>VXBP01004391.1:575-24791 GCA_013400115.1 Rhinopomastus cyanomelas
GGGGGCCAAGAGGGAGGGGGGGGGGGGGGGGGGGGGCCATACCTGGCCCGCGGGCCGGGGTTTAAAGACCCCTGGGCTGGATGATCTTTTGAGGTCTGTTCCAGTCCCTAATGATTCTATGATTATATGATCTCAAACATGCTTCTTCGAAGAGTGTCTTTGAGACCATGTGTTATTAATTTGTGAATTATTTGCCAACTTACTGTCACTGTATTCCCTTTCATTAACTTTTGGTAATGATTCTGTACCTTGTTATTTTATGTCTTTGTGGAACACTCACTTGTGTGTACACACTTTTCACAAAAACACAATCTCTTTGCTTGTAAGAGACCTTTAAGATCATCAAGTCCAGCCTTTGACCCAGCACTGCGAATTGGTGTCCCTCAGCACCACGTCCACAGATTGTTTAAAGAATTCCAAGGATGGTGACTCCACCACTGCCTTGGGGAGCCCATTCCAACGCTTTCTCTACTCTTTGACAGACTTGACAGACCAAGACCAGTTGTGTTCAAATATGCCTATCTTTTAAAATATTAAAAGCCATGAGATCCATCCTGCTTGGGAGAATGTGTAGTCAGTGAGGCCCAGCATTAGGGGTGAGTTTAGCTCTTTGTTACTCTGTAGAGCTTATGAGTCGAATGACAGCAGGAGAACTAGTCTGCAGAGCTACAGCTCTGTCAACAGACTATAGCAAGGGTGTGATGAGGAGGGTGGGGGTAACTGCAGCCCTGAAATGGCTGCAGCTCTTCTTCCCACAACAACCACTCTTCGCTCAGCTAAACTGATTTGTGTAGATGTGAGTAGTGGGCTCCAGCTAGGCCACTGGTGTACCCAACAGGAAATTGTGCCCCAAAGGTGGGGACCACCTCCCCTCTATCTCCCAGTTAATACTGAGCAAAATTCTCTGCTGTGTCTTCCTTAATAACGTAATACTAACTGCATACTGGTTACCAGTTTTCTTAAGTAGGGTGGAAAGAAATTGGAACCAGTGTCCTGGCGTAAGACGCTGGCATTCACAGGACTCTTTCTAGAGGAAACGCCTAACTTCTTCCTATAGATATGCATGACCTGCATTTCCTCACCCTCCTCTATGCTACTGCAGATCAAGTAAGGTCTGCATTTATGTTTTATTGAATATTGTTCATAAATAGTTTGGCTTAACATCCTGTCCCAGAAGGACCTGCTTTTAAAATGAACATTTAACTAGAAATAAAATCTTTTTAGAATTTGCAAAAAGCTCTCATTGTAGTAAGTGCTGTACTGCTGGCAAGATGTGCTGTGCCACCTTCGTTTAAGTGTGTGAATTTCTTATTAAAGGTGGCATTTTAAGGTAAGGATTCTGAACTGTGGAGCTGTTACTGGTGTACTGCAGTATAATGGTCTCATGCAGTTGTGATTTAGTAAGCTGTACCAGATTTCAAGCTGTCTGCACTGCAGCCTTTTTGTTATTAATAGTTAATGATATTCTTCTCTGGCTGTAAGCAGATCCTTGCTTTCAACCTTCCCTCCTCCTTTCCTGCAGTCTAGGACCTTATGTTTTGTCCTGTTCATTGGAAGGTAGGAGGAATCACTACAGCTTCTCTCAGAGCTGTTTTGTAGATAGACTGAGCAGGTTTTGCTGGAGAACAAGGCGAGCTGCCCTTGCTTAGGTCGGTTGGACGTCTTTGGCTGGGTGCTGGGCTGTAGGCGTCAGTATCGCCCAAACACTGATCAGCTTGCAGGGTAATGCTGAGCACTGGCTGTAGCCTGCTGCTGACCCTGGATTATGTTCTTCATGACATGTCTGCAGAGAGTGCAAGGTTCCAATTATATTTGCCTTCAGGCAGTTCTCAAGAGATGGGGTGGGAAAGGGAGGGAAGAAGAGAAATCATTTGTGTAATTTAGGAAAGTCTTTCGAAAGACTGGTTGAGGGAAGAACAATTAATTTCTAGCATAATCCTCAACTCAGATATGTACAAATAAATACTAAATGTGAGACTGCCTCTTTGGTTTTCAATTTGTTTTTTTCACAAAAAGAACACTGAGCTTGATTTGCTTTTTTTAAAGACAATTTAAGGAGAGACTATGACCCTGAAAAAAAATCTTTTAAAATGTCTTGTATTTTAGAAGCAAACAAGACAGCAGTACTCTCAACAGGATCTGTGGAAAAGGCTTTATTTTGCCACAGGTGGGTTTTTGATTTTTTTTGTTGAATAATGTCAGAAAAAATATTTGTCCAGTACTTTTCTTTACCTCTGTGCTTGCCTGTTATCTCTGCAGTTTCAATTTACTTCAGCTTTGCTGCTGCTTTTACTGGTAACCAATCTCCTTGAAGGCCTGGGGGCAGAGAAGGTGTGAACTCTTCACATAGCAGTGAATGGGTGATACTGTCACGCCAAATGCATGACAACATAAACTATAATTGAACCATAAGTCGTCTTTGGAAATGACCATTCATTGCTTGGCACATATTAAAGAAAAAAGACATTATGTTTTCAGTTAGAGCAGCAGTCCTACAAGTTTGCTCTCCTTTTCTATTTTTTTCTACTGAAAGTCTTTTTAAAAAAAGAGAAGGGTTTGCCAAAACTGTTTGGAACGAGTTGCTGCTAAGTTTCATGTTAGTGTTCAGATGACTGGTGTAGATAGAAAACTACTATAGTTGCAGTTTGAAAACTAATTCAAGAGGGAGCACGTTTGATGGTTTGATTTAGTTGGTTTTTTTCCTCCCAAAATACTTTGTTCTTATACCTAGAGCTAATGGCAAATGTAGAATTTTCAAAAATTAAGTAAAATGTGGTTATTCCCTGGCAGAGTTGCTGTTGGCAGACACGTTTTGCATGGGAGGCTTCACCACCAGCACACATAAAGGATTGTGTGTGGAGTCTTGGTGTAATCACCCTGTTCACAGGGGTACAAGAGTTGGAGAGAACTCATTGTCTATTGTGTGGGGAAAACTTGTTCCTGTAAACAGTGTGTCTCTGTCTCGAGCAAGTGTTGTTTCTTCATCTAGTTTTATGTGAGTGTTAGGAAGAAGCAACCTAATCTGTAACAGTGCAGTGTTTGAGTAAACTCTGTTTAGAAGAGAGATCAGAGTGTCACTGGTGGGCCCCAAGAAAGTGAAATGCCTGCAAAACTTCATTATCTTTCTATTTGAAAAAACATTTAATTTAGGTGCTCTGTGGAAGGCATCCTGAATGCTGTCAGTGGTCATTTGGGAGCTACTTAATACAGATAATCAGGCATAGCCAGTTCCCTGGATGAGATTTTATAGATAGTTCCTGTTACTCAGAAGGGTTCCATTAGGACACTAGGAATTTAGAGGTGGATTTTATGCAGAAGGCAAGAATAGAGAAGTACCTCAAGTAGGAGTAGAAATTAAGGGGTTCAGAGAGTCATAGAGGGCCTATTTAACTTGAACCCAAACATTGAAAGGGACTAGATGATCTTTTGAGGTCCCTTCCAATCCGTAATGATTCTATGATTCTGTGTTCTATAACCTGCATGTCCATTCGAGCTCAGTGGACCAGAGGGATTTTAAGAAGCTTCAAGATGTTCTGTGGAAAGGATGCTGTGACTGGAGAGTTGGTGGCTTTGATGGATGCTATTTGTGATTTGTTTTTGTAATCTGAATGCTTTAAAGAGGGACAGAGTCTTCAGCATTATGAATTCTGTTCCAAGGACAAAGGAAGGAAAGAGCTATTAATTGCAAGTTGCATCTTGCAGTGGCTAAGTTAGAGAACCTGATCCTCTCATGAGTCTTTGCATGTGCTTTGATATTGCAGACATGAGTATTAGTCGCTCTGTATTTGGAATTGCAATATTTGAAGTACATTAAATTGTCACCCTAATCTAAACCCGCCTCATCCAGGAACAGGATGTGCTACTGCTTTTTACTTTGAGTGGCTTTAATTGGAACCACAGCTCTCCATAGCTCATATTTTGACGTGTGGCAAAAAAAGTAATTATGTTTTTCGGGTTGGTACTCTACCTGGGGCTGTGCTTTCGTTAGCTTCCAGGCGTACCAGTGTGAGGCTACTGGTATTTGCTGACTTGGATTGTGACTCATGACAGTGTGCAGCAGTAGAAAGTCTGGGGAAATTAGTATTCATACAGTTAAGATGGATGAGATGGGGAAAACAGCTTTGTATCTCTATACTGTGGACAGGTTAGTAAAAATAAAAGTGGAAAAAACTGCTAACTTTTGAGGGTTTAGTGTCATGTCTCAGTGCAGGACTTGTGGAAGAGCTGTGCAGCTAAATGACTTGGAGCTTTATTTTCCTTCATGCTGTTTCAGGAGAGGAGGATCTTGAAGCACCTTTCTTATTTACAGTTGTTCTTTCTTATTTACAGATTGCTGGCTGTAGCTACCAAAGCAGGTGTCTTTATGGTTCCCTTAGTTGGCTGGTACACCAAGACTTCACTTGTTCTCAGCTATCAGTGAGGTAAAATGAGTGGTTGATCAAAGTTCTTGATCTTATTCTGATGGAGATCTTAATATGCAGATAACCCTCATGCTAAGTAGGTAACTTCCAGTAGAGAATTTTCGAGAGCTATTAAAAAAGAGCCAAGATTTTACATTCTTTTAGTAATGGTGCAACTCTACCTAAACAGCAAAAAAATTGGCCCAAACACTATATTTGTACCTTTCATTGAGCTGCCAAAACTAGAGTAGTTTTACCATGAAATACAATATTTTAAAGGGGGCCAAAGATCTGTGAGCCACATTATCTTCTGTTTCCACATCATCATGCTGTGCTAACCATATAAACTGGATACCTTCCAAGAGCTTTGAATATCTTTACAGTACTCTGTAATTCTTTTTAGCAGACGTGATGATTAGAAAGTATAACAACACACGAGAAAAAGTTTGATCCCGTGGGCAGATGGATGCTGTGTAGGTTTTATCTTGGTTTTTTCCCTTATTTTCCTGGCAGAAGTTTTTTCTTGTTAGCCATGCTATCAAAATTAAATGAGGAAATAATCACTAATCTCTGTCAAACCAACAGGGATCTTGATAGCAAACTGGCAGATTGTTCTGGGAAATGGTTCAGTGTCTGAGCAAAGTGTCAGTCTCTTGGTGCAGCAGATTACAAATGTTACAAATCTAGATAACCAATTAGGAATATATTGATATCCTCCAAGAGACAGTAGGTGCTAACGCAATAACTCTGCTTAAACAAATACTTATGTAGTGCAAAAATAGGTAAACCTGTGTGGCTTAAAGACTCAAATACTTAACACATTGGACGGCTTTGTGGTTAAGCAGCTAACAAAATTTTATGAGTTATCTGTTGGTAGCAAAGTCTGTAGCTGTAGTTATCCATTGACACAAAGATGCCTGAATCATCCCCCATGAGAAGTCATTTGTGATTTGTTTTCCCTAGAGACCTGCAGATGAGTGTGAAAAGGTCAAATCTAGCTGTTCCAGAGTGCATAATTTTTTGAAGTGGTTTTGGTGTTCCAGGGCCTGAAAGGTTTCCAACAAGATGCTTTTCACACACAAAGTGATTTGTTGTTAAGCTTGTAAGCCACCAGCAACAAATAGATATTGTTGCATGCTTTCATATATGTACAAATGGAATACTACTTACACAGCCATTTTTTGCAAAGTAATTGTGAGACTGTAATGAGCAAAGTGAGGGAAAACATTTGTCTTGGAAATGTATTCACTCGTATTGCTTGCCAGTTGTTTGATCAATGATTATGCAACTTCACACGAGCTTTTGTGAAAACAACTAGTTGCAAACATGAAGATCTTTCACTGATTCTGTGTGGATAAAGGAAATGTTCTGAGGAATGGATGGGTAGGTCATTGTTCTGCAGAGATAAATAACCTGTCTAAAGCAGTCCGGGTATGGGAATGCTAGCCTGTAAATCTGAAACTAACAGCTGCAGAGGGATTGACAAATTACTGACCTTTGTGGTGGAACCTCTGGTTCAGAAAATTGTCTCTTAAGACACTGTTCTGAACACCTCAAAGGATTGATCCCTTGAATAGATGTAGTGCTTTTGAAAAGCTCTGTGTTCTGTCAGGAGAAAAGGCTGGATGTTGCTTGGGGATCCTGGCTCACCTGGTGTATTACTTCTTTTGCAGGATTTGTAAATACTCAAGTATTCTTGCTGGTTTTGAAACAGTTTCACTGGTTCTGTTTATCTGACCTTTTATAGGAAGAAGCCTAGGGTCATAGCATTATTTCTTGAAGGACTAACAATCAGCTTAAGATTTCACAAACTGCCTGAGAAGCTCTCTTTCAGCACAGGGTGCCTGTGGCTTGCTTGTCAGAATAAAGCAAAATGATGTAGTCTCATTATCTGTAATGCTGTATTTGTGTAGAGCATGATCTATTTATCTATTTGCTCAGTTCCTGGATTGTTTAATTGTATGAAGAGTAGTTTTTGGCACATGCTGCTAAAGTGGATTACAGCTCGAGACACAACAACGAATGGTATCAAGAAATCCTCCACTTCATACTGGAAGTTGTTCAGCAAAGCCTCACCACTGTCCTGATTGCTTATTTCAGTGAAGTCGCTGTGGTGAGGGTTGGAGAGAGGTTATGTGGACCTTGTGTACACACTAACCAAACAATGTGCCAATAGAAGCACTGAGGACAGATGCAATGAGCATTAGCTCTGATCTTTCAGCCAAATCTCTAGCTTGCATCTCCTACACGACCAAGCTGCTAAATGAATGTCACATGTGCGGATACTCGAGCAAAAAGCTGTTCCTTAGTATAACTGTTACAGTTAGAAATGTTCTGTACTTGTCAGTTAGGCAGCTTGCCCTCAGCTCATGCAGTTCTGTTGTATTTGTGCTGAGACCCATGTGGCAGTAAGGGTTGCCTTGACCCTTTTGTGTTTGAACCTCTGAGTTCAAGGGCAGGGGAGAGTGCTGGTGTGACCCCTAATGGAGGCTGCTGAAGGGAACTTCCCCAACTTGAGGTGCATGTGTATGTTCTGTATGAGTAGGATCCACATCTATAAAATCACCTGAATTCTACTTCCACTTAAAAGTTATACTAAAGTACTAAATGTTTTTAACGGAGATGAAGCAGATGGAAATGTTTCAGTATTTCAGTAGATTTACTGAAAGTGCAGAATCATTGGTATACTTTAATGTGATTTATTTTGTATTTTAAATAAAATCCTAAAATGCTAATTAAATACAAGTACACCTGAAGACACCTCTTGCATTTGATAGTCTTTATGCCAGTAAAATAATTGTGTTGCTTGCTTTAGGCTATGTTATTTGAGATGTTTAAGCTTGCCCTCAGAAGGCAATATTGTCTGGTCCCTGTAAGTTATTTAGTAGGTGTATTGGACCATTCTGTACACAAGCTTGTATAGCAAACATTAAGAAATTTCTATTGATTTGAACTCATTAAAACCCAAAAGAACCTTAAACTATAGTTGGGTTTTATTGCCATCGTCTTGTAGATCCCCATTTTCCCAACTTCTCAGAGTTGCAGAATAGTGGGCATTGGAAAGGATCTATGAAGATCAACTAGTCCAACCTCCCTGCTAGAGCAGATCCTGTATGAATGAGTCCAGGTAGTTTTTAAGTATCTCCAGAGCAGAAAACTCCACAACCTCTCTGGGCAACCCGGGCCAGGTTTCTGATACCCTCACTGTAAAAAAACGTTTTTACTTACTTGTGTTTAGGTGGAAACTCCTATCTTCTGGTTTGTGCTCAGCATTAGCAAGCATTTTCAAAAGAGAAGAGTGTTACTATGTTGGGTTCTTTTTTGAAGTTTGTACTGTCCCGTTCTGTCCAGTTGCAATGGATTTAACTTGTTTTGCCAATTTAAAAGGGTTCTTGTCTTTCAGATGCAAAACCTGTATGTGTTTTATGCTTGATTTACTCTTCTACCATGGGCTTTTATTCTTTGCACCTAAAAAGGAACTTGCAGACATTTTCCTAGTCATGTACTTATTTATTTTTTCCTGTCGGCTGCCCATGTTCATTCCTAACTGTAGGAAAATTAAACTGTTGGGAAACTTTAGACTGCCTTTGTCAGACAAGTTAGTTCACAGACTAAAGTAGTGACGATTTAACTTGAAAATGCTCACTTCACCAAATAATAAATTCAATTTTATCATAAACATATGGTGCTAAGGATCCTTTTGTTCTCTGGGAGAAAGTCGATCAGTAATTTCTATCTGGCCCATTTAATTGTTGGAAGAAATCTGATGCCTATCTTTTGATGTTTTGGCAGTGTCACAAAAGAGATAAATCAATCTGCAAGTCCTGACGTGGTAGATGCATGAAAATATCTCTGCACAGTTAAATCAACAAGCTACTGCAGTGTTTTTTGATCTAGTACACTTTGGGCAGGTACCTTTTCAGAAAAAAACTGCCAGACTGTTGCCGGGCTTGGTGTATTTAACTACCTCCAGAGTTTCTGGCATTCTTAGCATCTTAGCACATTGCAAAATGTGTTTGGCTGCTATGTCTGAAGGGATAGCTGAGTGACTTTGTTTTCTGTGTGTATGTATATATATCAGGTGACCTGGTAGCACATGGCTGCTGGACATTTTTTACAAGAGGCAATGCTGTGAAATGTTCTTTTTTTTTTGATAAAACACTGTATAAGATACTCCTGCTGCAGAAGTTCAAGCTTTGTTTTATTTTTTTGTCTGAGAAAGTGTTTAAATCATTACATTCATTGTACCCCGTATTTTCTCTTGGCAATATGTCAAAACAGCTAATGGTGATCACTTAAAAAAATGTCTAGGTCCTTCTATCATCATGTCACTGATGCTGCAGGACACAGGGTCTGCTGATTCTAACTGACCCTTAGCTGCTGTCAACTCAGTGTGCCGTCCCAGCATTGTTCTGTGGCTCGCGTTCTTTTCAATATCACGGCTGCTGTGGGTTGACAAGCACTTTGGCAGCTTGAAAGGTTGTGCTTGAATTTTATGGATTATAGGAGCTTCTGAGAGATGGGCTAAGATGCTCTAAGTACTGCTTAAGTATATGTGTTTGTATATGTTTTGATGTTTAGTACTGGTTTGATTACATATTGAAGAAGAGTATTTGAAATGAGTTTGCTCACTCAGGATTCTGTTTTTCTAATGGGTTTTTTTTGTTGGTGCTGCATAGAGCATGCACCTTAAAATGAATAATTAAATGAACCATATTCCCCCCCACTTCAGCTGGCAGAAATGTATTTTTAAAAGTCTGCTTGCTAAAAAATATTTGGGTGTCTGGAGAAGATTTTGTCATGAAGGCAGAGCTCTATAACTGTTAAAATAGGCAGGAGGCAGTCACTAGGTAGTAGATGTACTGCTCCGGAAAACAATTATGTAGTAAAATAAGGGATTTAGACGTACCATGTTGATTTTTTTCACTTATTTCTATCCATTCTTTCTAGCATTGCACTTCTTGGTAGTATGGTTTGAAGAAAGGCTGCATAGTGTAGTGGATGCTGGATGTCTGAAAGTGCCTTCTCTGGTGTTGCACTGCTGCTCTTTAATCACAGCTGCTCCATTTCTCAGTGACTCAACTACAGAAAGTTGGGGAGGTTTCTGGGTGTCATTGGAAAGAATAAAAAGTATGTGCATGAAGAACTTGGTGTGCTGTGCACATCTGTCTTGCTAGATAGAAATAGCTTCTCTTGGCTAACACCAAGAGAACTCGCTTTGTCTGTCCTTTCTCCAGCTTCTCTTACTGGCAGTTTTGGAGGACTGTACTGGTGAGCAAGCCTTCCTCAGTTCAAGGGCAGAGCTCTACAGCAGTTTCTCTCTGTTCAAGTTTTGTGTTCTTTTATTTCCATAATATGGCGGAAACTGGGACAATGGTGGGGAAGATAAAGAATTTGAGGTTTTGGACTTAACTGGCTCCCCTCTCACAATGCAGTTTGACCATTTTCAGTGGAATATGGTGCATGAAACTGTGATAACTAAAGGTAGGTTTTTTCATAGAGAATTAGCTGAAAAGATAGCTCTCTCTGCTGAAAGATGCAGGGTATTCAGCAGGTAGGGATTTAATTTGGTGTCTAACCAGTTGTGTGAAGTTGTGTGTGCTTAAGCCCCAGTGCGTTCTGTCATGTCTCCAGTAGTCCCAGCTGAGTGAAACTACAGGCCAGAATGTAGTGGAGGTAAGCTCATGGGGTGAGAAAGGAAAACACTTGGGATGTAGTAAGAGACTGGAATTTGTTACACAAGGGAACTCGGTTTTACAGCTCCATCGGGAATTCAGAGTGATATGATGAGAGTGTGTTTGGGAACATAAACCATACGCTTGTCTTCTGCTTCTGGAAGATGAATTAGTTGTAAGAAAAAAAAAAGTCATAAGAAAGCAACGAGTGATGTGGAAGGTATTCTACATAAGCTGCTGCTTAATGAAGCATAGCCTAATCTCTAAAGCAATTTGTGCATGTGATGTGGAGAATGCAATTAAGAGTTGTTTTTTTTTTTTAATACCTGCTCCCAGGCAGCATGGTTCAAAATTTAACTGCCACAGATCTCCATACTAGTGTGAAAATACTGTAGAAACTCAAGTTTTACTGCTGAAATGTGAGAGACTTCAGGATATAAAATAACAAATCAGAATTGGAGACTTGGTGAAATGTGTCTCCCTGCGTCAAGTCTCAACTGTTAGGTGATGACTAAATCATCCTCAGTTTATAGCAGCATAAACTAAGACACTAAGCAATTATTAGGTGAGCACTGTCCTCTCTATCTAGACTAGTTTTTGTTAGATCTTTGATGCTTCCTCTTGCAGGCATAAGAGAAGTTTAAATATTTAATTGGATTTCAGTAAGAATTAATGACTTGGAGTATGTCCATACTGCTTACTGGAATTGAGCTGTGCGTAAAGGCAAATGTTCGTGGTTTCCTATGGGTACTGTAGTATTTGCATCCATGCCTTTATTTCCATGAAGTGTTGAATGCTAAAAATCTGGGAAAGTAGACTTCGAAACATCAGCAAAATCCTCCCTAGAAAAATCTTTGAAGTACTAACTCTTGGCACTTATTTCTTCTTTAGTTTGCTCCTCACCGTATTTACCTGACCATATGGTACCCTTCAATCTCAGCTTGTTTCTCCTGCAAAATGTACTGGCAGGCCAGCTGATAGGTGAATTAAATAAGAAATCGTTGATTACAGTTTGTAGGTTTATGTGGTGCTTCTCTGAGAAATAATTGAATTCTGCCTGGATATTTAATGAGGTAAAGAAAGGTGCTAATTCTGGGAGGGAAGAATAAAGTGAGGGTTCTTGTCAGATCTGTTAATGGCAATACTCTTACTGATCAAACAGCCTTGAATGTGTTTGATTTTCTAGAATCAGGTAATTGTCAGAACATGGTGAGATACTTCACAGGTATGGGATGAATAGCAGCAAATCCGGAACTTTCCCATGTTAGGAAAAAAAAAATCATGTTGACTTGGGGCTGTTTTGAGTGTTTCTCCTCCACTTTCTGGTGAAGTACTGGAGTGTAGAAACCTAGATAGCTGTGAAGGTACATAGCTGTTGCCATCTGCAATTTTGCTTTATTGGTATGTAATAGTCTGGGTTTGATACCGATAGTATGTCCCTTCAGCCACTGGGTTGGAAGGGGCTAATAACTAATATTAGAAGTGAGTATAGTTAGGTAGAATGAGTATAGCAATTATACTCATTCAAGTAATGTCTTAGAGATTAATGTTCTTAATTTACACTCTAGCAATGGCTACAGTATATGTCAGCTGTGTTTAACCTCTCAGATGTTGGCAGCTGCCTGCTCAGGGTGTTATTAATTAGCCCTTCAGAGTCTGTGAATTATTGGTGAGATAATCATAGAATCATAGAATCACTACGGACTGGAAGGGACCTTGAAAGATCATCTAGTCCAATCTGCCTGCAACAGCAGGATCACCTAGACCAAGGCACACAGGAACACATCCAGGCGGGTCTTGAATATCTCCACTGATGGAGACTCCACAATCTCCCTGGGCAGCCTGTTCCAGTGCTCCGTCACCCTCACTGATGCCAGAGCAGTGACAAGATCTGGCAGTTACAGCCTGGGCGTGGCAAAACTTTTTTGCACCTGTTGCGGTTTTATTGCATAGTTGCAAGAGTATTTTCTTTGTACATATGAGCTGTGCAGGGTGATAATTTCCTGATCTGCATAAGCAGGTGACCTTGCAGTAATCCCATTTCATCTCTCATCTCCAGTGAAATAAGAGGCACCATGTAATGTTTGTAGTTTCAGTCTGTACCTCTTGGTGTTTAACAGTGCAGACGTGTTCTACTTTCCAGATCCACGTAGCTGTTGGACAAGCACTGTGGGGACTTTCTCTTAGTTTCCTTAGTTTGCGGACTTTAGTGATTTTTGGTGGTTTTTCTTCTTTCCAATGTTTTTCCTTCTGCAGTCAATTGACCTGTTAGGTTATGCGGCATGCTTGACTAACTTTACAGACAACTGCGTTTTGCCTGCAGTTTAGCTACAAATTGTACACTCACAGATTAGAGTGTAAATCTCTTAGAGTGTAAATCTGCTTTCTAAATTAATTAAAGTATCAAAAATAAATAAAACTTGCTTATAACTGAGTGTTTGCAAATTGGGTGAGGGTTAAGTGTTGTGAGCGCTATGTGCAGGAGTGATTAATGAAACGAGTCCCGTTGAGTTAGCTGGCTGCCTCACATGTTTCTCAGAATGCTGAGAAAGATAGGAAATTGAAGTGCAAAAAAACCTATAGGCATCTCTCAGATAAAGCATCTTGGTGGCTCTAGCTAAGAATGTTGTTTATGTCATTTCATATTGTTTTGTATTCTTTGTTTTTTCCAGTGCAAAATGTAATTAAAAATAGAGCTTGCAAACTGAAGCACTAGAATGTCAGGAAGTGGTAATGTTACCAGCTCAGCTGAATAATTGTACCTACCATGCTCTAGTTCTAATGCCTTGCAGCAAAATCTTAAGGACTGCTAAGTTGAGGTAAAGAATGAGATGGGTGAGTTAGAATGGGAGAAGAGTGTAGTCACCACCCAAACAAGTGAGGTAGTAAAATCATAAACGTCAGCACCAGTATTTTAAACAGACTGTTGCATAGCAGCTGCTAACAGAACATTTCAAGGAAAATGAGTTTGGCGGTGTCTGTTGTTAAAGCCTGCATTTGCCAGGCTTTGCAGTTATTTACCATAATTAATAATTAATTTTTATCTTCATAAAGGTTGTCTTGTGAAGCTGTGTTGATTGTCTGTGTCCATCCCCCTCCCCAGTCTTCCCCCAGTAAAATGCTTCCTTTGATTCTAAATTGGTGACTTGACTCAGCCTTTGTGTAGTTCTCTTCTGGCAGTTTCTTTGACTTGACTCATCTTTCACACTCCATGTAGGCAGTGTTCGTACAAAAGAAAATCCCTAAAGAGTGAATCTGTGTTAAATAAAGTAGACTTTTAGCAATCCTTGGGGTCAGATTGACTGGCATGTGATAGCTGTTTTATGTGTTCTGAAGCTACGAAACAACTGGAGAATGCAGAGTGAGTTTAGACAGATTTACAGCTGCCTGGCGGTACTGACTGAGGGCAACAGCAATTGCAGGTTATTTTTATTCTTGATGTCTTGTGAACTCCTACATTTTCTCATTTCCTTTTTTCACACTTCAAATACACATATATTTCCTCCTTCCCTGTATCCATCTTGTTGGCTAATTTAGATGCAGCAGGTTTGAGAGTGTTTAGAACGGTGATGAATTTTTAGGGAAAGGATCCTAGAAGTGTGCTTCCTTCCATTGTGCCTGCAACTTCTCATTTTTCAGTCTGACTGAAGGCACAAGTGCTGCAACAAAGATGGCTACTACTTGCCTTCTGTTTTTACTACTGGGAATGAAGCCAATTGCCCCCAGGGGGAAAAGTGGCTTCTTATCTATGGGGACATAGATGATGACTTCAAGAAAGGATGGAAGGAAGGTTAGAGTTATTCTTTGCTGAGAGTCAGCCCATGGCATCCGCCCTTTTGAGAGTGCAGATGTTGTGGAAGAAGGGCAATTGGTTTGAGAGTTTCTCTGGAGAATGTTATTTTTCAATATCCAAAGAGCCACGGGAGAGAATTACTGCTAAATCTAAGTTTGTTCTCATAGACTCTTAATTTCACTAAATAAACTGTAAGACCTTAAGTATACATGCATGGAGATGATTTGGGGAGCAGTTCTGGTAGCACATATTTAAAGGACATTTATATCCTTTGAACTAGTGAACTTCTGCATTTTTATTTCTTTTTCAATAATGCATTCAGTACGGCATGAGTAAGTGTTGTAATTCTGTAGGGGATAACTGTAGTTGTGCATGACGAGAGGCTTTAAATCTTAAGTTGAAGTACTGAATTTCTCCCCAAATGTTTGAAGCTAGGATTGTGTCTAATGGTGACCTACTTGTCCATTCCTTGGGTTAGTTACTTGCCATGCAGGTCTTTGGGAGGCAGCATTTAGGCAGTTTTCCCCCCGCTGTGTTCCCTCTGCCTAATGAATAATTTTGTGACTTCTCTAGTACAGTTCACTCACTGGTACAAAGTGACATTGTGATTCACGTATGCAATGGAGGCTTTTTCATGGCGACTTCAATAACTTGTTATGAGGTGGATTCCCCAAAAGCAGCCTGAGAGACCCATGTTAGCAAGTAAAGTAAAACAAGCTGATGTGTCGCTGGATGTGCATTTCAGAGTGGAGCAGATGTACTCAAGCTGATTTAAGGGACAGAGTCTAGTTGGAGGCCTGTATCTAGTGGAGTGCCCCAGGGATCGGTGCTGGGACCGGTCCTGTTCAATCTATTCATTGATGACTTGGATGAGGGATTAGGGTGCACTGTCAGCAAGTTTGCTGACGAGACAAAGCTGAGGTGGTGTCGCTGATACCCCAGCAGGCTGTGCTGCCATTCAGGGAGATCTGGACAGGCTGGAGAGCTGGGCAGAGAAAAATCTAATGAGCTATAACATGAGTAAGTGCAGAGTCTTGCATCTGGGCAAGAACAACCCTAGGTACCAGTACAAACTGGGAACTGACCAGTTGGAGAGTAGTGTAGGGGAAAGGGACTTGGGGGTCCTGGTGGACAACAAAATGACTGTGAGCCAGCAATGTGCTCTGTGGCAAAGAGGGCCAACAGCATCCTGGGGTGGATTAGAAGAGGGGTGGTTAGCAGATCAAGAGAGGTTCTTNATTCTATGTTTCTAAGCTGTTGTGGCCTTGGTAACTTTGAATTCAATGTAAATGCTGTAGCAAATAGTCTGTGCTCGTAAAACTGGTCTTTACAGACCTTCTAACTCACTTCTAGCATCTCTCTACCTCATTTTTTGGGCTGATGACATCCAAGTGATGCACTAAATCGGTAAAGGTAGTGTATGTGTTCTCTGTGGGCATTTTATCAGACACTTGCTGTCTGACTGCTTTGAGGGGTTAATACTGTGTCATCAGAAAAGCTCCAGAGAGGGGTTAATACTGTGTTATCAAAAAAGCACTGCAAAGTGATAGTAATGTCTAAAAACCTCAATAGGTAGAGGTGGACCGCTGTAAAAATGCATGCTGTTGTCAGTCTTTTCTAAAGGTGAATTCTGCTGTCTGTTTTTATAATAGTTCTGTGTCACTGCTGAGGGAGTTGAGTGTGGCTTTGCCCTCCCTTCCATAAAACTCTGGCTTGGCATTCCTATATTCTCCCACATATGTGTGTGGAGATGTGAACTAATGCAATTAATTGAGGCTCATATATCTATATATATATATTCATTCATTCTGTATTCCCATCTGGCCAGGCTTCTTCTTGAGTACAATATTTAAGTAAAAACTGCGCTCAGAATGCGTTAATGCAATTGTAGTGTTTGCATATAAAAGTACTCAAATTCTGTGGGCTGTCATGGTTATAGGGTGTTACTGATCTTACGGTCTTTGTGCTGGATTGCTGAAGTGTACGCTTCTTCCCTTGTAGGCAATATTCTGCTACAAAACAGGTTTTCTACAAAGAAACTCTTTTGTAATGCCAAGTTGTACAGACCTTCTAGAAGAAACACACTCTGTGGTAGAAATGTTTATTCATGTAATTGCACTCCTTCCTGAAACATCTTCTAAGATATGTTTGTTTTCTTGGCTTCTCTTGAACGGAAAGATGGTTGAATGGAAGTTAGGAGACAGCTGGGTACTGCTGGGCCTCCATACCTTTGTGTCCCACCAGATGCCGACAGCTAGAAGAGGCAAGAGACAATCATGAAAAAAAGTTGCTCAAATACGCTGAAGATATTTTTCAAAGGCTAAGTGGAACTACTAAGAAAAAACACTCCTTGAAATATGCCATAGCCCTATTGCTATTCAGCTTAAATGAAACTAAAAAATAGTCTTTTGAGAGCTGTATTGCAATTCTGTTAAATTTTGTGCGTTGGGTAACAGCAAGTTTTATCATGCCATTGAAACTTTGATAGGTATTTGTAGAAGCAGACTGTTTTGCCATTGCTGTTACAAAATACCACCTTCCACTGAAACACCACCTTCCGGTGAACCTGGTCTTGCTGGGAAAGTGCTGATCCCTTCTTCTGTGCCCCGTTGTGTGAGACTGCTGTACAGTGTCCTCTCCTCACAGGATAATACCTTCTCTGACTCGCAGACAGTACTGATTGCTGAAATGATGGATCTGCTACCTTTACCTACTAATAACTGTGTGTTCTTGAATGTGTATTGCCTTCATCTAGGATTTCTAGACAGACACATCATTGCTGTGCTAGCTGGTGAGCTATAAAGAATGAAGGAGAATATTTCTGCCGAGTTTATTGGGATGTCTCCTGGTTTCTGCTTCCCTTCTCTTACATGCGTTTGCTCTGAAGTGAAAATGGATTTGCTTTACCAATACAAGATGATAAACCAAGCTGAGTTTAAAGATCACTTAATGATGCAAAATTCTAAAAAATAAATACTCCCCAAATTCCATTAGATAGGTTTGTTACTGGCCCTTCTCTCCTGTGTGCAGGTTTTCCTGTGAAATAAATACCAGATTACCCATCTATAAAACATTGTTTTATCTGTAAAAATAGCACAAGCTCAGCTTTTCAGCAGCATGTGAATTGATCACATCTTTTTTTCTGTGTAGGCTTTTGCTAAAGTGCTGGTTTTATAGCATGTGATAAGCTGTTGAAATATAGAACATATTTTTTCCTAGCAGAGCCAACAACACTCTAATCTGTTAGGATATTTGGATTATATTTCTGAGGTTGCTTAGTAAGGATATTAGAGCAGAATGCTATGATTTCGTGTTGTTTAATATTAAGATCTGCTTTTTAGAACTGAGTCGGGATGGGGTTTTTTGGAAGTCACACAAAGACAGTAAATGTGTTTTCTGAAGCTTTGATTAGCTAAAACCTGCTTATTTTAAATCAGTTTTTTTTTCCTTTCTAGTGTTTTTCTGTATGTAGAATTGGCTGCAGACTATGTAACAATATGGAAATATGAGTTAATGTTAAATAACTTGGTTTCTGCTATGGAAAGCAAAACTAGACTAACTCTTAGCACTCGCCTACCTGGCAATGGGTGCTATGTGGTGATGGAAGGGAAGACTGCTGGCAGTGTTTTGGAAGATTTCAGGCTGAATTTCTTTGCTTATGTAAAACAGTGGTCTTTGTTTGGCACTTCCAATGGCACTGGGAGTGTTGTGTAGCTTCATTGATTGGTTCCATACAGTGGAAATCTGACCTTTAGCAGATGTTTGAGAAGTTGCCAGCATTCAGAATCATCAGCAGACTAAACAGTTTTTTCCTTGTTAGATTGATGAGAACTTAAATTACATTAGTAGTGTGCGTGACAATATTAAGCTTTTAAATTATTAGTAAACTTTCTGAAGTGAGGCACATTTTCCTGCTCTGTAGAGCTGCATCAAGCAATTTATTTTCTTATATATGTATTTTTGCCAATTGGTTGGCTGATGCAAATATTTTGATAATTTAAGTGGTGGGGTTTCTTTATTTTTAGTAAAGACGTTTAGATTTAAAATTTTGATTTGTCTGTATTTTTTCTTAAGGGGTCAATTTTAGCATGCTGTTACAGCATCAGTTTGGAATAAGCGCTTTCAAAGAAAAAAGAACAAGCTTAAATGAGCTGGGGAGGAGGAGGCAGCAGTGAAACATATCCCATCTGGAGCATTTGGCTTGGAACAGGATGTTGCATTACTCCAAGTGGAGTCTGCTCTCACGAACTGTATCCTAAGTAATGTAGGAGATTCAGCTGCTTGATGGTGGGAGTTTATCATGAAATGAGGTCTGTTTTCTCAGGCTCCAACGGTTAAAACTACACGACAGAGGTGGGACTTAAGAAGAGATTTATGTGATGAATAACTCAGTAACACCAACAGTTGCCAGATTAAACCTTTTCTTGCAGGTGCTGGCTTTCCTCAGGGCTCTGCAATTGTTTTTCAGTGTGTTGCATGTGAGAAGAAAAAATATTCAAAGGATTAGAGATTTAATGTGAAAACATATAATGATGAAGTTACCTATTCCTTTTAAAGTCACAAATCAAGTAATTGCAAAAGGATTGCTCTTATATTGGCATTAGGTCTCTTGCATACTTGTGTGCTTTTTGGGAAGGTGGATGGGGTTATCGCTTTTCTTTCTTGTAACGTCTTGGGTTGCAGAAAACATGTTAAGAAATCAGCCTATGCTGAAAGCAAAGAGTAGTCTTAACTGGACAGCCGGTCCTGCCAACATGGACTCTGGGCAGAATGTATCCTATGAATACATGGGTTTGTTTGTTATATTTTAATCAATGTTAGAAAGGAAGGGATGTGATTGGAAGAGGAGCCTCACACATTAGAAAGCCTGGAATCTTATGCCCTTTGATCTCAGTTCTCAAGAACACTTAATTTTTCCAGTGCTATGGAATATGTCAGGTATGTTTATCTTTATGATTCCCACGAATTTGTGCCAAAGTTACTTGGCAGCTCATTTTGGTATCTAATAATCTATGTACCAAATCTACTAATTTTTTTTGCTATACAATATTCTGGTCTCTTTTTACGAGTAAAACCAGGAAGAGCTCTCATGTGTAGTGCATGTCATGAAGGCTTGTTTATTCAGCCTTCATCTCTTGATCTGAGTATGAGGTAGTAGAGGAGAGTAGCAACTTTTACTGGTTCCCTTTCCCCCTGCAGTGACTAGAGAATAAAACGTATTTGCCTTACTGGTTCTGTGGGAATTGAAATGCATGCTAGAAAAACATAGCTTTCCCCCACCCCTGCCCCAACCCACAACTACTTTTTATCCATGTACTGAGTAACAATGCTGGTATATGTATTCCTCTGCAGTGTTGAGAACTATCCTCTATTCTGACTGCATTGCAGTCGCAGATTGCAGACTCTGGCTATACTTAATACTCTTAATAGATTACGGTATGTGAGGGGTTTGTATGATAGTGAAATACAGGTATCAAAAGCTGGGGGGGGGGGGAAACATTACTTTCAGAAGTATTTGAGTGTTAATGTTTGACAGTAGCAGAAGAATTGTTCCTTTTGCATTCGCAGTAAGTTCAAGGTAATTAGCTATACAGTTCACAAGGAAATGAACCTGATTTGTTAGAAATAATATCCAGGTTTTTGAGTCCATAGAGCGAAGCAGCAATAGTTTGGTAAAAGGAGTGGTAACCTTGGTCATCATTCCCTGATACGTTTTGAGTAGAGATTTGCTGTATCATTATCAGTGAATACTTCAGATGTTTTATACCATGGAGTTCTGCACCTGGTGGCTTCTTTAGTCAGTAATAGCTACCTAGTGTGTTAATTTCCCTGAAGTGAACACTTTTGCCCCGTAACATGAGCAGTAACTTTATTGCTCATTCCCAAGGGGGATGGAAACAAATATGGATGTGAGGATGCTCTATTTTCATTTGCACTGATTTACCATAATATTATGGACTGTCAAATATGTGTTCACTCCAGGTAGGTCGTGTTTGCCTGAGTTACTAAGATGCTACTTAGTTACCTGCATATTTTTTTTCGTGAAGTCTGGTCTGTATTCTTTACAGCTGTAACGGTTGGAGCATGATTTATTGCAGTTCATGGGGTTTTTTGTTTATTTTCGAGATGTTTCCTAGTTTGTAAAACTTGTATTATGTAAGATACATTTTGTCTTGATTTTTTTATAAAAATAATTTATTTATACACTTCTTCAAAGATTCTGATTGAAACAAATGAAGTGGTTATCAGAATTACAAAGAGTTTCTCAGAAAATAAACTTCCAAGTGCAGAATTAGAGGTAAATATTTTGGGAGGTTGTTCTGGTTTTTTTTCTACCTAGCAATGATTGAGTCAGAGGATATGTAAAACTATATTTTGCAATGCACAAGATGGTGGTGAGGAAATGAAGGGGGGAAAGGAGGAGGTGAAGACTAGTAGTCTTCATTTGTGCATCAGGCTTCACATTGCAATTTTTCACTCCTATAAAGGATTTAAGTAATTTTTATTAATATCATTGTCATCTCAATAGGTGCATTCATCATATGTATAATTTCTACCATTAAAAGCAGTCTCGACATACAGCAAACCTTTTTTTTTTATTCCATAGATTTGCACAGATGGTGAGCAAATTATGTACAGTTCTGAATTAATGCTTTTGTCTTCTGTGCAGCATGCATTTTGAGTTGCAGGGAGGATTTTTTTTTATTCCAGTCACAGCCGTTGCAGTTACAGCCTATAAAATCATTGTGCGTAAACAAACTTTCCTTTAATTTACCATCATCATTATCTTTAAAATGCCATTTGTTCAAAAATATTATCCTTGCTGTTGTTACTGGGAATGCCTGTTTGAGGCAGTAATGCAGTAATTTTTGAGCTGATGCAGTAATTAAGGTTATTCATTTGGTTCATTAGGCACCCTTTGAATTCTCATTGCCAGTGTTTTGTTCTTAGTCTTCTGGGCTTAAGCATTGAGGGTTCTCTTGTGTTATCTGTTGGGTCCATTGTTCTGTTGGTGTTACCAATGGATCTATTGTTATTCCTTACTAAGATACTTGGAAGAAATTACTAGGAGAGCAGAAAATGCATAGCATTACCTTGTCTTGCATGGTAGTATGCTGTAGATTTATAGAACAATTTCTAATTGCAAAAGAAAGTGTGCTCTAGGCTTTTAAAAAACTACCAACCCTGTGCAATTAAGGGGAAAACCATAATTGCGTTACTGTACAGTTTGGAGAATTGTGGTAATGAAATAAATTAGTTAATACTTAGGTTGTAAAACACCTTCCTTAGACACTTGCAAAAGTTTTGTTGCAGGATAAAAAATGCTAGACAAGAGAGCAAAAGTTTGTATTTTGAAAACCACCAGTAGACAAACATGTTGAGAGAGGTTTCCATGTGCATATCATGAATTATTTCTGAAATCATAACTGCTTTCCACGCCTATGTTCCTGAAACTGTTACATTTCAATAAGTAGCTTTATTTGAAGCAGTTGTTCCTGTGCCGTAGACTTAGCAGCAGCGACAACGAAGTGGATGGCTTTTCAGGGGAGCTGGTCACGTCTGTATTTCAGTGATCCAGTGTATTGTATTGTAACATCTCAGTCGCATCTGAAAGCTGCAAGCGTCAGATCCCTGTTATATTTAGTGTCAGGTAAATATATAATGTCGGCTCACAAAGGATTTGTTTTCAAAACAGCAGTGCATGAACTGAGTGCAGAAACTCCCAATTCAGTATCAGTGTCTAAATTTCATTGTTTTACTTTTAATAATAAACTAACAGCTGTTAGAATTATTTTGAAATACCTTGAACCAAGTATTTCATTAATTTGGACCAAATTTTCTGCGTATTTTACGAGTGAGCCTTCATTCTAATGTAAAGCATTTCCTGAAGACTGAAATGAAAACATCATTGTCTCAATTACTTATGGTGCTGCTGCTATATTTCTCTGTAATTTGCATGTTATTTATATAGTTACAGTTTTGTTCAGAAACGTCATAGATTTGTGACTGAGATGTGGTCATTATGGCAAAAAAAGAGGTTGAGGGTGTGGTTTAAGAGACTGGAAACTCCAGGAAGCTGTGGTTATGTGCTTCCCTTCTGTTCCCAAAATGCTGCTTAATTTTGTCAGGATGTTCCCTCATCTCTTGTTTGCTCACATCTACCACCACCCTGGCCTTAATCTCGTTTGGCCTTTCAGTCAAGTTGGAAGATACATCAGTTCAGAGTTAGCATGAACCTTGATCCTAAGTTTGTGGACATTTATGCACTCGTGTGATGGCTTAGTTAAATATTAAGAAGAGAAGCCACTGGCAGAATCCCGATGTCTGGAGGAAGACACAAATTCTTGAAAGGCAATCCACTGTGGAGGTCCATCCCTAGACCTGTACATTGTTCTTGGAGATAAGGATAAGGAATGAAGGAATGTAGGCCACCTTAAGATAAGGATGCTTGACCAGCAGAAAGAATCTTATCACTAAAGACAGCAGGGGTTCAAATGGGAGGAGACTTAATTTACCTGTGGAGCGGGCAGATCATTACTATGTATTAGGCATATTGGGAAATCTAATGAATATGTATTATTGTACAACATTTAAGCATGGTTTTGGGTCCAGTTTGAGGTGCGTGATTGGAAAGGTATGAACCCTGTGTGCCCGCTAGCGAATAAATTACCTCCTCAAAAACTCTAAACAGAGTTCTTGGGGTCTTTCCTTGCATCAGTGTGCCATGAACTCTAATGACTCAGACCTTTATTCTGTAGAGTCTAGCCTTGCAAATTGGTATCAAATAAAAATAAAGGAAGATCATACAAACTTGACGTTTTAATCCTTTGAAGCTTCAGCCTATAAGTACAGATTTTATTTTTCTTGTCTAGTGCCACAGTTAGTCCACAGGAGAGAAGTAGGTGTCTTAAGTTTAGTTATGAATCCTGTGTCAGCTGTGTCTTCAAGGTCTCAGCTACATCAGAGAGATTATATGAGAATCTTGTTTTTGAATGAGTGACTAGACAAAGATCAACAATGTGATGGCAGTGGAGACATAGTTTTGAAGGATGAGTTGCAGAGGAGGTTGAAATTCAAAGTCTGTAATGGTAACAATAAGCCATTTGACTAAAATGACAGAGTAATTCAGTCTCCAAGGCTGCACTGAATGCAGTCAGAACACTAAAGGAAAAGACTTTAAAGAATTCAGATGTCCAAAAATAAAAATTGAACACAACAGCAAAAGTGAAAAACTACCTGCATCTTACCAAGCCAGAGCTTAAACTTAGTCTTTGTTACACTGCTTAGAGGTGAAGTAGATAGGACTAAGAGGTTACAGACTGCTTATACATAGCATGTTACAGGGAGGAAAGGGCAGCAGTGAAGTGACCTTCTCTAAGAGGAGATTAAGTGTAGGAGTAATTGATATAATGCTAAGGTACACTAATCCTGCCCTACTCAAATATTCTAGTCCTCTTATAAAAAATTTGGAAAATATCTTCCAAAGTCAATGAAGTAGATGAATATTTAACTAAATTCGGTACCTTCTAGGATCCTTGTCATGATGTTTTAAAAGATCTTTTTTAAATTTTTTTTTTGTGTACTTGAGATTTGTTTGCTTGCCTCATTGTTTACAGTTAATTATTTTGGTTATAAAAGCAAATAATGGTGTTGGCACAACATGGAAAATTACCATTTTGTAATGAAAATTTATTCAAAATACAATTTGTGTCTTTCTCGTAGACAAACTTCTTTCCTGGTTACCTGATGCACACATAATTTCTCCATAGTTGTCGTAATTCCTCTAAGGTAATCGAAGAACAGCAGTCAGTTGCATGACAGATGTCTGCTTGTATTCCTGGTGGTGTTGTGGAGTAGCCCTTGAGAAAAGAGCTCNATAATTCCTCTGAGGTAATCGAAGAACAGTAGTCAGTTGCATGACAGATGTCTGCTTGTATTCACAGTATCACAGTATCACAGTATTACCAAGGTCGGAAGAGACCTCATAGATCATCAAGTCCAACCTGTCACCACAGAGCTCAAGGCTAGACCATGGCACCAAGTGCCACGTCCAATCCTGCCTTGAACAGCTCCAGAGTTGGCGACTCCACCACCTCCCTGGGCAGGCCATTCCAGTGGCCAGTGACTCTCTCGGTGAAGAACTTTCTCCTCACCTCAAGCCTAAATTTCCCCTGGCGCAGCTTGAGGCTGTGTCCTCTTGTTCTGGTGCTGGCTGCCTGAGAGAAGAGAGCAACCTCCTCCTGGCCACAACCACCCCTCAGGTAGTTGTAGACAGCAAGAAGGTCTCCCCTGAGCCTCCTCTTCTCAAGGCTAAACAATCCCAGCTCCCTCAGCCTCTCCTCATAGG
>VXBP01004393.1:0-22578 GCA_013400115.1 Rhinopomastus cyanomelas
TCCTCAAGGGCTTCATCCCATGATACTTTGACCAGAAGATCCCTGAAGTGATCAAAATCTGCATGGGTGAAGTCCAGGGTCGTAAGCTTAGAAAACTTTCTTTTGGTTGCCCTGTCGATCTGGATCTTAAATTCAACTGCTTGATGGCCACTGCAGCCAAGACTACCCCTGAGCCTCACACTGGCCACCAGCAATTCCTTGTTGGTGAGATCGAGGTCCAGCATACCACCTTTTCTTGTTGGTTCCTCCACCATTTTGTGGAGGAAGTTGTATCTATTCAATCCAAGAACAACCTGGATTGCTGTTGCCTCGATATGTTGTCCCTCCAGCAGATGTTGGGGTGGTTGAAATCCTCCATGAGGACCAGGTAGTGACCTGGCAGTACTGAGTTAATGCTTAAGCTCAATGAACTTAAAGATCTCTTCCAACTAAGGATATTCTGTGATTCTGTGATTCTTTACATTAGCTATTTCATCATAATATGAGATGTGCCTCACAAGGATAAAAAATGGAACAGAGATAAATATGAAAGGTCAAAGAAAATCCTAAACTCTTGCCTCTAGAAGCAAAAACCTGGAAGATTCTAAAAAGCCATCTGCTCAGGTCCTGGAAACTTGCATTATGCTCACAGACAACAAAATTGTAAATTTATTTTAAAATTTGCACTTTTCCCATGTTTGGGCTTCTCCTGGGACCTCACACAGCATTAATAAAATCTTCTGCTATTCTGGAGATTATGTCAGCAGTGCATTTATGCTCCAAAATACAAGAACTTTATGTTGACTAAGTCAAGAGCCACCATCTTAGGCAGAATCTGCACTGATGAAAGAAAAATTTCCTCATTAGCATTAAATTACCCATAAGCATTGTAACTCAGTGTAGGCCTGCTAAATTTTCAGTGTATCAAAATTAATGATGTACTTTGAAGCACTGTTGCACGAGCCAGTGTCTTTCCTCCTTTACAGGTATATTTAAACATCCAGATGCACTGAGGATTGCATGATTAAAAGCACTGCAGTGTACATGAATAATGGACTGTTGCTCAAAGTTTGTTTTGCACAGCAATTCCTCTTCTGACTTTTGCTAACGATCATTGCAATTACTTCAGTATAAATCCCTGGAAAGAAGCAGGGAAGGAAAAAGAAAGAAGAAAATAAAACCTCGCAATGACTTTAGTTAGCAGAATATCAGGACTTTCACAGAAAGTGTATCTGCCTCCTTGGGTCATTGCTCTGAGATGGCACCACAAACATCAAGAGGCTGCAAAAGGCCACAATCGTACTTGTTATAACCAATGATCGGGGGCCACAAACCCAGCCATGATCTTGCTACTGAGAGTGTGCACAAAACCCTAGCATGAGAAGGTTTCCCCACCCTACAGCAGCAGCTGTGCCTCCTTAAAACCCATGCAGTATGGAGATACTCAGTCATATTTAAAGACTAAATAAGATAAAAAAGAGGTTAAAATATTATTTAAAAAACCCCACCAAAACAAACAGAACAAAAACTCAAAAACTATCATAGAATCATAGAACCATTAGGGATTAGAAGGGACCTTGAAAGATCATCTAGTCCAAGCCCCCTGCAAGAGCAAGATCACCCAGACCAAGTCATACAGTTAGTCTGGGTTAGAAAGGACCACAGGATCATCCAGTTCCAACTCCCCTGCTTGGGCAGGGACATCCCACCCTACATCAGGCTGGCCAGAGCCCCATCCAGCCCGGCCTTAAACACCTCCAGGGATGGGGCCTTTACCACCTTCCTGGGCAACACATTCCAGGCTCTCATCACTATCACCGTGAAGAACTTCCTCCTCACATCCATCTAAATCTACCCATCTCCAGCTTTGCTCCATTCCCCCTAGTGCTATCGCTACCTGACATCCTAAAAAGCCCCTCCCCAGCCTTTTTGTAGTCCCCTTCAGATTCATCAACACAGAAGTAGATGATTTCAAATTCTTCTTTGTTTCATTGCACCTGACCAATGATTTTGCAGCTGCATTTCTTCCTGCAGTGGCATCCTACTAGGTATTTTATCTTGTCTGCTAGTCAGGGTGTGTATTCACTCGGGTTTCTCTTTTGCCGTGCTGTACCCCCACTCAGAAGGGAAATGTCTGCATAAGAAGGACTCATTGCTTCTTAGATTACAAACATAGCAGCTTCATAGAATCATAGAATCATCAGGGATTGGAAGGGACCTTGAAAGGTCATCTAGTCCAATCCCCTTGCCACAGCTGCTCAGTTTATATTCCCCTGGCTGAGAAGTACATGTATGTGCAATTTCTAGGAGACAGAGGGGAATGAGAAATGTTTCCACAGAAATAAGACAGTTTTATACTTGGGAAATACCAATAAAACATTTGACTGATTTACTGTGATACAACTGCTTAGAGGAATACAGTTGATTTCCAAGCTACGTTCCTCACTACTGCTCCCAGCTTTCTTCTGCCATAAAGGGTGAGC
Organism: Rhinopomastus cyanomelas; assembly: GCA_013400115.1. Lineage (NCBI taxonomy): Eukaryota > Metazoa > Chordata > Aves > Bucerotiformes > Rhinopomastidae > Rhinopomastus > Rhinopomastus cyanomelas. Next base: position 2,463 of record VXBP01004393.1, read on the forward strand.
CGAGGTCCTTGATCACGTCCTCAGTGACCACACCTTCAGCTCGAAATGACGGTGCACACATGGGTAACTGTTTGAAGGAGACTGAAGTGATATAATTTACCTTTGGTTTGGCATTGAATAAGAGAAAAGCAATCTGCCTGGAAAAGACCTGCATTCAGATGAATAGAGGTATAAAGAGCACTAAAAACATGTAAGTAGACTTTTATGGTCTCTAAAGTGGTACAATCAGAGACAAGGAGAAGAGCAAGCTTTCTTGCCACCTGTGAAAGGGGAACCTTTTCTGTTTCAGAAGTTGTGGTCGTGGTAGGTATAGAAAAATGAAGAGACAGTTTGGATGCCTCCCCCAGCCTGTGAACTCTGTAAGGCTTGCCCATTGCTAATATGCAGTGTGGTCCAATTTTTCATCTTTAATGTTGTGCTGAAGGAGGAAAAACCATTGTCTTATTCAGCTTAGAAGGACTGTTTCCTTCCTTTATCTCCAGGACACTCTGCCCTCTGTCACTGGCTGGAGAGCATTAAAACAACAGCTTGTCACTCCAAACTTAAAAAAGGGTAAGCAGGAGGTCCCAGGTAACTACATACCAGTCAGCCTCACCTCCATCCCAGCAAAGATGATGAAACAATTTATCCTTGATGCTGTCTCCAGGCACATCAAGGACAGGAGGGTCATTAGGGACAGTCAGCATGGCTTCAACAAGGGGAAGTCATGCTTGATCAGCTTAATAGCCTTTTCTGAGGGCATAACCAGGTGGATGGATGATGGCAGAGCAGTGGATGTGGTCTATCTTGACTTCAGTAAGGCATTTGACACAGTCTCCCACAGCATGCTTGCAGCCAAACTGAGGCAGTGTGGACTGGATGATGGGGTAGAGAGGTGGATGGTTAACTGGCTACAGGGTAGAAGTCAGGGAGTAGTGGTCAATGGGACAGAGTCTAGCTGGAGGCCTGTATCTAGTGGAGTGCCCCAGGGATCAGTACTGGGACCAGTCTTCTTCAATCTATTCATTGATGACTTGGATGAGGGATTGGCATGCACTGTCAGCAAGTTTGCTGATGACACAAAGCTGGATGATGTTGCCGACACCCCAGCAGACTGTGCTGCCATTCAGCAAGACCTGGACAGGGTGGAGAGCTGGGCAGAGAGAAAAGCAATGAAGTATAACAAGGGTCTTTTATCTGGGCAAGAACAACCCCAGGTACCAGTCTAAGTTGGGGAGTGACCTGTTGGAGAGTAATGTAGGAGAAAGGTACCTGGGGTTCAGCAGCAGCAATGTGTCCTTGTGGCCAAGAGGGCCAATTCAGCAATGACCCAGCAATGTGCCCTTGTGGCCAAGAGGGCCAATGGCTTCCTGGGGTGGATCAGAAGCGGGGTGGCTAGCAGATCGAGCGATATTCTTCTCCCCCTCTGCCCTGGTGAGACCACATCTGGAATACTGTGTCCAGTTCTGGGCCTCTCAGTTCAAGACAGATGTGGAGCTGCTGCAGGGAGTCCAGCACAGAGCAACAAGGATGATGAAGAAAGTGGAGCACCTCTCTTACGAGGAAAAGCTGAGGGAGCTGGGTCTCTTTAGCTTGAAGAAGAGGTGACTGAGGAATGACCTCATTAATGTCTTTAAATATTTGAAGGGTGGGTGTGAGAAGGATGGAGCCAGGCTCTTCTCAGTGTCATGTAATGATAGGATGAGGGGCAATGGGTATAAATTGGAACATAGGAGGTTCCAGATTAGTATGAGAAGGAACTTCTTCATAGTGATGGTGACAGAGCACTGGAACAGGCTGCCCAGGGTGTTTATGGAGTCTCCTTCACTGGAGATATTTAAAACCCACCTGAATATGTTCCTGTGCAACTTGGTCTAGGTGATCCTGCTCTGGCAGGGGACTGACTAGATGATCTTTTGAAGACCCTTCCAATCCCTGTTGTTCTATGATTCTTTTGAAAATTAATACTTCTTCTTTTCTGTCATGCTTCCTGAAGATCTTTCTTCCCTCTGAAATTAACACCAGCACACTCTGAGATAATTTTTATTGCTCTTTCTCAGAAGACTGAAAATTCTCAGACATGAAACACTCAATAAAGCACAAAACCAGAGCAATATAGAATCATAGAATCATAGAATCATCATGGCTGGAAAGGACCTCCAGGGTCATCGAGTCCAACCTTGTCTCCTAGTGTCTAACCGCTAGACCATATCCCTAAGCGCTGCATCCACTCATTCCTTAAACACCTCCAGGGATGGTGACATCACCACCTCCCTGGGCAATCCATTGCAGTATCTAATCACCCTCTCAGTAAAGAACTTCTTTCTAACATCCAATCTAAACCTCCCCTGACGTAACTTGAGGCCATTTCCCCTTGTCCTATCATCACTAATTGGAGAGGAGAGACCAACGCCAGCCTTGCTACAACCTCCTTTCAGGTAGTTGTAGAGAGCAATAAGGTCCTCTCTCAGGCTTCTCTTCTCCAGACTAAACAGCCTCAGCTCCCTCAGCCTCTTCTCATAGGGCATGTCCTCCAGTCCCTTCACCAACTTGGCTGCCCTTCTTTGGACTTGCTCCAGCACCTCAGTGTCCTTCCTGTACTGTGGTGACCAAAACTGGACACAGTACTCGAGGTGTGGACTCACAAGTGCCGAGTATAGGGGCACAATCACCTTCCTGCTCCTACTGGTCATGCCGTTTCTGATATAGGCCGGGATGGTCAAGAGCAGACTCTCCAGGAACAGAAATGGAATGACGCTACTGAAATCCTCAAAACTAAGCAACTTATTTTAAGTGAAATATGAAGGACCTGCATGAACGACACACTGTTAGTCCTTAGCCTTGTGTTTGAAGTGGCAGAATGAAGCATTCAGCACTGAAACATGTGGTATATGTTTAAAAGATGTCAAATTTCTTTGTGTCATTGCATTCCCTTCACCTAACATGTCCACTGCGGTCACATAACCTCTTTCTACCAAATATCCACATTACTTTTACAGTGGCTTCTCTCACAGTGTCTTCTACAGTGGTACTGATTAGTGAAACACCATTGCAGGTGCTTTTGAAATATTTACCAGAGAAGTGTCTTGCCTCATGGCGTGGTTGATGAAAGCACATATTCCTGAAGCCTGTCTCACACATATTATTTTGCAGAAACAAGACTTGCAGACCTAAGGGTATTGACCACAGCTCTCATGCTGCAATTAGGCGCATTCAGATACAGGATTTCTGGTCACCCATATTATGACTACTCAGTCTCCACTGACTGGAAGCTGTATTGCACACCAGATGGCCATGTGTGCATGTGTGATGGATTGGCTGTGTATCACTTTCTCCATGCAAAAGTGCTGCCTCTGTATTTAGAAACATGCATGAACCCAGAGAGTTTTAAGTCTATCTTCTTTTCAGTTCTCTTCAGCCGGGAGATAAACCCCAGACCCAGGACAACATGAGATGTTAATAAAGCAGAGAAGGTATCAAAACCCCTTAAGACACTTTCAGTTTATAGAAGACCACAGTACCACAATGAAACTTTAAATATTCTTAGACTTTGGAATGCATTTGGAATAGTACTTGTCAGAAGGTCATGACTCAGAAGGCTTTGAGACCATGTCCAATGCAATTAACACCCACAGTCCTCTAGCACTGGAACTTGAGAAAGACATGTTGTGTTTTGTTTGCCTGGAGGGGTTTTGAAAGAATGGGAAGGTGGTATTGGCATGGCTCCTGCAAGAAGCTTAGAAAAGCACCCTTGATTCCAAGTAGGATCACTTTCTGGCCAAGGCTGAACCAAAAAGCACATCTTCCATAATGTATTTAAGAGGGGGAAAACCTGCTGGGCTAGTTCTTTTATTTTGGTGGTCCTTTTGTTGGCAAAAACAGTGGTAACAGAGAGACACAAGTATTTGGACACTCAGGTTAGTGAGGAAGCAACGAGGGAGGCACACCATTCATTCTCCTTTGACAACAGCCTGTGGAGTTCAAGCAGACATACAATCTCACTGGCAGCCCGCAGTGGACCCAACACTGGAGGAGGACACTGTTCCCAAAACACCTGAGAAAGTACAGAGAGATCTAGTCAGGCTGGATTGATTGGCTGAGGCCAGCTGTATGAGCTTCAACAAGATCAACAGGGTCTGAGTCCTTGCACTTGGATCCTGGAAGACAGAAATCTGACAATGAGCCGACAGTGTGATCTTGTTGCCAAGAAGGCCAATCAGATTCTAGGATGCAGTAAGAAGTGTAGCCAAGTCTAGAGAGGTCATTGTCCCCATCTACTCTGTCCTGGTGAGGTCACACTGGAGAGATCTGGACAGGCTGGATGGATGGGTTGAGGACAATTTTATGACCTTCAACAAGCCAATGGTCATCGGCAAGATATAAACCAGCAGTGTGCTCAGGTGTCTAAGAAGAACAACAGCATTGTGGCTTGTATGAGAACCAGTATGGCCAGCAGGAGCAAGGAAGAATTTTCAACCCTGTACTTGGCACTGGTGAGGCCACACCTGTAGTACTGGGTTCAGGTCTGGGCACCTCAATACAAGAAAGACATGGATGTGCTGGAGTGGGTCCAAAGACAGGCAACAAGGTTGGTGAAGGGTCTGGAGAACAAACCTTGTGAGGAATGGCCAAGGAAGCTGAGGCTGTTCAGTCTGACTAAGAGGAGGCTGAGGGAAACCATAATTGATGCCTACAACCACCTGAAAGGAAACTGTTGAGAAATGTTTGTCTCTTCTCACAAGTAATGGTCATAGGACAAGAGGAAATTGCCTCAAGTTTTGCCAGGTTAATCTTAGACATACATCAAATCTTCTTTATTAAAAGGGTCATCAGGCCTTGAAACAGGCTGCCCCAAGAAGTGTTTAAATCACTGTGTCTGGACATGTCTTCACAAGAAAACACATGTTTAAAAGAAATGTAGGTGTGGAGTTTAAGGACATGATTTATCAGGGGGTTTAGATTAATGGTCGGGCTTAATGATCCTAGAAGTCTTTTCCCACCTGAATGGTTCTATGATTCTATTAATCTGTGATCTGATAGTGTGAGTTCATGGCTGTTAGCATCTCATCAACACTTCCCAGATTTTGTGGGAATAAAATACAAGACATCTTCCCGAAGTTAGGATTATTAGTCCACCCTGAGTTGTTGCTGACCCACAGGAATGAACATGCACTGTCTTACTGATAGACACTTTCACCTTCTAGTGGGTTAGACAGATTGCAGAAACCAGGTCCTGAATACTAGTCCCCAATGTGTGGGACATTTTTGGAAGACAGATGAAAACACTGCAGAGAGCTCCTAACAAAAAATAAATTTACTTCTATACCGATGCAGCTTCCTAAGCTTTGTCTGTGCATTTAAATGTTTCCTCCTAACTCTACCTAGATCCATGAAAAAAGGAGGGAAAAAACCTCACTCATTCTAACAGGATTATGCTAAGAAGGCAGTATGGAGCACCTCCTCCTCATTCACGTGCCAGCCACTACCACCTGTGTGAAGAATGTGCTCCAAAAAATCTGCTTAGTCTGCTTTTAATTATCTATCAATTTATTTTGCAATGTGGCAGGCTGTGTTGTGTTTGAGAGATGATGTTTACTCTACAGTAATTCTGTTGTATGATAAAAGGGTTTCATGGTCAATAAAGGTGGGTAAAAAACATTAAAGTGGTTTGGAGTATTAGTTTGAAAATAAAATGGATGAGTAAACAAAATATTTCTTACAGGATGATCAGAGGGCTGGAACAACTCTCCTATGAGGACAAACTGAAAGACTTGGGACTGTTCAGTCTGAAGAAGAGGAGGCTCCCAGGTGACCTTATTGTGGCCTTCCAGTAGCTGAAAGGAGGCCTACAAAAAGGCTGGGGAGGGACTTTTTAAGACGTCAGGTAGCGACAGGACTAGGGGGAATGGAGCAAAGCTGGAGATGGGTAGATTTAGAGTGGATGTGAGGAGGAAGTTCTTTACTGTGAGAGTGGTGAGAGCCTGGAATGGGTTGCTCAGGGAGGTGTTTAAGGCTCCGTCCTTGGAGGTGTTTAAGGCTGGGCTGGATGAGTCTCTGGCCAGCCTGATGTAGGGTGGGATGTCCCTGCCCATGGTAGGGGAGTTGGAACGGGATGATCCTGTGGCCCCTTCTAACCCAGACTGACTGTATGACTTGGTCTGGGTGATCCTGCTGTGTCAGGGGGCTTGGACTGGATGATCTTTCGAGGTCCCTTCCAATCCCTAATGAGTCTATGATTCTATGATTCTAGGTTTGTCTTAGTGTGTAGACTCACTTCTTGCAGGCTGAGAGCATTTGTGCAATATTTTCTGCTGTATGTAGCAAAAGGGGAGGTTGGAATTAGTATTTCTTTTGGTCTTTTTTTTTGAGCTAGCTTTATATAGTCTACACTCAACAGGAATGCACAAACTGTGCTATAAAAATCTTGTTTTCCATCTCATGTTCCAATGTAAATCCTGAATGCGCTTCAGATTTGTCATCATTTCACATCAGGTGACTGGAATGGTGTGCAAGATGCTGTTCAGTTTGTCAGTAGTAAATATAGCCAGCTTCAAGCAAGAGTGAAACAAGGAGTGTTTAGACATAGAGTTTACACCCATGCCAGCTTGATTTGTGTCGGATTACATTGTCAAACAGTTTAGCGCTTTGTTTACCAACATTTTTTACTAAAGGTTGCTCATTTATTGTCTATCTGTTGTTTTCTCAGGCTAGTCCTTTGGGATAGCAAGGACAGCTGGCTTTCTCTTTATCCATACTGTTCATGTGTGTGAGTGTGAATCTGCTTCTCTGGCCTTATAAAAGCTATCCCAGTTGTAACCTTTACAGTGGAAACAGACTCTTGTACAGCTGCCTATCAGTGCAAACCACATTCTTCACCTTACTTTTGAAGATGGAGAAGACACAAGACATCGTACCTCAGGGGTTTTTATGTGCAAAGAGTGTATTTTCTCAAAGCTACATTCAACTGGTCCATCAGTACAATTTCCATCTTCTTCACAGTAATTTTATTTGCTTGGGTTTTGTTTGTTACTTTTCTGTCTGACCCGATTCATACCCAAATTCAAATATCCTGGGTCTGGCTGACCAGCCCTTGACTTCCTGCACAGGTCTGTGGCATTTCTTGCAATAACAGTAGTAAAGACCTCAAGTGATTGTTCTTACTAGGGACAGTCTTTTTCTACCCTAAGTCCTCTAAGTAATCCCATGCAACCTTTCACTTTAATACAATCAAATTGAACAATACAAAACTCTTTAGGAAAATTTCCATCAATATAAAAGTAATCATTCATAACTCCTTAGTCTCTTCCAGGCAAGAAGAGCAAAGAGTTCAACGCAGCCTAATTTAGCTTCTTTTCTGCAGTTGCTGCTGCCTGGTTAAAATGTGGAAGAACCCCGAACACCAGAAAAAAGAAGCCAAGAACAACAAAAACCTCAATACACTGTTATAGTCAAACATATATTTTGTCCTCCTATGTCTCTTTTCTACTGCTCTTTCTAGGTCCTACCATGTCAAGGATTTAAACCTGAGAAAAAATTAAAACCTATTTATTTAGTTAATGTGCTAATGGGATGAAACCATAACAAAACAAGAAGGGCTTGAAAAAACACTTATAAATTGCAGGAAAAAACAAAACAAAATCATTGTGGGAATTAACCCAAGGTGCATTTAATTCACCCCGCATGGGATTAAGCACATCTTCTTGCATAGCTAGGCCAAATTGCTATCTCCAGCCCCTCAAAGGGAAGAAGCTTTCAGCAGTTCTTGCTCCTCGGAGAAAAGATGAATCCGTTCAGTGCCTACACATGTCCCTTAGTGTCAGAGGGCATGTTAAAGTCCAGATCTCTGTTCCATGTGCTTCCATGCCAGCCCTCCATTTCCAGCATGCTGATTCCTATAGCCATGAATGAGAGAAGAACCATCAATTTTGGCAAACCATGGAATTCAGGTCAAACCTTTCTTCCACAGATCCTTGAGGTACCACTCTCTCTCTCATCATGTTTCCAGGGAAAGATGCCTGCTGTGCATAGCTCAGGGCTGTGCATCCTCTCTGAACAGCAAAGTGAAGAAGTAGAAGCAGGAGCTGGAAACCTGGAATTGAAAACTCCAAACCCATTGTTTCAGTTTTGAAGAGCCAAAAAAATTCAATGAATTGCTACAGCAAGGCCCCAATTCCTTAGGCCAAGAAACCTGCTTAGGTTAGAGTGTAGTGTAGGGAAAAGGGACTTGGGGGTCCTGGTGGACAACAAGATGACTATGAGCCAGCAATGTGCTCTTGTGGCCAAGAAGGCCAACAGCATCCTGGGGTGGATTAGAAGAGGGGTGGTTAGCAGATCAAGAGAGGTTCTTCTCCCCCTCTACTCTTCCCTGGTGAGACCACACCTGGAGTACTGTGTCCGGTTCTGGGCTCCTCAGTACAAGAGGGATGTGGAGCTGCTGGAGAGAGTTCAGCGTAGGGCAACAAAGATGATAAGAGAGGTGGAACACCTCCCTTATGAGGAGAGGTTGAGGGAGCTGGGTCTCTTTAGCTTGGAGAAGAGGAGACTGAGGGGTGACCTCATTAATGTCTACAAATATTTGAGGGGTGGGTGTCAGGACGATGGCACTGGGCTGTTCTCGGTGTCATGTAGTGATAGGACAAGGGGCAATGGTTGTAAGCTGGAACATAGGAGGTTCCACATCAACCTGAGAAGGAACTTCTTCACGGTGAGAGTGACGGAGCACTGGAACAGGCTGCCCAGGGTGGTTGTGGAGTCTCCTTCTCTGGAGATGTTCAAGACCCGACTGGACAGGTTCCTGTGTGACTTGGTTTAGGTGATCCTGCTGTTGCAGGCGGATTGGACTAGATGATCTTTCGAGGTCCCTTCCGATCCGTAATGATTCTATGATTCTATGATTCTATGACTATGTATGGCTCCCTGACCACTTCTGCATCCATTATCCTCTTCAGTTTGACTGGAGAGCCAAAACTGTAACTATCCACCAGCAGATGTCTGTGCGGGAATGAGAAAACATGTAGACCCCGATGAAAGGACACTGACGGCAGGAAGAACGTGGTGAAGCAAAATCTAAGGGGTCAGCAAACCTTATATACATTCTTAATTGCAAACAAAGCTTTTGCCATTACTTGCATTATCCTCCATATTTATCTACTCCCAGCTTGGAGTGAAATCCTTGGGAAACCAAATGTTATTAATTCTGCTCTTTATTGAGCTATTAGTGTGTTTGTAGCACATTACCTGTACTCATCTTGTACTGCAAACCCCTGGGGACAAGTCCACACTTTGTTTTGCTTGCACAGCAATAAGCACTATAAAAAGCTCTGGCTAACATTCTCTACAGGGGAGATTTGATGCACATACGACCCTTGTTTGTTCTGATATGGTCAGATCCAGCTTCATTAGGCTTCAAACAAAGTGGTAGTCACATAGAATGTAAGCACAGAATAACTGCAGAAGCCAGAGCTGTGGCTCAGACGGAAAGTTTTTCTTTCATGCCTGCACATCTCTCAAGGCAATAAGATGACCACGGGATGTATAAATATATGTATAATGGATGTATAAATAACGCCTTGTTAATATTAACTGTTGTGCACCAGCCAGTTCTTGCATGCCATGCTTATTCTAGCACTGAAAAGCATCCTGCAAATGGATGTATGTACAGTATGCGGTCTCTTAATTGGCTCTTAAGATCAGAATACTGATTAAGAAACAGGAAAATTATTTGTTAATACCATGAATAACTTCAATCTTCAGGCAGCTTCTGTGTAGACTTTAACTATACATCTATTTATAGTCTATTACAGCCACCTTCCACATGAAGAGACCAGAAAAAGAAAAAAAACCTCAAAACATCCTGTAAAACAGCTTTCATGACAACTCGGACAAACTTCTTAGCATTTCCCACTGCTGAAGTTAAATGCCGAGGCATGTCAGAGCAGAGCAAGTAGAACCTCATCAGGCTGAAATCAGTTGGAGAGTACTGGAGAACAAAATGCTACTGGGTACCCTTAAGACAGAGAACCTGAAAAGAGAATTCCTCAGTAACTGCACCCACGGAGAATAACACAGGTCTGTAGGCAGAGCTGTCCTTTGTCTTGCTGCTGCTGACTTCATACCACTGCTGCTACATGTGCTGCAGTCCGAATGACAGTCTTTCACCAGCTTTTTATAAACATAAACTAAGACCAGACTGAAACACTAGTGGACACTTAGAATCATAGAATCATCAGAGATTGGAAGGGACCTTGAAAGATCATCCAGTCCAATCCCCCTGACACAGCAGGCTCACATCACTGGAGAAGTTATGGTATCAGAATCACTCAGGGTTGGAAGGAACCATCATCCAGTTCCAACTCCCTCAGCACAGGCAGGGACACCCTGCCGTCCTGTCAGTTATATGAACCTGTTCTCAGAATAATTAAAACCAGACTGTTCCTTGGCACTGTCCAGGTTGTATCAAACAATGTTTTGCACATTTTTATCCAGGTTGTTCATGGGCACGGATCATGAACTACAAAAGATATCTACTGCAGAAGATAGTAGATAGATAGATGGCTGGCTGGCTGGATAGACAGACGAATAGACAGATAGACAGATGGATAGACAGACAGATAGATAGATAGACAGACAGATAGATAGATAGACAGACAGATAGATAGATAGATAGATAGATAGATAGATAGATAGATAGATAGATAGATAGATAGATAAGATCTACAAAAATGCAGCTTATGGTCAAGTAATTGGGGCAAGTGACAAGAGATGTGTCACTCATCAAAGAAGCAAAAATCGGCCCAATTTTTCCAGCCCTTATTGTAAAAATAATTGCTGTTCTAGCATTTAATGCAAAGACAGTTGTCTTTTCTGGCGGCTAATCCCTGGCAGATGGAGACAGAACTTTGCAGCTTAGCGCGTCAGAGGTTTTTCATTGTGTTGGTTGTGCGTTAGTGCTGACTGCATTACACATCAGCAGGACAGAACCAATGAATAACAAAGCAGCCAGGCACCATCTCAAGAGACACCAATCTATTTCACTGTATATACGTGTGCTTCTCAAGAGTTTCTCCTCAAGAAACTCCTTTCCCCCACTGACCATAACAAGTCCTTTCACTATCTCCTTTTCATGTGATCAGGTATTTTCCTGAATGCTGGAGAACACGATAGCTCTCAGACCTGTTCCTTTCTGGAATACATAGGTTCAGTGATGAGTAGATTTAAAGTTATTAAAACTTCCTTCCTCCACAGAGCTGATTAGCCAATTCATACACCTGAAGAAACTATTGTATGAAGAAATCAGGATAAAGTCCTCCTTTCATGGTCTGATGAAAGATTTTTCATACATTCCTACATTTTCCTACATTTTAGACAAGGAAAACTGGTCATTTTCTTTAGCTTCAGAACTTGCCTTCACAACAAAAAATCTCTTTGAAAAGCAAGTGTGAAATTGATGACGTCTTGTAGTAACTAGCACCAAGAGTTTCATGGCCAGGAGAAGGGATATTCCAGGTATTCAGTATTCAGGTATCCAGGTATTCCTAGTCTGCTCCACAGCTTGGTTTGCCCTTGCCTTTGGAACAGCATGCAAACAAAGCAGTGAGGATTAAGACTCAAAACAAATCTGAATTACATGCATCTGTGTGTCCCTAGAGTTCCATAAATTCATGTCTAAGTAATACTTTTCTTGAGATTACTCTAGATTTGCGAGTCTAAGCGGATCACACAAGCACATTAGTAAACCTGCAGATAATAATCTTTGAAAAGAAACCCTGGAAACACTGCTGCAGAGTGAATTCCTACAACCAGAAGGGGCATAAATGTCTTTGCATTGTTACTAGGAAATAGTCTGAATTTAACAAAAGAAAAAAATATCAGAATAGTTTTGAACATTGTTGCTCTTGCACTGATTACACAGGCTTTCACCATTCAGATAGTGATAGGAAGCAGGAGCAGGTAACATTTTGCTGGCAACCACACAGTGCAGGTTGTGTTGGAGACCTGGGATCAGCAGTGGCCCCCAGGGGTCGGTACTGGGTCCAGTCTTGTCCAGCAACATGGTTGAGGGGATAGACCGCATCCTCAATGAGTTTGCTGATTATACAAAGCTGGGAGGAATGGCTGACTCACCAGAGGACTGTGCAGCTGTCCAACAAGACCTGGGTTATCAAGAGAGTTAAGCAGAGAAGAACCTAAAGAAATTCAGTACAATCAGGTGTAGGGTCCTGCACCAGGAGAGAAAAAAACCCATCACGTAGGTTAGGAATGCATCTGTTGAAAAGTAGCCTTGAAGAGAAAAAGATCTGGAGTCCTGGAAGATGAGAAGCTGACCATGAGCTGATACCATGCTCTTTTTGCCAAGAAGGCTTATTGGATCTTAGAATGCAGTAAGAAGTGTGGTCAGTAGGTCTAGAGAGGTCATCTTCCCCATCTACTCTGCCCTGGTGAGGCCATTGGAGAGATCTGGACAGGCTGGATGGATGGGTTGAGGGCAATCGTTTGTTCTTCAACAGGCCAAATGCTGAGTCCTGCACTTGGGTCACAACAACCCAGTGCAGCAGTACAGGCTTGGGGGAGAGTGTCTGAAAAGCTCCTCGGCAGAAGAGGAGGTATTGAATGATCATTGGCAAAATATAAGCCAGCAGTGTGTTCAGGTGTCTAAGAAGAACAACAGCATTGTGGCTTGTATGAGAACCAGTATGGCCAGCAGGAGCAAGGAAGAATTTTCAACCCTGTACTTAGCACTGGTGAGGCCACACCTGTAGTACTGGGTTCAGGTCTGGGCACCTCAATACAAGAAAGACATGGATGTGCTGGAGTGGGTCCAAAGATGGACAACAAGGTTGGTGAAGGGTCTGGAGAACAAACCTTGTGAGGAGTGGCCAAGGAAGCTGAGGCTGTTCAGTCTGAAGAAAAGGAGGCTGAGGGAAACCGTAATTGATGCCTACAACCACCTGAAAGGAAAGTGTTGAAAAGTAAATAAATGTTTGTCTCTTCTCACAAGCAATGGTCATAGGACAAGAGGAAATTGCTTCAAGTTTTGCCAGGGGATATTTAGGTTAGACAGTAGTAAAAACTTTTTCACCAAGCCTTGGAACAGGCTGCCCCAGGAGGTGGCTGAATTCTCATCCCTGAGTGTGTTTAAAAGTCATGTAGATGTGGAGCTTAGGGAAAGGCTTTAGCAGTGGGTTTGGGGCAACTGGGTCACTGGTTGGACTTAATGATCTTAGAGGTCTTTTCCAACCAAAATAATGCTATGATTCTAATTACCACAAAGAAAGAGGATGACATAATGTGCATGCAACATCAGCTTCAAAGTGAATAATAGAAACTAGGGCTAAGCTGAAAAGCTATGGCTCAGCAGACATAGTTCTAGTTAAGGAGGAGCTCCTCTTCCTTTGTTTCTGCTCTGCCACCTGCCATGGCAGCTCCAGTGATGATGGCATTAGCTCAGCTGTATGGTCACAGAGCATCTGCAGCCAGGCACTCAGCTGCCCACCGGCTGGTTGTGTTGGTCTAGGGTTCTGGAGGCCTTTTGTGTTTTGCAGTATCTCCATCAATCTCTCTCTTTCTCTCTCTCTCTCTCTCTCTCTCGTATGTGTGTCCGTATGTATGTATGTATCTATCTACCTATCAATTAAATTCTGGTGTCAGTAGAGATATGGATTCTTTTGTGTTCTCCTAGACCAGCCAATGACATTTTAAGCCAAATTCCATTCTTATTGATGATGTAATTGTTCTCTAAAAATTGTAGCTGGCTCCTGTGAATAGTGCCTCAGAAGCTCTCACCAAGACATTTGTATGCTCATGTTACTCCTGTAGGAATACACAAAATCACTTGCCCACTGCATTTGCAGTCCCAGCTCCATGTTCTTTTATCATCACCCTTAGCCTTGGACTGCTCTGAGCAGTGTTGTGTATGAGGAAAGGCTGAGAGTTGTGGGGCTGTTCAGCCTAAAGAAGAGCAGATTGTGGAAAGATCTTATTGCTCTCTACAAGTACTTGGAAGGAGGTTGTACAGAGGTGGAGATTGGTCTGTTCTCCCTGATGGTGAGTGACAAGACAAGGGGAAATAGCCTTAAGCTGCACCAGGGGAGGTTCAGGTTGGATGTTAAGAGGAATTTCTTTACTGAAAGGGTTGTCAGGCATTGGAGCAGCCTGCCCAGGCAGGGGGTTGAGTCATCATCCCTGGAAGTGTTTAAGAGAAGGTAGATATTACACTGGGGGACATGATTTAGTGGTGATAATAGGGTGAGGAAAAGGTTCGTCTTGATTATCTTAAAAGATTTTCCAGCCGAAACTCTTTTGTGATTCTCTGCTGATCTTTCCTTCACTCCTGTTCACTTTGGACACAGGCACTCCTGTGTAGTATAGTTGCAATTTTATGTGCTAAACTACCAGACTGTAGTTTGGTGCTTTCTAGAAAGAGGTGAAAGAGGTAAAATAGGACAAAGTCCTTGTCCTCAAGCTGTGACTGGAATTGATATAGAGTGACTTTTGCATGTTGTGACTTTGCCTTAGCTAGCACAGTAAGTCTAGCAACATGGAAAGAATTTAGGAACGTACTTCTTCAAATCATAATCTGGCTTGTCTGCAGGACTGACTATTGATACTCTTGTTCTGATAAAGCTGCTTAACCACAGGCCTGGCTGTGTATCTCCACTGCTGCCATTCTGCGAAGGAACTTCTTCCCAGTGAAGGTGACAGAGCACTGAACAGGCTGCCCAGGGAGGTTGTGGAGTCTCCTTCACCGGAGACGTTTAAGACCTGCCTGGATGTGTTCCTGTGTGACTTGGTCTAGGTGATCTTGATGTGTCAGGCGGATTGGACTGGATGATCTTTCGAGGTCCCTACCAATCCCTAATTATTCTGTGATTCTATGATTCTCCATAAGATATCACAATATACATAACTAGCTTTTGTTCAGTCTCATGTTTATGTCCTAACAATGTAGTTAGGGTGCTACATTACATCTGGGAGAAGGTAGATGCTTTTTTTTCCCAGTAGGGAGAAGGAATAAAATGTGCAATATCAGGTTAGAAACCCATGAGTGTCTCAGACAGGTCTGTGCTTACCATGACGGAATATTTCATTGCCTGATCCTGAGCAGTTTTTCTGCATGTTGTTGGCTTGTTGGTTTAAAACTGATTTCCAACAGTTTTGCCCTCATGCAGGAGTTTCCATGGAAACCTCGTATGCCTCAGAAAGTGGAAAGACCCAGCTACAGGGCTGAAGAGTACACAAATCAGGAGGCAGGAAAGTAATCCAGAAGTAAGCAATGGTTTCAGAAGTGTACCTTTTCAACAAAGCTGTACCTTAGTGCATTACAGAGGGCATGAAAAGTGCCTTATCCCAGCAGAAGCTCTGAGTTACAGAGGAAGGATTACAGGATAATAAGGAAGATGCTGAACTGACATTAAGATAGCATGAGGAAGACACAAAATTGTTGCACAAAATTATTTGATTATTAACATTATCTTGGAGACTTATAAACAACTAGTTTCCCCCAACTTGTCCCAGACAATCCTTTTTGGCTTTCCTAGCCTTGAGACTACAGCCAACTTCCCTCCGTCCTAGAGCATAAGGTAGTTTAACCAGTAACTCTTGAAGGAGTAACTCCGAATATTCCTTCTTCCCACATTGCTCTTATTCCTGCTTCATCCTTAACTTCTTCAGATAGTCCAATAAATCAAGATTTGATTTGCTGCTTTGAGCTACTATGTGCACATAAAGGTGCACTATGTGGTAGAGGCTTTTTCCTAAAAGCATGAGACACGCACTGTACACAAAGGAGGGGATTTTGCCTCAGAAAGGGGATTTTGGTTAAGAGAACAACTGTCACGTTTCAACAGCAGCACAGAGTAACCCCTACTCAGTGTCACATGAAAACAATGGGAATGAGGTCATAGAATCGTTAGGGATTGGAAGGGACCTTGAAAGATCATCTAGTCCAATCCCCCTGCCACAGCAGGATCACCTAGACCAAGTCATACAGTCAGTCTGGGTTAGAAGGACCACAGGAGCTGTGAAGGTGAACATCTCCCAGCTGTTTACCACTATGCTTAATATCAACAGAATGTAGTGTGAAATGCTTTACGTGGTTATCTTCACTAAGTCACAGATGCTGCTGCTAAAAGAATTAAGACATATGAAGACTTAAGCTACTTGCTTATGAAAGCACTTTGCCTTCTCTCTCTCCAGCATACCTGACTCTCATTTATAGCATCTATGGAAGTTTTTTTGCTGGCTGGTGGTTCCATGCTTGTAGCATCCACTGTATCAAGTCCAGGGAGTAAAACTGAGGACTATGATCTTTCTTTCTGGAGAACTTAAACCAACCTGCTAAATGAAACTGACACCACTTTGTGGTGACCTTCATGGGGGCACAGTTCAAGTCTAATGCCTTCAGCTTCAAACATGCCTTGGTATTTATTTCAGTCAAAGGTAAGTCACTGCACGATGTCTCAGGAGATTGTAGGTTAAAACAATGCCGCTTGCAGTTACTCTTTATAGGGCACAGCAGACACAGCCTGTGCTCAGACAAACAGAAAGCAATTACTTCTGCTGCTAACTAGGAACTCTGATCACTTTATTGCCTAACAAGTTGTTATTATATTATCAACTGTACCTAACCCTTTCCAGTGGTGAAGTCTCATTTTTCACTACTATCCTTCTGGAAAGAAAGCCTCTGTCTTTGCAAAATCTTCTTATCTTGGTCTTGTTTTCTGTGTCAGGTTCTCCTGGAAGTGCTGGGATTTTCATTAGTCTTGTATTTGCGCAGTAAAGCTCCTCTTGGATTCTATGTGCAAGGGAGTGAAAACCAGAAATCTCAGTGGAAGACAGAAAGAAAATAACACTCTGTGGTGGGTTCAGGACCACAATTCAATATAAAGAAAGGAAAGCAAAGCAGTGAGGTCTCGATGACATCTCGAATAAAATTTGTCAGACAATTGATGGCTTAGGGAAACTGCAAAATGGTTTATTAACACTATAACTATGTACAGAACGAGAGAAAAGGTTATGCAAGTCAGTGCACGCAAACTAGAAGCTGTGCCATAAATGCCATCACACAACCTGAGGAAAATATAATGGGAGATCACTATAGTTTGGGCCTTGCATCTTCTTCCACTTTAGAGACCTGGGAAAGACAGCATGTCAGTCCGGGATGGCCTGAGTTTCTCAGTGCCCACACCTGCATCCCTCGGTGCAGCAGACATGGATCTCAATGCTTTCGGGATTGTCTGACTTTCTCAGCACCCACACCTGCATCCCTCGGTGCAGCCACATGCATTTCAGTATAGCTTCTCCAGCTCAATGCTTTTGGGATGGCCTGACTGCTCAGCGCCCACACCTGCATCCCTCAGTGCATCTACATGCATTTCAAAGCACCCAGTCTCTGTCTTTCAGATCCAAGGTTTGAGGATTCTCAGGTTCTCCTGCTTTCTTCAGCTAAGCACAAAGGAGTTCTCCCCAAAACTTAAGTGCTGCCACTCTTTTCTCAGCAGCAGAAATGACAACCAGCCTCTCCTCCTGCTGATCAGTCTTTCCAAAATGGCGGTGGCCCAGCCACATGGTCCCGGCCACATGCAGGATCCAAGATGGAGACGGACCACATGGCTGCGTCAGCAGGGACACACCCCTCTACACTCCATGCGTGGCCAAGAGGGTCTTCGAAAGGTCCTTTCCCTCTCCTGTGTCAGCTCCAGGGGGAAGAGGAGTAGCCCAGCTCACCAATGCTGAAGGCTGTCCATGGTGGGGGGGTCGTGATGGCATTTCTGCACNTGTAAATTTTACCTAAGCAATTAAATACCACTCCTTCCCCTTTCGGAACCGCAAGGAGGGAATTAGGACAGATATTGAATACCACCCCTTCACCTTTAAAAAAGGCACATCAAATCTGTTTCAATTGTCTGCAAAAATTNTGGTGCGGCGGCGAATAGTGGCTGCACCACTTCAGGGCCGCACATCCACGGCAAGTCGGGCTCGCTTCCGGACCGCACGGTGGCAGGTGTGTGCCGGCGGTGGGGTCAGGCTGGAGCTGCGGCTGATTCAGAAGCCGCAACAGGTCGCGGCTGGTTCGGGAGCTGCGGTCCCCCTTGGAGCCGCAGTTCCTACCCCCGCCCCGGCCCGTTCCCGGGGCGGTGGGGGGGGACTCCCTTCAGGGCCACAGCCCGTGAAAAGAGGCGTGAAAAGCCCAAACAAAGACCCTGCTCTGGTTTTATATAGGCTCCCCCAGCCCACCCTTCGGGGCAGGTCCCAGGACAGATGCTGCCGGGGGNAACTCAAGAGACCTTGCCTGCATTCTCCACCAATTTTGTAGTGGGTAGAAACTAAAAGTGCTTTGTTCCCGGGTTTCGGCACCAATTTTGTGGTGGGTTCAGGACCACAATTCAAGATAAAAGAAAGGCAAGCAAAGCAGCGAGGTCTCGATGACATCTCGGATAAAATCTGTCAGACAATGGATGGCTTAGGGAAACTGCAAAAAGGTTTATTAACACTGCATTTCCCTAGTATAATACATGGTGTTTCAGTCATTCATTCTTCCTAGGGGTGTTCCAAATTCATAATTATCCTTACTCTTTCCCCCTAGTTTGATAAATTTTGATGCTACACTCCTTTGCCTCCTGTCTAAGTACATAGTTTGGCTTTTGATACCAAATAAAACACATTTGACACCCTGGCTGCATGCAGCCATCAAAAGGGGAAGCTATTTTCTCAGATCTAGTTAAAAAACAAATCTTCCAGAAAAAGCACTTTTATTACTACTGTCTCGGCACTGCCTATGAATGTGCTGTAATTCCATGCATAGGTTTTCATCGATGGATAACAGTATAGACAAAACCAATATGAGATTCAAAGTTCTTACTGTCATGCTGACTAGAAATACAATCATTTAAAAATAGATATAAGATGCATTTTTAAAGCTGTCAGGGGAAAGAAAAGGTTAGGAGATTCAATTTAATCAACACTAGTTTTCTAACCTAAATTACCAGGTCACATATTTTACAGGCTATTCCTGCTGCCTTGAAGAGAGATACATATAATCCCTCTGTGTCATGGAAAGGACACCTTGGAGAATTTTGGCAGAGATTGTAATGGAAAAACTGTAATGTTCATCAGATGCAATGTGAGAGCGCAATAGATACCTGGGGATCTTCAGCCTGTCCACATGGATCCCTTCCTGACAGCATGAATTTGCATGCCCTGAGGCTGCTTTAATTTGTGCCCAAGGTTAGGTCAGTCTCCAAGTACTGCTTGGAAGGTAAAAGGCAGGCTAGGGCCACCTTTGGTGGCCCAATATCAGCATCTGATGATCAGAAAGGCTGCTTGCCAAATAGGCTGGGAGATTGAGTAGAAATGGAAAAGGACCAGTGTGTAAATAAATGGTATCAGACAAATTCATTCATGTGCTCTGACAAAGAAATCTACCCAAATACTCCTGAATATGTGGCTAATGCTGAAGAGATAAGATTTGTGAAAGAGGTGATAATGATGATATGATTCCATTATTCTATAAGGCTTGTGAAAAGGGTGATGCCACATACAGAGAGCAGCAGCTGTTCTTCAGGAGTACTCTTTCCAAGAAAATAAATCGGGTCCTATGAGAAAAAACGGAGCTGCTAGTGGCAAGGATTCCTATTTAAATAGATATTCCCTCACAACTTCCAAGAGGTGAGAAGCGTGCTTCATTTTCTTTCTGCATCCGTGACATTTTCTGGTACTGTTCTTGTGTTATCTACATCAGTTTAAACAATTTCAGCTGTAGAAGTGATATTTACATGCACGTTTGCCTCACACTCTGTTATGTGCTTATAACAGTATTTTAGTTGTTCAGCATTTATTTTAGATTCGCTGACAATAACTTGTTTTACTATGTGATTACTTTCACAGTTTTGTAAACAGCTCATGCCAGGCTGTGTTTTGGTCTTGGAACTGACCATAGGAAGTCTCTTTACACTGTGTTGGATTTGGTTAAAAAGGTTTGGCGGAGGAGCAACAAGACCAGGTTTTTCTTAATCATAGAATCATAGAATCATCAGGGATTGGAAGGGACCTTGAAAGATCATCTAGTCCAATCCCCCTGCCACAGCAGGCTCACCACTGGAGAAGCCATGGAATCAGAATGACTCAGGGTTGGAAGGAA
>VXBP01004393.1:25925-36236 GCA_013400115.1 Rhinopomastus cyanomelas
CTTCTAGTCACATATTTCACGGAATCACAGGATATCTTTCAGTCCAATCTTTGACCCAGCACTGCCAGGTCTGCCCTGGCATCCCATCATCCCCAAAACAGAGCTAAAACAGATTGCTTTTTATTTTAGTGCCTTACAAATTGTTGGAATTTACGCTGTATTACAAAGCAGTGCATAAGTATTGCTGCTGATCTGATTCTTTTTCATTCCTCCTAACGAAATGTATAGTCTTCGTAACACTACACATATTTATATATATGCACATACGCGTGTGTGTGTGTGTACAGACTGTAGTATGCATGTTATAGTCTGCTTCAGAGAGGTTTTCTTAAAGCTAGACATGTTCCTCCTGGGAGACATGAGCAATGTGTCTTGCTCCAGTGCAGACATCTGCAGCTGCCTGTCTCTGGGGTGAGGATTTGGAGGGCACTGATGTCAGATGTTGCTACTATCTGTTCTCAGCCCTTCTCTCACCTGCAGTGCTTTCCCACGGGCTCCACTCTGTCCCTTAAACACTGAGAAATCCTATCCCAGCAGTCAGGATGTCCCAGCAGCACCCTGGCTTTCCCTTGCCAAAGGCATGCTTTGGGCGGGCTCAACGTGAAGGAGCCAGGAGGCTGCCTGCATCCCTCCTGCTTGCTCTAGGCCTGTGTGACAACAGCCAATATCTAACCTCAGCACCCCCTCTTTAATTAGATTTCTTCCCCTCTACATCTCTTTTTTTTACTGTGCAGTTCCCAGATTCCTTCACAATCAGCTCTCCCTTTCATGCCTTATGGAAAGCCATATATATAGTGCGGGGCTATAAATAAGACTAGCAATGTCATGGTTACCATGGCAACCACTAGGCTTCAAACACGGATGTGTGTGAGATTTATAGAAGGCTGCCCTCGGCTTTACAGCCAGATGATCTGTCCTTTTTAAAATTATACTGCTTGGAATTTGGATTCCTCACCTGGCACAAAAATTGTCTCTCTCTGTTTTTTTTAAGGCTAAACAAAAGCTGGAAGCTTTTTCATTTTGTGACATAAATGGGTGTTGAAAAGACACCTGCAAATGGATGCTGACTGCAGTGACACTTCAAAAACTTTTTCATTCCAGATAAAGGGAGCAGCCAGCTGTTCTTGCTCATCACCCATTGTAACTGCTGTATCTCACCTCTTGTTGTGAGGAATAATTCAGATAACTTCAAGGAGTAAATGGATGTATTCTGATCTTCTGTGCTGGGCAGAATATTAAATGTTTGATTTCTTGACAATAAATGCAGTAACTGTAATTCTAAGGAGACTCATCTGGAATCTGTCAATACCTACATTATAAAAAGGTGCTGCCCAGTTTCCCAGGAGCAGCTGTAACTCACTGAACTAATTGCACATGAAGAAGAGGGCACTTTGCAGCTCTGTCTCTGTGGCAAAGCAGTGACATCCATGCAGACTGTCTTTACGGGCAGTGGCCAGATTTGTGAGAGGGGTAAGCAGCAGTCTGCAGCTCTAGTCCACACCTGCTGCCATGCTGCGCACCCCATACTCCCACAACAGCAAAGCTGCATCTGCTGGTCCCTCAGTATTCCTTCAACCACAGCAGCTTGCTGCTGGCTGCACAAACACACCTGGGAAGGAGGGTAGATGCTCAGAGAGCTGATCCCTGCACACGCTACATGACTGACCTGCAACCTGTCACAGCAGTGGTGACAGCACAAGGTTCCCTTGCTGTTTGTGCCCTGGAGATTCTGCCCACCATGATTCCATCCGTGTCTTACTTTGGATGATTTCTCTGCAGCAATCCCTCCTGTAACATGTTTGGGATTATTGCACTTTGTCTGTTTGATATTTACAGAAGTGGACCTAAAGATCTTCAAGCTAGGGACAGGTATTTCTATGTAAATTAACTGACTGCAAAATCAAACCACAAGTAGGAAGCACTCACGAGTTGCATCTTGGGAAAGGCTCTGGGAAAAATTAGACCAGAGAGGTCCCTCTGCACACAATCCTCACGCTACAAAGGAGGAATACAGTTGCCTCCCTGCTCCATGTAGCAAACTTATCAAGACCAGAAAAAGAGCGGAAAAAAGCACCAACCTCACATTCTTAATTTTCTCCTGCCAGGATCCTGCCATAAGTGCTGCAGCCAGATCAGCACTGCACAGCCAGATGGATTGCGCCAGCGCGGTTAGCACAAAGATAGAGAGACTAG
This sequence comes from Rhinopomastus cyanomelas, assembly GCA_013400115.1. NCBI lineage: Eukaryota > Metazoa > Chordata > Aves > Bucerotiformes > Rhinopomastidae > Rhinopomastus > Rhinopomastus cyanomelas. Next base: position 28,119 of record VXBP01004393.1, read on the forward strand.
TGAGGCCTTCCTCTTCTTCACTGCACAGGAAAAGAACAAATTCTTTGTCCCTAGGCAGAAGGTCGCCATGGGGAATACAGGATGTCTCCAGCAGTAAAACTACTCCTGTGCAATGAGCTTCAGTAAGAGGAGACCCGCAGTCTGCTAGTTGAGGTCTTTGTGTTAATGTGTGGGTGCTGTCTGCATAAAACTGTGAAACTTCCACTGCCCCAAAGGTAGTTCAGCTTCACTAGTTTAGAAACAGATGCTGCAAAAAGGGGCAGCTGTCTACAGAAGGGTTTGGGGCTGTGACAGGCTGATGCTTTTAAATCCATATCTTGGTGGAGGTCCCTGAAAGGTGACCCAGACTTCAGTAGACTTCAACACTTCCTCCACAGCAACGTAAATTGTATTTGGGGTCTAACATGAGGATCGGTGCGATTTGTCTGTTATAATAATGCTGAGGTCAGTGTCACCTGCAAGCATTTAGTGACTTGTAGTAAACACCAGTCCGTTAGAAAATGTTGTTTACATGTGTTTTATGAGTGTGTAAAATATGCAGCTCTGAGGCAGATGCAGTGTAAGTCAGACTGTTTCTTTCCACAATACTGACACTTGCTGAAGGTCTGAGTTTACACAAATACATGACAGAAATTTTCCCCCAAGGCACATGCACTGCCCCCAGCAAGCCATTGTGCCTGCAATTTTTGCTGCCTTCAGCAGGAAGCAGGTTCAGCAGTGCCCCCCTCAAGCACCCTTTCTCTGTCTGTCAGCAAGGACTGCTCACGAACTGACAGACGTGCCACCAGTGAGATTCATGGTGCAATGCAAGAGGTCCGCTTTATCAGCTTGGTGACCTGTAACCAAGATTACATAGATTTTCAATGAGAGTGCATTGGGGTGTTAAAATGGCTGTGCTGCCCTTGATAAGCAAGGGCATAGAAAGGTGGCAAGGACACAGCAGATCGATAAGAGCTTTAAAGCTGCTCTGTGCAGACAGTGAGCCTTGATCTTGCAGGCAGAAACAAGGTAGCATTACAGCTATCCGTTTTCACACTCACTCCAGTGGGATTTCTGGTGCCTTTGTCAGCAGCGCCAGCCCTGGTGTCTGTTGGTCAAGAATTTAGACCTTCTGGCAGCCTTACACTCAGTGACGGAAAAAATACGTTCTTTCATTAATCTCTTTCACAGACAACTGTGAAACCAATTGCTGACTCTGGACTGCCAGGCTTTTGCATGCCTTTTTTCACTCTGGCACTGGTAAGGTATCTCCTGATTGATGAAGACTATTACTTCAAAACAAACACTTGTTTGCCCTTGAACTTTACAGCCCGGACTGGTGTTAGAACAATCCCTCTGCCAGAGAGCGATCGTCTTGTAGTTTGCTTTTAAACCATCTTCTAGACAAAAGCAGAGAACAGTTTGTTGTTGGGAACAATCTCAGGACAAAGATGAGGACAGTAATTTCAAAAAGAGCTAAGACACCTGCTTTCCAGGCACCTTCTTTTCCCTTTCTTGAAATAATAGAGCTAGTTTCTCACTTGTTTTCAACAGATGTTACTTGTCTGAAGGCAACAGAAGGTGCTGATTTCCATCAGCTGAGGTTAAAGAAATTGCTAATACTAGGGGAGAGATAAGGAAATGGCAGTGGAGCATCTTTTCATCTGCTCTCACAATTTCTATGGTACCAGTCAGGCATGGTAATTGTTCATGACCTCTTCTTTTCTCTTTCCATAGACTCAGATTTGAAACTTGGGTTCATCTAGTTCCTGTCTTGTTCCCCCAGTTCCTGCTTCATTAAGCAACTGGCCATAAACCATTTATAACACGGAGAAGTAGTTATTCTAAATGAAAGAGCTTCTGCATGATCTACTTTATAGTTGCTGTTGGATTACAAAGAGCAAAGTTTTGGAGCCAAGTAGCTTGCAAAGGTTTTCTCTCGGAACAAATATTCTCTCATGTTTCAGTTAAACTGCTGTTAAAAAATGCTGCTGTTTCTATGGTTAGGGACTCAGACACTGCTCCACTATTAGCTTACCAGTTTTCCACTCATGTCAGGGGATTTCTAGACTGGAAACACATGCCATGGGAAGAGCTGAGCTTAGTCTTCCCACTGCACAGAGAAGCAAAATGCTCCCTTTGATTTTAATGAGCTGCTGGTGTAGATTGGCGCAGCATATGGTTGTTATCAAGGGGCAGGAGGCACGATCTGATAGGTTTAGGGTTTATCCTATTACGTTGTGCCACCCAGAATCTGCCCATTATCATCATCGGTCTCATCACTATTCTGCTAAGACTGATCTTTTACATTGTAGGAAGTTTCTGGCAGAGCCTGAATTTTGTTTAGTGGTTCACACACAACACCTGGTACAGCAGATGCCAGTCTCATCTGGGCAACATGAATTTTGAGGAATTCATGTCTGAATTCACTTCATTCCAGCAAGAATTACACACTTGATTTTCAAAAGTATTGAGTCACTTTTTGGTGGCTGACTTTGTTTCTGAAATTATATGGAACATTTATTTGCACCTATTGAAGCCTGCGTGTCTGAAAACACATCTGACCTCAGCTTTAAAGATGATGGGTAGCATCTGTTTTCTCTGCCAAAAGCAGTTTCTCCATTTCCTTGAAAAAGGAGACAGACATGAAGGGCAGCTGGACTTTCTGCAGCCACAGCAGATGAAGCAGAAGGAACTTCTCAGCGTGGGCTTTCGGTATCCCAGGCTGCTGACAGACTATGTCTATGGAAGCTTCATGCTTTCTGGGACATTGTCTCCAGGATGGTTTCATGTAGTGCCAGTCCCTGTCTGCAACTGTACTGACCTGAACACCTTACCTAGTCCTTCATTACTTTCAGCTTCCATGTTTTGAGGGGATCAGCATGTGCTGAAGCACTGCTTTATTTTTGATAACAATTAACTCTGTAGTAAACTGACTTGATCCAGGAAAACAGATGGAGAGGAAAGTGAGAAAAGAACTAAAAAAGGGCACACAGATGAATAGTTTGGAAAGGGAGAGAAAGCAGATGGTGGATGAAATTCATTAGTTTTGAGTAACTGTATTGATTCTGTCCTTTTCTCCCAAGCTGCAGCTAACTTCTGCTGCTCATATATGTGCAATCTTGCTCCCTGTGACTTGCAACCTCCTTACGTGTTTGCTGCCCTTACAACACAGTCTTTGGAGAATGCAAACGGTGGCTCCTTGGTTTATCTGTAACAAAGTGCAGCAATAGCCAAACCACCTTTCCAGCTGTGCAACCAGCCAGCAATAAATTCAGGTGGGGATCCAGGATTTAGAAAGCATTATCTACTGGTTTTAGCCTTGCTGAGACTGTTAGTAGGTTTTCCCCCAGGAGGTTAGTGAGCCGCTTGGGTATGAATGCTCCAGTTCCTCTGAAATTCAAAGACTGAATCGTGTTTTGGGGGAACCCCAACAACAGTCACATCAATGAGTTGCTTCTCAAGCAACAATGGCTATTCCACAACCAGGGCTGTTGGAAGTGGGCAGGATTCCATGGAACAACTGGATGAATCTGGACAATATTGAAGGGGTTTCAGAAATGGCCCTGCCCTGGGTCATGAACGGTACTGCAGCAAAGGGAATACCTGAATGGCAGAAGAGGGTTCCCATGTCCACTCACTCCAATGGTATGAGCAGAATTTGACACGAAGATATCCTTGGCCACCAACAGCAGTCATGTACTTTTCCCATGCTCAGTCACCTTCACAAACGTGTCTCCTCTGCGGGTTCATCTGTGAGCACAAAGATTACCTCTTGCAACTCCTGTGAAACAGTTCAAGGTGCATCCCCTGAGGCTGGGAAAAGCCCAGAAGATAAACTGATCCTAAACTGGTCCTGTACTGAGGCATGCTGAAGCAAATGCTAAAGCAGCAATTAAGTTAATTAAGCTTTGGATCTGGCCCATAAAATGACTTCTGCATCTTAGTGCAATGATTTTGCGTGTTGCTAATTTAACAAATTAATTTGACTACTTCTATGTGTTGTAGAACTGTTGATACCAGGGAAGCAAATGTTTAATTTAAAAGCTAATTAAAGAACATCAGGCTGCGGTCAAAAAAAAATGCAGCAGGATGAAACAATTATTTGCTGATCACTTGGGTTTCTTGGGTTTGGCATCTCAGGGAAGAGATGCTCTGTGTGAACGAGGAGCAAGAAGGACAAGTTATTTGTGGATGACAGAACTAATGCTGATTCTTTAGCACCAACACATTGGTGAAACGTACAGTGAGTAGTTAGTATATTATATTTACATCTTTCTTAAAGGATTTTGGGTTGTGTGGCTTCAAATGCTCAGAGCATTCAAAACTAAGTGCTGACACACAGCCAAGAGGTAAAAGGTTACTTTGCGAGGGTGGTGTGTTAAGACTGGATTGCTTTTTCAAAGACTTTGATTAGAAGCACTTGAGGAAATTTCATTTGGAGCTTTCACTAGAAGGAGGATTTAGGGATGCTTTGTACATGCGTGCACTTGTATACGTTTCTCTCTTTGTAACATGCTGAACGTGTACACTCTCCGTAATTAGCTACAGCAATAAATTGTGCAAGCTTCTCCACTGCTTAGTACCCATTAAACTAATTACCAGAAGAAGCAGGAAGAATGCTTATGCTGCAGTTTGCAGAATTTATGTTTTCAGGAAGCAAGTGTAGGAAAGTGTGTGTTTAGCATTCACCACGTGGATATACTTCCTTTTATCAGTGATGCTGCTGTGGTGGGGGAATTGGACTAGATGATCTTTCGAGGTCCCTTCCAATCCCTAATGTTCTGTGATTCTGTGGTTCCGTGAGAGTAAATCATTCATCAGGTAAGGAGAGGAACATGCAGACTTCCTTAACCTGTAACTGCAGCCACCAGTCCTCTGTCATTTTCATTGAACAGAGAGATGCACCCAAGCCAAGAACAGATTTCTGTTAACCTTCATTTACTTTCTTTATTTTTATGATTGTGGTGTGCTCCAAGTTTTAAAATCTGATGTTGAAAGAGTCTGTTCTGATTAACAGAACTAGACTGAATATGAGGTTATAGCTGGTGAACTGTTCTTTCCACCTCCTCCTCCAGAGGAGACATGTTTTCACAGAGCAATTCTCAAAGCTCATGTGGCCACGGAAATTAAGAAGTTAAAATTGATGTAGGAATTACTTATTGACTTGTTTTTACAGCATGCTACATGGTTGAGATGACTTCTGCTCTGTACATGACCACTAGGCATTTTCTGACTCATGGGTGTCATTCTGAGAAGGTGTTTCACCATTTTACTTCGGGGTGGTACGTTGGCTTGTCACCTTTGTTACCTGTCTGCATCAACTTTATAGTGTCTGTCTTGGAGTCATAAAGCTGCTGAACCTAAACCACTTCAGTAACTGGTGCATTACGCCCGGTTCCATCTTTCCTGAGATGCATGGACAAGGTTAACACATATTTTGCACTGTGCCTAATGCCCTTGTGTTCCTGTCACCAACATCATGTGCACATTGAGATATTTGCTAATACAGCAGTAAGAGTCAGTAAGAATTGTCTCAACAAGGTCATCATGGACTTGGACACTGAAGTGCAGCAATGGACCCTAAGGTACAAGAGGAAATCCTGAAACTGATCAAACTATCATAGCAGAAAGAGCCAGGAACACCTAGGCCACACAGCTAATTGCATGGTGCTATTTCCCCGTTACCTGGTAGGGAACAGACAACATTAGATTGTCAAGAACAATCGATCACTAAAGGCAACCTTGGCATCGATGAAGGAATCTGGGACTTCATGTGAACTTTGCTCGATATAATAATGGAACACACCTCTTGATCAAAAGCCACTGACTCCAGGGAAAGCCCTCAGACACTCTCTTCGGACATGTGTGGAATCCTCACTCAAGAAGGAAGAGCTTCAGCTGCAGAGGGACTGAGATGTTCCATAAAGTAGTTTTTCTTGTAAAGTTTTCATTTTTGACATGTTTTTCCAGTAAAAAAAAATATAGAAGTGTTTAATAATTATCAACCAGCAAAGCACAACAGTGAAGGACATCACCAATGGGTTCCGCAACACTTCAACTACATTTTTGCTGTTCTAAAATTCTCTTAGTTTCATGCCCAGTCTCCTTCCTACAGCACAAGATGGGTTCTTCTTCATTTTACCATGCTGAGGTGCTGCTGCTGTAGAAGTGTTTTGTTCTCATTAGCCTTTCCAGTGTTCTTGTAAGGTTTCAGGCCCAGTCCCATAGAACTGAAAGGTATGGGTGGCATTTGCAGACCTCTGCATGTCATCCAGATAACAAAGCTGCACTAGAGTATGTCAGGCATGAGATAAGAAAATCTCTGCCCTGCATTGCAGGGGCAGACAGGACCAACCAGGGAGGGGACTCGTCACCAGTAAGCCTCCATTCTGGAAGAGAGATTAGACCCTGTGGGTAGCTCCTTTTCTTGCCCCTGTTTGTCAACAGGTGCACGCTCTACCATCTGATGTCCATGCTGTCATGATGTCCGTGACATCACGAAGCTGACCACATATTACAGTAACTTTTCTTATCCATCTTCCTTCCTTTTGCCGGGCAGAAAATGTCAAGGTTACAAACCACAGGATGTAAAGGGCAGATCAAAATATAGATGTTTCTGCCCTTTGCTTTCTTTCATGGCTGCGTCATCCCCCATTGCTTTCTGCCAGAAGAGATATGCAGAGCATTTTAATTGGTTGGATGGGGTCCTTACTAATCCCTAGCCACAGGTTGCACTGGTCTCTGCAGAAGGCACCCGTGACATCAGATGTGAATGCTTTTCTTTGACTATCTCTGCTTTAATTGAAAAGTTTGTAGAAAAATTGGGTAGATCTTATCAAGGACATGTCAAATGACAGCCTTTAGAAACTCAGAAAATTCATTAAGATGAGATACTTACAGAAATCTGCCTGATTCACTTATCAAAAATGATGCTGATCTGTGACACGACTGCTGCGGACGAGTACCTTCATGAGGAATAATTTCCATGTACCAACTTTGCATTTGACATAGCAGAGAAATGTATTAAAAGAATCAATTTCTGGGAACTTAATGCATTGTCTGAATGACAAACTAAGACATTCTTGAATGGAAATGACAAATAATTCAATTATAACCTGATGCAGAACAGGGAAAAATATCTGTCCTCTCAGCAAAGTTCACAAGTCAGAAAAACTATTCCCTATCCTCCTCAGAGCAATGTGGATTGGAGCAGGGCAATGAGTTCTGCTTGAAATACGTAGGCGCTATTTTATTTCTACTGATAAAACACAATGTGCAGAAATTCTTTTGCAAGAACAGGGGCATGTCACTAACAACAACAAAACCTAGACCATGCCAACTGATACTACTACAGCACTTGGTGAATAAGTCGTATTGATTAGTAGCTTTCTGCAAACTTAGTTTTGCCATGTAACTTCTTTTAATATAAGATCTTTGACAGGCAGTGCTTCAGGAGTACAGCAGAGAAAAAAAACTGTGACCTGTCTTTACTAAAATCCATTGGAAGTAACAGCAATTAATCAGACATGCTGCCAGTACAATCAGAAGTTGTCGCTGACACCCCTGCAGACTGTGCTGCCATTCAGCAGGACCTGGACAGACTGGAGAGCTGGGCAGAGAGAAATGTAATGAAGTATAACAAGGGTAAGTGTGGAGTGTTGCATGTGGGCAAGAACAACCCCAGGTGCCAGTATAGATTGTGGACTGACCTGTTGGAGAGCAGTGTAGGAGAAAGGGACCTGGGCCCCTGGTGGCTAGCATGATGACTATGAGTCAGCAGTGTGTTTTTGTGGCCAAGATGGCCAACAGCATGCTGGGGTGGATCAGAAGGGGGTTGGTTAGCAGATCAGGAGAGGTTCTTCTCTCCCTCTACTCTGCCCTAGTGAGACAGCATCTGGAATCTTGTGTCCAGTTCTGGGCCCCTCAGTTCAAGAAGGACAATGGAGCTGCTTGACAGAATCCAGCGTAGAGCAACGAGGATGATGATGGAAGTGGAGCACCTCCTTTATGAGGAAAGGCTGAGGGAGCTGGTCTCTTTAGCTTGCAGAAGAGTAGACTGAGGGGTGACATCATTAATGTTTATAAATATTTGAAGGGTGGGTGTCACGAGGATGGAGCTGGGCTCTTCTCAATGTC
>VXBP01004395.1:2824-56512 GCA_013400115.1 Rhinopomastus cyanomelas
GTTCCTGTGTGACTTGGTTTAGGTGATCCTGCTGTTGCAGGCGGATTGGACTAGATGATCTTTCGAGGTCCCTTCCAATCTGTAATGATTCTATGATTCTATGACACACTGGAGCACTCAGGGACTGGGCAAACTGGGAGCCCCACAGCATGTCCCTGACATCATGCTGGAGACACTGAGGAGTCTGCAGCAGGACTGCCATCATCCCTCCAGGCCGTCATGAGGAGCTTGTGGCACCCATCTTGGCCTTTAAAACCCCACAGTGGCCTTCCAGAGCCAGATTGAAGCCTGGCTGGATGAGGACGAGCTGCTCAGTGGGGTGGCCCTGCCTGCAACTTGCTGGGAGCTGTTCAGGATCTGCTTAGGTTCATTTTCCAGAGAGCAGGAGAGGTGGATACGTTGAGCTGGGTGAGCATCACTGCGTCCCTCTGGTGTCTGGTCCTGGCTGGACCCTCACCCCTTCCTTTCCAGCAAGGAAATAGCCAAGTTCTGGGGGGACAACAGGAGGGCTCAATCCTTTCAAGTAGCTCCTGGGTTGTCTCCTGGAACAAAGCCACGGCAGACAAACACAACAGTGGAACTTCAACCTGTCTTTCATCCTGAGGGGAAAACAGCAGCCTGACGACAAAGTGTTCGAGGTGAGGAACCTTCAAAGCCTCCTCGGTGTCACCCGTCATCGAGAGCGACAAGAGCTTCAAAGCTCTGCCTCCTCTTCTGTGGTGAAGTGGCTGTTAACAGGCTCTGCCGGCTGCGTTGGGAGAAGAAAAGGCTTTCCATGGGTTTTGACATCTAACGTGGAGCCTCGACGGGCGGAGGTGGGGGAGATGTTCCCGCTTCCACCTCTTGTGCGCAGAGGAACGTAACTGGGTTGGAGCCCTTGGATCGTTTTCAGAGTTCTGACTTTGAAGTGGCTCTGGGTCGGCCTTTCGTTTGTAGGACGCTGCAGCGGGGCTTTGAGAGAGCAGCAAGGCACGTGGGCACCTGCCTCCTGCCCCTAAGAGCACTGAATCCTCTTGGTTGGAAGAGATCATCAAGTCTGAGCACTGACCCACATTGCTGGGTCCCCACAGAGCCCTGTTCCTCATTCCACATCCCCATGACTTTGCAACCCCTGCAGGGATGGGGACTCCACCACTTCTGGGGCGGACAGCCCTTTGGGGAGAGAAATTGGTCCTCAGGGCCAACCTCACCCATCCCTGGGGCCAACTTGAGGCCGTTTCCTCTTATCCTGGGGAGGGACAAGAGACTGACCCCCACTTGGCTCCAACCTCCTGAAGTTCAGGGAGCTGTGGAGAGCCAGAGAGGTCTCCTCTGAGCCTCCTTTTCTCCAGTTCAGCTTCCCTCCACAAAGTTCCCTCAGCTGCTTCTCAGAGCAGTGGTGCTCCAGCCCTTTCCCCAGCTCTATTGCCCATCTCTGGCCCCACTGCAGCCCCTCAGTGTCCTTCTGGCAGTCAGTGAGAGTCCCACAACTGACCCCAGGATTCAAGGTGGGGCCTCCCCAGTACCCCCAGTCCAGGGATATGATCCCTGCCCTGGTGCTGCTGGCCACCCCAGTGCTGACATGAGCCAGGATGCCCTTGGCCTGAAAGGAACAGGCTCCCAAATCCTCAGAGCCTAAAGGAGGATGAACTGTGCTCGCTGTCAGGAGATGTGGGCTCAGTTTGAACTGACAGCAGCCTGCTGTGCTTCCTCCAAGGCAGGAGCTCAGGGAGATCTCCTGCATGACCCAGGAACTCATCACAGCTGCATCCCCTCTTGCTGCTGTGTTTAAACCAGGTCTGAGCTTCTCTGCTCCTTTGTTCAGCACATGGAGGAATGGGGGGTGAGGTGCTCGTGGTGTGGACAGTGCTGCATCCTAGTGTCTGCAAGAAAAGGCTCCCTTTGACACTGACCCCCACCCCATATGACCCCCACTTTGCTTGCTCATGGGGTGTAAAGACCAGTTCAGGGGAACTCCACAAGCAGTACTGGAGGAGATGCAAGGTGTTTGGTCCTAGGGCAGCTGAATCTTTGCTAGGAGGAGCAAGCAGCATCCAAAACCATCCCAAGGGTGTCAGATTGTCCTCCTTGGCTTGGCCAGGGCGGGAGGTCGGTGTTTCACTGGTGGATACTGGGTGGTTTGGAGGAGGGATGGGCCACGTCGCTGTCGGGGAGTGACCCTGGTCCCTGCCCACTCCCAGGTACGTCTGTATTGCCATGGAGGCCCTGGACCAGCTCCTCATGGCCTGCCACTGCCAGAGCATCAACCTCTTTGTGGAGAGCTTCCTGAAGATGGTGGCAAAGCTGCTGGAGTCGGAGAAGCCCAACCTACAGATCCTGGGGACCAACTCGGTGAGTTGGGGTGGAGGATGCCTTTCACCCCCGTCTTTATGCAGGACCAGGGCTGGAAACCTCACTGGGGAAGGATGGAGAGGATTCCCAGTGTCCTCTCTCATGTGTCCCACCAGCTTCCCAAGAGCCTGGCTGTGAGCAGTCGCAGGTCTCTGAGCTCTGCTCTTGTGCCTCCCCTCTCACATTCAGCTTTTCCCTGAGGACACAGGGGCTCTTGACCGTTTGGGACAATAGAGCAGCTTAGGAGATGATCCCCACGGATTTGGGGAGCTGTTGGTGCTCAGCAAAGGGCTGGTTTAGCCAGAGCTGCAGTCAAAGGCTTAGCTGGGCTGGGATCTAACAGGAGGAGCACGGATGGACAGCAGTGATGCCACATCAGCATCAACCAAACTGCTGAGTCTGTGGCTTCTGCGTGGCCTTTCTGCTGGTTTTTACTGGGAACACTGGGTGTGCACTTTCTGTTCTCTACGGGTTTTGCCTGAAGGCATCAGCAGCCGAGCAGGGACCTCATGCAGCCCAATGACCCTCTCAGCAGTGTGAGCTGCCCTCAGTGGTTGATCCTTCAGTTGGAACTTTGTCCACAGCAGCCTGTTGTGGTCTCAGTGGGGTGATGCCACCATCAGCCCTAGGAAAGCCCCTTGCTATGGGATCAGAGTCTGGGGGCAGCACACACATTGTCTCCCCAAGGGTTTCCCAACCTCCCCTGGAGGCTGCTCGCTCTCCAGCACTCTTGAAATGTGCCAGAGCTGCCTGAGTCCATCCCAGTCGATCCCATTCGGGCATCTGTGGAGAGGAGATACGGTCCGGGGTCACCAGTGGGTGAATCCTGAGCGCTGGGGTCAGGAACGGGGAGCGGCTGGAGCCCGGTCGGGAGTGTTGTCGGGTGGAGGGGTTATTTTTAGCTTTCCCGAGCGTGGCAGCGAGAAGTGGTGGGATCTTGGGGTTTTTATAGAGCAGTGAAGGATGCTAATGAGACACTTCACCCTGTACCCGCTAATGAGGGCTGCGTTTAATTAGAGGCTGCTGTCTCCAGCATTCACACTAACGGAGCTGCTGGCACAGGCGGGAGGAGGTTTTTGTAGAAACCAGCTCCAAGTGACTCATCCTGGCGCCTGAAACCCGTCCCCCACCTCACCCCAGGTCCATGGGAGAGCCCCCCGCCGGGCTTTATGGCCCCAGGGAAAATCCAGCATCAGCCCTGTCCTCTGATCCTCCCCCCTGGGTGAACATATGGAGCTTAAATCCACTTTGGTTCCTTATCCTTGCTGCCAGGCTGCTGGGCAGCCTCCTCGCTTTCGGGTAGGAGCTGATTTCCAGCTCCATGTCCTTCCCAGTATTTTTCCCCTCAAACCAGCCTTGAACCTTGACTCGAGCAGCTCTACCCTCTCCTCGATGGTCTGATGGGCTGCTTTCCACCCCCGGGCACAGCGTGGCGGTGGGACCAGGGTGGGCATCTCCCATGACCGCCCTTGCAGGGTCAGCCAAGGCTTGGGGATGGTGCAGCGGGCTGCGAGCCAGTGGTGAGACCCTGGGACAGAGGAAGGGGAGGCTGGGGGGTTGATCTTTCCTGCACGTGGAGTCACCATGTGCTTCACAAAAAAACCCCCACCAGCCCACTCTGTGCGTGCAGAGGTTTCTTATGTAACAGCCCCGTATTCTCACTGGTGAGTAAGAGGAGTTGTATCAGCTGGAGCCGATCCCTCCACTCCAGGAACGGATCCTAGCGGGGCTGAACCAGCTCCTTTGCTTGTGCACAACCAGCCTTTGCAGCCTGGAGCAGTGGGTCCTGCTCTGAATCCATGGTCTTGGTTGGCAGGAACCTCTGGACATCATCCTTCTACTCCAGTGAGGTCACCTAGAGCAGGTTGCTCTGGGGCTGGGTGGGTTTGGAATCTCTCTTGGAGCTCTCGAGACCTTAAAAGTCCTGTTGTCCTGGCACTGGGCACCACTGGGAAGAGTCTGGCCCCCTCCTTTTGCTCCCCTAGCTGTTATCTATTGATCAGCACTGATCATATCCCACTCACCCTGCTCTCCAGTGCCCATGTGATGCTGTGGATGGACAAACTGGCTTTGCCACCAGTGAAGGAGCACTGGTGATCCATTTGCCCACTGCTTTCCTGGCAGGCAGCAACCACAGAAAGCAAGAAGGGAGCAAAACCTGTGGGTAGAGTCGGGGTGAAGAAGGAGAGCGTGGCATCTCCTGAGGGTGCTGAGCTCAGGAACATCTTCTCTCCTTTCTTCCTCCTTAATCCTGTCCCTAAAAGCCCGATCCCTTGGTCAGCTGGTGTTCCTGGTGAGCTCCATGGCCATGCTGGTAGGGAGCAGTGGGACTTTGCTGCAGGCAAGACCAGGGATGTGGCTGAGAACCTGTCTGCAGCTAGTTTCTCCCCGGGCATTCCCAGTGGAGAAACATTGGGTTTGGTGCCCTTTGAGAGGATGGAAACCAGCTGGAAGACAACCTTACCTCTTGTTACCGGTGGGTGCTGCATCTTGGGGATCCCTGAGAGCCTCCCCACAGCCCTAAATGCCCTTCACAGGGACCACCAAGGCTTGAGGAGATGGTTTGCAGCACCCCCAGCCTGGTCACCCCGCTGAAGCCCCTGAAGATTTGCTGGTTTGGAGAGGAATTGCAAGCAAGTTTGGGTTGTGGTGCCCTCTGGGCTGACCTCCCCGTCTCTTTCTGCCCCCACAGTTTGTGAAGTTCGCCAACATCGAGGAGGACACCCCGTCTTACCACCGCAGCTACGACTTCTTCGTGTCCCGCTTCAGCGAGATGTGTCACTCCAGCCACGACGACCTGGACATCCGGACAAAGTGAGTGTCCCTGGTTCCATCAACATAAGGGTCTTCTGTCTGCTTCTCCCTGGAGAAGAACCTGCTTTTGGGGGTGGGTTGGGTGCAGGTTGTGCAGAGCCGTCGCGCTGTGTGGTGGTGGAATCACAGAAGGGTTTGGGCTGGAGGAGCCCTTTGAGCTCCTGGAGTCCAACCATTGCCCTCCAGCGCTGCCAGGGCCTCACTAAGCCCTGACCCTCACCCTGCTGCTCCACAGCTTTGCAGCCCCTCAGGGATGGAGATTCCACCTCTTTTGGGGAAGAAATTGTCCCTCAGGGCCAACCTCAGCCTCTCCTGGGGATACTTGAGGCTGTTCTTCTGATCTTGGGAAGAGGAGATGGACACCCACCTGGCTCCAACCTCCTGAAGTTCAGGGAGTTGTGGAGAGCCAGAAGGTCTCCCCTGAGCCTCCTTTTCTCCAGTTCAACCCCAGCAGATCCCTCAGCTCCTCCTGAGAGCACTTGCAGGAGGTGCAGAGTTTATCCTGGCCCCAGGAGGAAGGGTGATGATGATGAGGGGAAGAGGCAGAACAAATACTCACTCCAAAATTGCCTCCTGCAGCCACCTGATCTGTTATTTTCCACAGTTAAAGGTGGCTACGTCCCTTCTGAGAGCGCTGAGGACTCACGAGCTCTGCTGTGATGGGGCAAGGAATCTGGGGGGATCAATTACCACTAAAGCAGACCAGAGGTGGTGGAGAGAGGGGACTTGGTCTCTTCTCACAAGTGACAGGATGAGAGCAAGTGGCCTGAAGTGGCCCCAGGGGAAGGTTAGGTTGGCTCTAAGGAGAAACTTCTTCCTGGAAAGCGTCCTCAGGCTGCCCAGGGAGGGGCTTGAATGGCCATCCCTGGCCATGTGTCACGGTCGGGGAGATCTGGAGCTCAGGGATGGGGTTTGGGGGTGGGGTGGGACAGCTACTTTCATGGTTGGACTCGGTGATCTCAAAGGTCTTTTCCAGCCTGGACCATTCTGTGGTGCTGGGGAAACCCTGACACCATGGAGCAGCTTCACCACCACAAACTCAGGTGGAGGGAGTTAATCCTCCATCAGGAGCTACGCTGCTCCAGTGGGAGAGGGAAGCTGTGCAGCTCCTGTAATTAAAAAGGATGGATGGAGCTGTTCCCCTGGGCCCTTGGGTCTGCTCAGAGCTCCTTTCTCAAGAGTCCTGTCCTGGTTGGATTATTGCTGTGATTACATCTTCACAACGTATGAGTGAGACCTTGCAGCAGGCATTTGATGCCTTTGCCTCTGCAGATGACCATGTTCCCTCTTTGCTGGGTGTCAGGGCCTCACTGACCCCTGCTTCTCACCCCGCAGCTCCGGGGCTTTGCAGCCTCTCCATGGATGGGGACTCCCTCCCTGCCCTGGGCAGCCTGGGCCAGGCCTGGGGAACCCTTGTGGGGCAGAATCAGGTCCTCAGGGCCAACCTCACCCTCCCCTGGGGCAACTTGAGGCTGTTTCCTCTCATCCTGGGGAGGGGCAAGAGACCGACCCCCACCTGGCTCCAACCTCCTCAGCTCAGGGAGTTGTGAAGAGTGAGGAGGTCTTCCCTGAGACTCCTTTTCTCCAGTTCAACCCAGTTCCCTCAGCTGCTCCTGACAGCACTGGTGCTCCAGCCTCATTAATGTCTATAAATATGTGAAGGGTGGGTGTCAGGAGGATGGAGCCAGGCTCTGCTCAGTGGCATCTAGTGGTAGGATGAAGGGCAATGGGTGTGAGGTGGAACAGAAGAGGTTCCACATAAATATGAGAAGGAACTTCTTCACAGTGAGGGTGACAGAGCACTGGAAGGGGCTGCTCAGGGGTTTTGTGGAGTCTCCTTCTCTGGAGATGTTTAAGACCTGCCTGGATGTGTTCCTGTGTGACTTGGTCGAGGTAATCCTGCTTTGGTCTAGGTGGTCCTGCTGTGTTGGGGGGATTGGACTGGATGATCTTTCGAGGTCCCTTCCAATCCCTAATGATTCTGTAATTCCCCAGCTCCACTGCCCTTTTCTGGACCCTCCCTAGCCCCTCACCATCCTTCTTTCCAGCTTCCTCCCCAGTGTCACCCCAGTCTCTACATGCAAACCAGCAGGGTTGTGTAGAACCAGGGTGCTTTGGTATCTCTGCCCCCCCAGGATCCGCATGTCGGGCATTAAAGGTCTGCAGGGGGTCGTGAGGAAGACTGTGAACGACGAACTCCAGGCCAACATCTGGGACCCTCAGCACATGGACAAAATCGTCCCCTCGCTCCTCTTCAACCTGCAGCACGTGGACGAGGGCGAGAGGTGAGCTGCCCGCTGCTGCCGTGAGCAGTGGCTCCTCTTCACAGAGTCTCTTTGGTTGGAGGAGACCTTTAAGATCATCAGCCTGGTCTGTGTGGTCCTGCTGTGGTGATGGAGGCTGGACTAGATGATTTTTCCCTTCCAACCCCCTGATGTTCTGCCATTCTGTGAAGTCCAACCTTCAGCCCAGCTCTGCCAGGTCACCCCTAACCCACATCCCTCAGCACCAGCTCGTTTCAATCTCTCTGGGGATGAAGATTCCCAACACTGTTCCAATGTCTGATAAACCTTTGGGTGAAGCAATTCTTCCTCAAATCCAGCCTGAACCTCCCCTGGAGCAGCCTGCAGCTGTTTCCCCTAGAACTGAGGCTTTGCTCACTGACCCTCTGTCCTTCCCAGCTCAGTGCTTGCCACCAGCTGTTCAAAGAGCAGAGAGGCAGCGTGAATTCCTCCTGGGATTTTCCATGTGAGGGTTGGGAGAGAGCAGGATCGGCCCTGGGAAGGAGCTGGCCCCTAGCCAGCTGCCTTTTCACTTTCCTCCTTCTGTTGAGGTGATAAAAACCCTGTCTGTGTGATGCCAGTCACGCCCGAGCGTGGGGTGGGGGTTGAGAAAGATCCCCTCTGGGGTGGGTTCTGTGTGTCCAGAGTGACCCTGGGAGAACATTCTGTCCTCACCCGCAAGATCCTTCCTCCCCACCGGCATCTCGTCCTCCCTGTCCCGGGGACGCGGGGGCTGCCTGGCACAGCCTGGTGCTGCAGGAAGGACCGTGCTGGCACATTCCCCTCCATCCCTGCTCCCGTGCTGGCTCCAGTGCACACTGGATGTCGCTGGGATGGGGCTCCCCACCCCACCTGCCTGGCAGGCTGACATTTCGCTGCCTCAGGGTGACCCCGTTGGACTCAGCAAGGGGCAACCCACGGGGTGCCAGCAGATGCTGCTGCTGCTCCAGGGCCAGTTTCTGTGTCTCCTCTCCCCCGCTGCCGCCGCTCTCACCGCCCTCCTCTGCTTTTCGCAGCCGCTCCCCCTCGCCGCTGCAAACCGCTGAGAAGGAGAAGGAGAGCCCTACGGAGCTGGCGGAGAGGTGTCTGCGGGAGCTGCTGGGCCGAGCGGCGTACGGCAACATCAAGAACGCCATCAAACCCGTCCTCATGTAAGTCCTGCGTCCCCCAGGCCTCCACTGCCACTGGGGAAACCGAGGCACGGCCACGCGGCGCTGCAGGCTCCTCCAGCTCCCTAGAGCGTGGAGCTGGGGTTGGGGACCGGGTTTTAGGGGTGTTTGGATGCTTCAAGGAAGGTGGGATGGGACAGAGAGGTGTCCGCTGAGAAGTATCACCCCAGGGATGAGCTGGTGGCTCTGCCCTCACCCTTGGCTCCTGGTTGTCCTTTGTGTTGGGTTCTGCAGGGTTTGGGGAGAGGGTTGGGGAACCAACACTTCTTCTCCATTTCCATCTCATCTCCTCCAGCCACCTGGATAACCACTCGCTCTGGGAGCCCAAGATCTTCGCCACGTGCTGCTTCAGGATCATCATGTACTCGATCCAGGTAGGAAGGGGTGAGGTTCTGGGGTTGGGGTACGCACACGGGTGTGTGGCTGGGCTGAGCCAGAGCTGATGCTGCTGCATTGCTGCACCCCAGCAGCGTCGGGTCTGAGCTGCTGGCCATGAGCTCGGCCACCAGAATGGGGCCGGAGACCAGCACAGCCCAGCGGTGTGGAGCTGGAGACCTGATGGGTACGTGGGGAAGGATCTGCAGCTGAGCATCCCCATCCTTAGCCATAGTGCTGCTCAGAGACAGACCCTGCCAGGCTCTTCTTCTTCCCCCTTCCTCTCCTCTTCCCCCTGAGCCCTGTGGAAATGCAGTTTATACCCCAAAAGCGATGGGGGATCCTTGAGGGTCTCAAGTAAACTCTGTGTGGGTGCTACCTTCCCACCCTAAACCCTACCCACTGCCCTGCTTCACCCTGATATGAATTTGCCTCATTTTTGGATGCAGTCAGGCCAGGGCTCTGCTTTTGATCCCCTGAACTGCCTCAAACCGCCTTTACAAGTGCCGCTGCGTCCTAGAAAATCCTGTGAACACACACAAGGGGCAGAGGGTCACAGTAACTCAGCAGGACCCTTGTGAAGCTCAGACGTGTTGGGGAAACCCCAGCAAAAATCAGATCCCCTCCTCCCTGAGATCCCCACCAGCAGCTGTCACTGTTTCCTTCAGTCTGTGCGGCTCCTTGGAGCCTTCTTCCCCCTGCAGTTTGCTCCAGGCTCCTGCTTGGTCCCATCCAACAGGCTGCCTCAAAGAGGGAAAGAGGCTGATGGTGCTTCTCGTGCAGCGTCGGTCCCCCGTGGGCACAGGCTGATGGGCCCTCTCTCTTTTTTCCAGCCCCAACACTCCCACCTCGTGATCCAGCAGCTCCTGGGGCACCTGGACGCCAACAGCAAGAGCGCGGCCACGGTGCGCGCGGGCATCGTGGAGGTCCTGTCGGAAGCAGCGGTGATCGCAGCCTCTGGCTCTGTCGGTAAGAGGGGAGAGCAGAATCACACAATCAGTAAGGCTGGAGGAGATCATCCAGTCCAACCATCCTGCCCACTAAACCCTGTTCCTTAGGGCCACTTGTTTTTTGAACCCCTCCAGGGATGGTGGCGCCACTCCTTCCCTGGGAAGCCTGTTCCAACCCCTGACCACTCTGTCTGATGTCCAATCTCAGCCTCCCCTGGAGCAACTTGAGGCTGTTTTCTCTCCTCCTTGGGAGAAGAAACTGACCCCCACCTGCCTCCAACCTCCTCAAGGTCATGGAGCTGTAGAGAGCCAGAAGGTCTCCCCTGAGCCTCCAGTTCAACCCCTCCCCCCCCCAGTTCCCTCAGCTGCTCCTGAGAACACTGGTGCTCCAGCCCCTTCCCCAGCTCTGTCACCCTTCTGTGGGTGCTGCAGCCCCTCAACATTCTTCTGACAGTGAGGGGCCCACAACTGACCCCAGTACTGGAGGTGAGGCCTCACCAGTGCCCAGCAGTGGGGAACAATCACCTCTCTAGTCCTGCTGGCCACACTATTTCTGATGCAGGCCAGGATGCCCTTGGCCTTCTTGGCCACTTGGGCGCACTGCTGGCTTCTGTTCAGCCGCTGTCAGTCAGCTCCCCCAGGTCCTTTTCCAGCAGTTCTCCAGCCACTCCTCCCCAAGCCTGGGGTTGCAGTGATCAAAGTGTAGGACCTGGTACTTGACCTTGTTGGGTTCTGGTGGGCTCTACCGTGTCTCCCTTCTCCCCACCCCAGGCCCCACGGTGCTGGAGGTGTTTAACACCCTGCTGAGGCAGCTGCGGCTCAGCATCGACTACGCGCTGACCGGGAGCTACGACTGCGCCGCCGGCGTCAGCACCAAGACCATCAAGGAGCACGAGGAGAGGATGTTCCAGGAGGCCGTCATCAAAACCATCGGTGGGGTGTCCCGCGGTTGTTGGGGCTGGGGTGGGGTGAAAGGAAATCGGCCTCATCCTAAGAGGTGGGTAAATGAGGTTCATCCGTTGCGATGGGTCATCAGCAGGTGGCATCGTAACCCTGGCCAAAAGCAGGGCTTCTCCACGGGAATAGGAGACCCTGAAGGATGGAGGGGAAGGATGGGAGAGGGGCTGCTGGAGCTGCTCAGGGTGGGAATGAAACAGGCCCAGAAAGGGATGAGGTGGAGAGAAGAGCTGTTGTCTCTGCTTGGCACTGGGGCCGCCCCACTGGAGAGGTGTCCTTGATCACCCCCAAGATGAAGCTCCAGCTTCACCCCAGAGATCCAGCCTGACCCAGGCAGGGTTTGTCCTCTCCCGGGCTGCTCATGGGGTTCCAGCAGGAGCAGGGCAGGCGCTGGGCTGCCCCTCGCATGCTGCCAGCTCTCCAATGTCCCTGCAGGTTCCTTTGCCAGCACGCTGCCCACCTACCAGCAGTCTGAGGTGATGGTCTTCATCATGAACAAGGTGCCTCTGCCCTCGACACAGCAGTCCCTCGAGGCTGGCAAAGCTGGGTGAGAGCGGGTGCCTCCCTCCCTCCTCATCCTCCCCCCTGCCCTGCCCTGCCCTGCCCTGCCCTGGCCTCCCAGCTGCTGTCCCAGTGCTGAGTGTTCTGGGATCTCCTGAAGTCGTTCCCACCTTGATGTGGCCTCTGGGGATGGAGTGGGACACAGGTATGTTCTGGGGAAGGATGGGCATCAGTCGCTCCCACTGCAGCCACAGGGAAGCCCAGCAACGTGTGAGGATGGCCAGGAGCGCCGTGGTGCCACCTGCGTGGTCTTGGAGGGGGAATGGTTGGACTTGATGACCTCAGGGGTCTTTTCCAACCTGAATGATTCTGTGCTCCTCCCTTAAAGCCTTTAATGATCCTTGTCTGCTGCAAATGTGGTGACAAGGGGCTTCTGAAATGCCAGTTGCTGTTGGGTTCCACAGAATCACAGACTGGTTTGGGCCGGAAAGGACCTCAGAGACCATCTAATTCTGACCCCACTCACTTCACGCCAGAGCAGGGTGCCCAAAGCCCCATCCAACGTGGCCTTGAACACTTCCAGGAGCAGCCACAACCTCCCTGGACTGTGTTTAGCATCAGAGGACAGTCAGGCTCTTCTCACTTGTCTCTGGTTTGGAAGAGACTTTGCTGGTTATAGGAAACATGTTGCTCGGCTCCTCGCTTGCCCCGGGGTGATTCCAGACACTCCAGTCCCAATCCCAGGCTCTTTCCTTTGGAATCACAGAAGGGGTTGGGTTGGAAAAGAGCTTCAAGATCGTCAAGTCCAGCCCTTGACCCCTCAGCACTGCCAGCTCCCCACTGCCCTTGTCCCTCACCCCACGTCTCCATGACTTTGCAACCCCTCCGGACATGGGGACTCTACTGCTTTAGGGGTAGACAACCCTTTAGGGGGACAGTCTGCAAATCCCTTGGGAACTTTCTTGTGTCCCCCCAGGACTGGGGGGTTCAGTCTGTAGATTGGGTTCAGACAGTAGATAACTCCCAGTTCCCTCTTTTCTGCACCCCTGGTGTGGAAGCAGTGTTGGCTTTGCTGGGAGTGGGATGAGAACAAGGAGCAGAGTACCTCCAGGTCAGGATGAGCTTCATCTCACCGATGCTCAACTGCTTAATCATGAGGAGCCTGTTCAGAGCCCCTTCCTGGGGTCCTTTGGGAGTCACTATGGGGTGGGGACCTCCAGAAGTTGGTTCATCATCAGGAGCTCGGCCTGTGCCCACCTGGACATGCAGGTGATGCCTTGGTTCTGGAGCCTGTGGTGGGATGAAGTCTCAACTCATAGGATCACTCCAGTTGGAAAAGACCCTTGGGGTCATCCACCATTCCTTTCTCAGCTTTGTTGCTCTCTGTTGAATCAGGAGGTCAGCTGCTGGACACCCCAGTTGTTTGTGGTGCTGTCTCTTGGGAAGGTGGTCCTGTCCTATGAAGGCTTTTCCACCCTTTGGATGTGGAAGGGGTGTTGTCCTCTGCTCACTTGGAGTTTACCAGTTGTTTCTTCTCTCCACGGCAGGGAGAACCGGAATCGGCTGACCCAGATAATGCTCCTGAAGTCCCTTCTCCAGGTATGAAGGTGTCACCATCCCCACAGGAGCATCTAGCCCCCATGAGACCCATGAGGTCCTGGGTGCTGGCACAGAGCTGAGCTTGGAGGCTCCTGCAGCAGCTTAGAACGAGCTCAGGCTGCACTGAGTCTTCTGTGCTTGCACCCCCTGTTCCTTGGGGACAAGTGACACCCTCACATTGTCCCTTGGTTCCTTCAGGTCTCTGTGGGCTTCCAGTGCAGTAACATGCTGACGGCTCTTCCCAGCGCCTTCCTGGACAGGCTGCTGTCCTCAGCCCTCATGGAAGACGCTGAGATCCGCCTCTTTGTCCTCGAGATCCTCATCAGCTTCATCGATCGCCACGGGAATCGGCAGAAATTCTCCAGCATCAGGTGAGTCCTGACAGGGCTGGGATCCGCAGGCCCTGTGGAGCTGCCTGGGGAGGGACATCTGCTGGGCTGGGAGCACTGGTGGGAGTATTAGTAGAGCTGGTAGCACCTCTGGGTTGGTTTAGTGCTGCAGCTCAGAGCCAGGTGGATGGAGGGTCTCTCTGGATGTGGGACCTTGTCACTGAATGGTGGTCCCAGGAGCAGTAACCTCCTCCCTGTGTCCCTGTGGACACTCTTGCTGTCTTTCCTTGGAGGAAGGCAGCTGTAAGCCCAGGTGGAAACATCTCCGTGGGGTTTGCTGTGGTCCTGCTTTAATCTGCTTTGCTTGCACGCTTGCCTTGGTGTTCCTGAGCCCCCACCACCTCAAAGTCCTGTTGAGATCTGTCTTGGTGCTCTTGAATGTCTGAAGAGCTCTGGTGGGTTTCAAAAGCCACCCTTAGCCCCCTTCCAGAGGACTTGTTCCTGTCCAGCAGCTCTGTGGGAATGACATCTCCTCCCTCCGGCATCTGAGTTTTCCCTTCCCCTTGGCCTTTCCTTGCAGCACCATCAGCGACATCTCGGTCCTGAAGCTGAAGGTGGACAAATGCTCACGCCAAGATACTGTCTTCATGAAGAAGGTAGTGTCTGAGTCTGGGTCCAGCGGTCCTCACTCACACTGGTGTGAGGGTTGAGCCCCAGACTCCCCAAGTCACACTGAGGCCTGGAGGACCGTGATGCCTCTAAACCTGGGGACATCCACATGGAAAGCCAGTGGGGTTGGATTTCCACCAGCGCTTCATGCCTGGGGCCCTCTAGACTCACAGACCAGTTGGGGCTGGAAAGGGCTTTACACAGTCCCTCGCACCAGCATGTGCCCTACTCTGTCCTGTGCCTCGCTGCCAGCCACGTGTCTCTGGGCTTTTGTCTGCTGTGGCTTCCGTAAGACTTCTGTAGGAGGCATCTTCTCCCTGGGCTTGGTGCTGCCCGTGCTTTTTGCATGCCCTGGGCTCTGCTCTTGGACCCTCTTCTCCATCAGGGTCCACCACGGGATGGTGGAACACCAGCTGATAGTCCCAGTTCTTCTTCCCTGAGGCTTTGTTTGGTGACTGGAGGAGCTCTGCTCCTTCCTGGATGGAGGGATAGATCAATAGGATGGATTGATGGATGGACAGATGGATGGATGGAGTCTTCTTTGCTGGGCTCTGCTGTTTTGTGTTGATGGCAGATGCTCAGGAGGTGATGCCATCTCTCCATGTCCCCACAGCACGGCCAGCAGCTCTACCGGCACATCTACCTGATATGCAAAGAGGAGAGCAACGTTCAGGCTCACTACGAGGCTCTCTACAGCCTGCTGATGCTCATCAGCATCGAGCTGGCCAACGAGGAGGTCATGGTGGACCTCATCCGCCTGGTGCTGGCAGTGCAAGTAGGTGTGGGGAGCTCCACACTGGTGGGGTGGGTGGGAAGAGACCTTTCAAGCTCATCCAGCCACTCTGCAGTGAGCAGAGACATCTCCAGCCAGAGCAAGTTGCTCGCAAGCCCCAACCTGACCTGAGACGGTTCCAGGGATGGGACTTCTCCTGCCTTTGCCTGGGCAACCTGAGCCAGGGTATCGGCACCCTCAGCACCAACACTCTCTTCCTTAGGTGGGAAGGAGCCTCTGGGAGGGGATTGTTTTGAAGTTGGGGTCTCTGTGGAAGGAGGTTGCAGGTGTCTCACCTGCTCTGAGCTTCTCCCACTGTAGTGGGATCAGACCCAACGTGCTGTGGGAAGACCCCAGTGGCCTCATCAAACCCAAGCACCAAAAACTGAGATGTTTGCAGGGCCTGTGGTGCCTTGAAGTGGGTGGGGACCACTGTGAGACCTTGTTCATGTTCATCTCGCGGCATTGTGTCTCCACTGCAGGAGATTGCTCAGATCAACGAGGAAAACCTGACGGCGTACAACCGTTGCGCGCTCTTCGCTCTTGGTGCAGCCTACCTGAACCTCATCAGCCAGCTGACCACCGTGCCCACCTTCTGCCAGCACATCCTCGAGGTGCGAGGGAGCAGCTAGAGATGGTGCCACCAGCCTTTCTGGCCACCCACGGGCTCTCAGCTCAGCTTCTTGCTTTGTCTTCCGCAGGTCATTGAGATGCGACAGAAGGAGGCTCCTTATCTGCTCCCTGAGGATGTGTTTGTGGAGAAACCCAAGTAAGAGGCTGGAGAACCCCTTCTTTCACAGGGTGGTGGGCACCATAGGGTGGCACAAAGGGGATGTCCACTGGTGGACATTAAATGGGTTTTCCTCCTGTTGGGAATCTCTGGAAGATCCTGTGGAGCCCAAGCCATGAGAACATTCTGGTTCTGCTCCAACCAGGCTGGAAGTGCTGCTGGTCTTCTCCAGCAGGAGACATTCTGCCACCTCCAGTGGGTTTTTTTCCTCCACCTCCATAGGTTGAGCAATAGCCTTGACCGCCTGGGCCCGGAGGTCTTCTTCTGGCAGAGCAAGATCAGCGAGGTGCTGGGTGGCAGTGGCTACAACTCAGACCGGCTCAGCACACCCTACATCCCCCAGCTGACTGGTATGTGCCACCCTGGGCAACTGGGAAGGGAAGAAACTGGCCCTTTGCTCTGGGTGGGGAAGTTCTTGTCCTACTTGTGGGCTTGATTCCTCTAGAGGTGCTAACTGAGGTACAAAGTGGCTCCTCAGGAACTTCTGGGGTTGCCGTGTAACCTTGATAATACTGTGATACTGTGGAAGGAGCAGTGAAGCTCACTGGGCTGGGCTCAGTCCTTCAGCTCTGATGGTCTGGATGAAGGTGGACGGGTGGTCTGGATGAAGTTGGGCAGATGGTTTGGCTGGACTCTTACCCTGGGGCTGGAACGTGAGAGTCTGTTCCCCAGCAGCTGCCTGTGCCCCGCTAGCTGTCCCCCAAGGTGGCTGCTCGTCACTCTTCCACCCTTCCTCTCCCTCCCCAGATGAAGATCGCTTGTCCAAGAGGAAGAGCATCGGCGAGACCATCTCCCTGCAGGTTGAGGTGGAGTCGCGAAACAGCCCTGAGCGAGAGCAGGTACCTCATTAAGCCGGAGCCATGGAGGCATCTCATGCTTTTAGAAGTCCATGAGTAGGGTCCCAAAGACCCCAAGCACTCCATGAGGTGCTGACAGAAAACAAGACAAGAGGATATCATGGGTGGAGATGAGGGCAGGGAGAGATCACCCAGCAGTTGGTGGCACTTGGGGAAAGTCATTTATCGCCAGTCAAAGCAAAGTTGCACCTTCAGGCTTCCATCTGCTCCATCATGGACCTCCACCATGGGGCTGCAGGGTCATTGCCTGCCTCATCGTGATCTTCACCATGGGACGGAAGGGTCCTCCACTAGAAATCTTGTTATGATCATGGACCTGTGCCCTGAGCACCCCCTGCTTTTCCTGTTCCTTTTAGAGAGCACCAGCGGAGGAGATCACGTACGAGACACTGAAGAAGGCAATAGGTAGGTGGTTGGTCTGGCCTTGGGAGGGAGTGGTGGAGTGGTGGACCTGTCACCCCATGTTCCCTGTGTGGATGGGTGGTGGCACTCAGGTCACACCGTGACCTTCACAGCTCTGCAGGTGACCCCGGTGGGGCTGGTCGCAAAGGCAGGTGCTGCCAGACCTTCTCCTTAGCTCTCCAGTGGTGCCCAGAGCCAAAGGGTCTGGCCGGGGCGGTGGGGAGGTGGTGGTCCATGTGGGCAGGGAGCAGCTGAGAGCCGTGTCCCCTCCGCTTCAGCAGACAGCGTCGCCGTGGAGGAGCAGGAGCGGGAGCGGAGGCGGCAAGTGGTGGAGAAGTTTCAGAAAGCTCCCTTTGAGGAGATCGCTGCCCACTGCGGTGCCCGGGTGAGTCGGGGGCCCTGCAGGGCAGAACCGTAGGGTCGCTCTGGTTGGAGAAGAGCTTTGGGGTCACTGACTCCAACCGTGAACTTAGCTGGTCCCCTCCCACCCCCAAACCCTGGCCCTGAGCTCCAGATCTCCCCGAGTGGGAGCCACGGCCAGGGATGGCCATTCAACCCCCTCCTTGGGCAGCCTCTGCCAAGGCCTCAGAGCCCTTTCCAGGAAGAAGTTTCTCCTCAGGGCCACTCTAACCTTCCCCTGGGGTAGCTTGAGGCCATTTCCTCTTGTCCCATCACTTGGCTTCTTCTCCAGACCCTTCCCCAGCCCTGTTGCCCTTCTTTGGACCTGCTCCAGCCCCTCAATGTCCTTCTTGCACTGAGGTGCCCAAAGCTGGCCCCAGTACTTGGGAAGAGGCCTGACCAGTGCCCAGGAGAGGGAGTCCATCCCTTCCCTGCTTCTGCTGGCCACAGGATTTCTGATGCAGGCCAGGATGCCCTTGGCCACCAGAGCATGATGCTCTGTTGGGTGGCTCCAGATTGTCCCAGACCACCCTTCCCCTGCCCGCCGATGCCTGGGCTATCCGCTCCACCCGGTGCTGATGGAGCCGCTGTGTCTGTTGCAGGCGACGCTGCTGCAGAGCAAACTCAACCAGATCTTCGAGATCACCATCCGGTGAGTTGGGGCGGCACCGGAACGCGCATCAAGGAGCTTGTGCTGGGTCCCAGACCTTCATGCTGGCAAAGAGGGGTCACAGGGCTTGCCTCTGGTTGGCTTGCTCAAGTCCTCCTCTGCTCTGGTGGCCCTGGGGAGCCCTGCAGCAGGGCAGGAGGCTGCTTTTCAGGCTGGGCTTCCTCACCAAGGCACCTCTTGTGTTTCAGGCCACCTCCAAGCCCTTCTGGAACCATCACAGCTGCCTACGGCCAACCCCAAAACCACTCCATCCCGGTGTACGAGATGAAATTCCCAGACCTGTGCGTGTACTGATGGCGGCTGCGCTGGCAGGGCAGGGCCACCGCTGCACGGCTCGCACCAAAGGACCTCCTGGGGACACGCTTTGCTGGCCAGTGGAGACACCAAGGCTACCCCAAGATTTGTTGGGACCACAAAACCCGTCTCTCGTAGCTTTTGGGGACACCCTGCCTCTCCGTGGGGGCTACTGTCACAGGGAGGTTAGGGTTTGCTGTCACCTCCGTCTCTCACTCTCAATCTGATGGCATTTTATGGGGGAGAGGAGATGCTGTGGCTCCAGGAGGACGTGTTGGGTTCCTTCCTCTTCCCAGCATAAAGCAGACCCATTCCCCGGGGAATCTCTCGCGAAACATCGGCCGTTGGCCACGTGGAGAGCCTCCAGCAAGGAGCCAACCTGAAGCTGCAAGGAGGGTGTAAAGGGCTGGAGGGGCAGTGTGCTGGAGTCTGGGGCAGCCCCAAATCCTCCTTGAGGTGGTTTCTAGAAGGGTCGTGGTCACCACATCCAGTGGGATGGCACCTTCCCATAGCCCCCCCCGACCTGCAGCCAGTTCCCCTGGACGGAAGTTCAAGCAGGACCATGGAAGCTGGGGCAGGTCACGTTTAGTTTAGCCCCCCAGCCTGTGTAGGAGCAACACCACCACCTCCCCTAAGCGGGGCGGTCGAGGTGCCTGTTGGACGCTTCCATGTCCAGGTCACTCAGGGGGTTGGGTGGGTGGGCAGAGGGTTGTCAGGAAACCACTGTTACCACCATCTCGACGCCCTTTCCCAATAAATGTTGATGTTGCCACCACAGGGGCTCTGTGGTCACCCCAGCTGGGCCCTGGGAGAGGAAAATGGGTGGGGGACGCTGGGCTGGAGAAGGGATGGCAGGGGATCAGGAGGAGGATGTTCTCACCCTGAGGGTAAACTCCCTTCCTCCGGCTCTGTGCTCAGGAGCCAACCCAACCACCATCCTTCCTAATTCAGGGTTTCCTCCGTGTCTTCCCCTGTCCTCTGGAGATCGTCAGAGAAGGGTTCAGGCTGGGAAAGACCTTCAAGGTCATTGAGTCCAACCGTGGACCCAGCTGTCCCAAGGCTGCTGCTAAACCCTGTCCTTGAGCTCCAGATCTTCATGAGTTTTAATTTAAGGCAGAGTCACCCAGAGCAGGTGCCCAGGGTGGTGCCCAGGCAGGCTTGGGGTCTCTCCAGAGCGGGAGACTCCACAACCCCCCTGGACCTTCAAGCCCCCCTTGTCCTGTCACTGGGCACCACTGGGAGGAGTCCAGCCCCATTCTGCTGCCCCCAGCCCTTTGGCTATTGATTGGCATCGATCAGACCCCTTTGAGCCTGCTCTGCTGCAGCACAGAGATGCTCCAGTGCCCCCAGCATCTTCACCGTCCCCACCTGACCCTCCCCAGTAGCTCCTTGAACTGGGGAGCCCACATCTGGACCCAGCACTCCAGCTGTGGCCCCACCAGGGCAGAACTGAGAGGCAGCAGAACCTTCTTCAACCCACCACACTCCGCTGGAGTGGGTGACCCCTGCAGCCCCCGGTGCCCTCCCCAGGACTGCTGGGGCCCCGCGGGCGGCTCCTGAGAAGCTCCCCAAGAACAAAGGAGGCTCTTGGTTGATTCATTTCAATTTTTTGCCTTTTTTCTCTTGTCCCGTAGAGTCCTGCAGCCACGCGTTTACACTGTCACGGGGCTCGGCCGCCGCGCTCCGGTGCCGGGGTGCAGGAGCTCGCCCCCGCTGCCCTCCCCACACCAGCGTCCGAGCAGGGCTGCCGGCGCTTTCACCCCTTAGACCCATCACCCACCCCACCCCCGGTGGCAGCCGGCGGCAGACGGACCCCCCCGTGGGGTGCCAGCGAGGAATGAGATGATCTTGAGGGGGAGACACAAGCCAGTGAGACACTACAGCTACGGGGGAACAGGGCGGATGGGCTGGGGCCATCACTGGCCCTTCTTGTAGGCGCTTTTGACGATGGCGTTCTTGAAGAGAGTCACCAGCGGGGTCTGGCCGCGCTCCGACGTCATGAAGCCCCCGTAGCGCTTGTCCTTGGCGGGCGCGTGCCAGCGGAAGTGCCACGTGCGGTAGGAGCCGCCAGCCTTCTCCTCCTCCTCGCCTTCCTCGTGGCCTTCCTCCTCTTCTGCCTCTTCCTCCTCCTCCTCCTGCTCGGGGGGTGCCCCGGTGCTGCCAAGCGCCAGATCCCGCCGCATCTCCATCGGGTAGCCCTCGGCCGACTCGTCCTCCACCCCGTTGGGGTAGACTTTGATGGGCCTCCTCTTGCGGCCCACGGGCTTCCCCCAGCGGAAGTGCTCCATGGAGTAGGAGCGCTTGCCTTCGTCCCGCTCTGGCCCGGGGCCCTCCTCATCCTCGTGGTGGGACGGCGATGCCAGTGATGGGATCCCACCCGCCATCTCCTCCCGCTTGTGCCCCCCGATGCCGCCGCTGCTGTTCCTGTGGCCGAACCTGTTCCAGCGGAAGTGGCTCATGACGTACCTGCGGAGGCTCTCAGAGAGGGGCTGCAGGTGCCCGTTGCCGGGGTACACGGGGGCCTCGGCAGACAGCTCGGCTCTGCACGCGGTGGCGCACGCCTGCATGGGGTGGGGGGACATGTGTCGGGAGGCTTCCACAGAGTCGCCGGTTGAGTTGGGCTGGGGTGACCTTCCAGGCCCAGCCAGCACCACCCCCAGCCCCGAGCAGGGACATCCCCAACCAGGGCGGGTTGTTCAGAGCCCCCAGGTACCCTGGAGGGCTTCCAGGGATGGGGCTTCTCCCAGCTCTGTGGGCAACCTGGGCCAGGCTCTCCCAACCCTCAGCACCAACAGTTCCTTCCTAATAACCTGGATCCCCCAGTTTAACCATCACCCCATGTCCTGTCCCACAGCCCCCGATGAGCGGTCGCCCCCCATCCTGCTGATCCTACTGAAAGGCCACACTAAGGTCTCCAGGGTGGTTCTGTGTTTGGTCCCCGTGGTGAGGAGCTTCAAAGGCTGAGCCTGCACCATCATCTCCAGGTACCAAACCAGCCGGGGAGGGTGGTGGGACTGGAAACAGAGCAGGGGGGTGAGCTCAGCCCCCATCGTGGGACCCCTTGGAGCCAA
Source organism: Rhinopomastus cyanomelas (assembly GCA_013400115.1). Taxonomy (NCBI): domain Eukaryota; kingdom Metazoa; phylum Chordata; class Aves; order Bucerotiformes; family Rhinopomastidae; genus Rhinopomastus; species Rhinopomastus cyanomelas. The sequence continues at coordinate 24,056 of VXBP01004395.1, forward strand.
CTCAGCTCCTGAGCCTTGACCAGCACCCCAACTGCTGGTGCATCCCCCGCAGCAGGGACCCCACAGGCTCAAGAACTGCTTTAACATCATCCCCCAGCGGGTCACCTCCCCATCACCTCCTCCTCCCAGCCTACCAGCGACTGGGGGGCAGTGCCCACACCCCAGGGGGTGGTCCTTACCAAGATGCCAGCCTCACTGCTGAGGTCCTGGCAGGTGCTGCTCTCCCAGCACGGGCCGCTGGCACCGGCAGGGTGCCAGAGCAACAGCCCCAGCACCACGGGCAGGCTGGTCCACATGGTGGCCAGGGTCACGCCAGGGATCGGTGCAGGAGCTGTAGCTGGAGGGGGGGGGAGAAATAGACATAAATCACCTTTTCAATTTATTTCCTCCTTACAGAGCTGCTCCTGCCCTTCCTGCTGCCTGCTGAACCCAAGAGCATCCCGCTGGCACCCAGGTCTTTTGTCATCGCAGTCACTGTCAGCAGGGACTAAGAACCCCATAAAGATGAGTGATGCTGCCAGGGGTAAGTGACAGAGACCTGCGTCAGGGTCTATCCTGCGACAGCCACTTGTGGCTCTGGAGATGACTCCTCTCAAAACAATCCCTGCTCCCCATCCCGTGATGCCCCCACAAGCAGCAGTAAAACCCCCGGTGTGGTGGGAGATGGGGCTGTGGACGTCATTAAATTAGGGTTGGAGGAGTAGGACGTGAGCGTTTGACATGAGATGATATTCATAGAATCATAGAAGTGAGGTCATATTGAGGTCACTCACTTGGTCTTGGGCTGTGCCAGGTGCTGGAGGTGCTCGGGATGTGGTGGGACCCCAAAACTGGCCCAGGATCCAGCTGGGTGTCTAAGGATGGGGCTTCTCCCACCTGTCTGGGCAACCTGGGCTGGTGTCTTACCACCCTCAGGAGAAACTCAGAACCTAGGGCTGAAGCTGGGGTCAGTTCCTGGGCGCCCAAGGACCTCGGTCTCGGAGTTTTCTTGGGGTCACTGTCCCTCTGCAAACATCAGCAGCCCTACTTGGCTCAGAGTGGCCTCACAGCATCAATAGGGGTTGGGAGGGACCTCGAAAGATCATCCAGTCCAATCCCCCTGCCAGAGCAGGATCCCTTAGACCAAGTCTCATGTCTCGCCCTTCCCCTTGCTGCAGGAGCCCTAGGGGAGGCAAAAGCCCACCCTGCACCAAAAGAAGCCACAAAACAGTCTGTGTCTAGTCCCAGGTGCGTGGCTGGAGGGGACAGTGGCCCCTTCCCTCTGGAGCCTAGCTGGACAGGGGGGGTCTTCTTCAGCAGACGTGGGGAAGAAAAGACCCCGATGGTTCTGACAGCAGGTGGAAGTTCAGAAAGGGGGGATGGATCATGGAATCACTAGGGATCAGAAGGGACCTCAGAAGATCATCTAGTCCAATCCCCCAAAGGCTGGGGGGTGACACAGCCCAAATTTAAACCTAAACCTCATCCTTCTGCCCCAACTAGTGGTTGTCAGCGGCCGGGATCCCCCTCTCTGTGAGGCTTTAACACCTGAAGCTACAAACCCCACAAGAAGCAGGGGTGGGAGGGTGATAAACTAGAGTTGAGTGGGGACCTGAGTGTTTTATTGGCCATCCCTTGTTGGGAGGCCCCGTCCCATCATTATCCACCCCCCCATCCGAGCACATCCCCTCGCAGCAGCGACCCATCCCGACCGGCCACCAACCCCATCTTCTCACCAACTTTCTCTCCTTCACACTCTCCCCAAAAAACTCCGGGGAGACCCACAGGGGTTGGACTTTTGGGGTAGGGGGGGAACGACTTACCTGTGGCCGGGGGTGTGATCCCGACCGCCGTCCTCCCGCTGCCACGCGCTCTGGAGAGCCTCTGCCGCGTCGGCGCTGGGCACGGCGGCTTTTTATAGCCCCCCGAGGACGCAGCTGCTGGAGGGAAGGAGGGGGGCCAGAGGGGGGCTGAGAGGGACCGTTCCAGGTACCGAACAAAAGACGAGCTGGGTCCGTCGCGGCGGCGGATGCAGGGATTAGCATCTCCCGGTGAAGCGCAGCCGGCAAAGTTCTCCGGGCGCCGCCGCTAATTGCGTTTGCAGCTTCTGAGCTGGGGAGTGGGCAGTGGGCACTGGGGGGGGGAGGAGGGAGGGATGGATGGGTGGATGGATGGAAGGGCCTTCATCAGGTACCCACCGCTGGGACCGCCACAGGTTGTTTGTTACCGACACGCCGGGCAGGAGCGTAGGAGGACACAAGCTCCAGTGGGGGATGAGGATTTGGGGTTGTCTTTCTGTGGGATCAAAGGGGATTTGGTTAAGGACAAACGTCTCGGGCAGCAGCAGTTCCTCAGGCTGGGTATCTCTGCCTGATGTGCAAAGGAGACCTGAGGTCACGGGCTTTGGGTGCAAAAGCAAGGGGAGAACATTATTCAGCCTGGGGGTGGCTTTTGGAGATCACAGACAGGTCTACGTAGCTTGGCCGGGCTCACTATCCCCTCTCTGAACCCACCAAACCCCAGTGTCTCTGCTTCACTTGAGCTGGATCAGCTCTGCTCTGCAGACTCTTCAACCCAAAGCCAAGTACAGGGTTGTCCTTGGCTACTCCATGGATAAGAGGAGGGACCCAAGGAGGTTGTGGAGTCTCCTTCACTGGGGATGTTTAAGACCTGCCTGGATGTGTTCCTGTGTGACTTGGTCTAGGTGATCCTGCTGTGGCAGGGGGATTGAACTAGATGATCTTTTCAAGGTCCCTTCCAATCCCTAATGATTCTATGATTCCAAGAGCAGTGGTGGCTTCCCAGAGGCTCCTTCAAGCACCTTGGCCAAAAGGGATGCTCCCTCCTCTGCCATGTGGTTGGTGCAGAATGGCACCTTGAAAAGGAGCCAAGGAGGTTGGAGCCACAGGGAAACTCATCTGGTGCCACATTTCCAGCCCTGCCAGAAGCAAGTTGTGCCTGGAGGCCTCAGTTCTCTTTCACAGAATCACAGAACATTAGGAATTGGAAGGAACCCCTCTGCCACAGCAGGATCACCTAGATCCAGTCACACAGGAACATGGCCAGGTGGGCCTTAAACATCTCCAGAGAAGGAGACTCCACAACACCCCTGGGCAGCCCCTTCCAAGGCTCTGTCACCCTCAGCATTAAGAAGTTCCTTCTCACATTGGTGTGGAACCCTCTCTGCTCCAGCTCACACCCAGTGCCCCTTGTCCTGTCATTGGGTGCCCCTGAGCAGAGCCTGGCTCCATCCTCCTGACACCCACCCTTTCCACACTGATCAACATTCATGGGGTCACCCCTCAGGCTCCTTTTTCCCAGCTCAAGAGACCCAGCTTCCTCAGCCTGTCCTCACCAGGGAGATGCTCCCCTCCCTTTATCATCTGAGCTGGACTCTCTCCAGCAGCTCTGTGTCCTTCTGGAACAGAGGGGCCCACAACTGGACGCAAGATTCCAGCTGTGGTTTCCCCAGGGCAGAGTAGAGGGGAAGGAGAACCTCTCCTACTAACCACCACCCTTCTCATCCACCCCAGGATGCTGTTTGTCTTCTTGGCCACAAGGGCCTGGCCATCCTGCTGCCCACCAGGACCCCAGGTCCATTGCTCCTGTGCTGCTCTCCAGCAGGTCAGTCCCCACCCTGTCCTGCTCCCTGGGGTTGTTCTTGCCAGACTCTGTGTCTCCCCACCCAACTCTGCAGCCTGTCCAGGTGCCAGGGTCAAGGGATGATTTTAAGACTCTTTAAGGTCTTTTCTTGCACCTCTGGGCTGTGCCAGGTGGAAACACATCTGCATGGGGTTCTTCCATCTCCAGGGTGGTGGTTCTTGAAGGCTGGTCCTCCCAGTGCACTAATGGTGAGGTTGGTTGGGTCTGCCTTCAAGCAGGGGTTAGTCCTGGGCCCTGACCACCCATCCCACCAGCCTGTATGGGCTGCAGGTGTTGGTTTTCAGGCTGATGGGACAACAAGTTGCAGGGCACAACAGAGGTTTGGCCATGATCTTACCAGCAAATATGGTCTCACCTTGGGTGGGTGAAAGATTTGGGGGTTGAACCACTTAATCCGAAAGTCTGCCTCACGGTGGAGATGATCCATCCTGGAGACACCTCCTCTGAAGATCCTCTTCCCTTTCCAAGATCCAGAGAAAAGGATGGGAACAAACAAGACAGAGGTGGGTCATCCTTTGGTGGACACAAGCACCTCCTTGCCAAGGGATATTGGGGTGCAACAGACCCACTCAGACACCCCAGGACTGGATGAAACTCTCCTCAATGGGTCTCTAAAGGCAAAAGCAAGAGATGTTCAAGGAAGAGCATGTTGATGTGGTTCACGGCCTCTCCAGAGCCCCGTTCTCCCCAGGTCCATCCCCACCTCGCCGCAGCACCCACGACTGCGTCAGCTGCCTGGGTCCTGCCCAGCAGATGCCCCACCTGCCTTGTTTTTCCTTGGCTAGGAGCTATTCTGAGATGCTTTATGGCCCAAAGCGGAGCCATGGTTCCCACTTTAAAGGCTCCTTCGTCTTCATCAGGCCACTCTGAGCACTTTGTGTTCATCAGGGAGCTGCCAAATCCGTTTAGGAGACATCACTGGGCTGAGATGAAGCATCTTCTGCCACGGCCTCGGCAGCCCGTCCCAGATGCCTCCGCAGTTGCTGTTGGTGCTCCTGCAGCCAAGAGCAGCTGGATGGTGGCCTTCCCTGTTGTGGTGTTGGGGGCTGCAGCATCTCCTGGGGGTGCTGGTGTCCCAGCATCTCTGGGGGATGCAAGACCACCACCTCCCAGGGGTGCTGGTGTCCCAGCATCTCTGGAGGATGCAAGAGTGTCACCTCTGTTGCTGGGATGTGGACCTCCATGACCTGACTGGGTCCTACTTCCAGCACAGGGCTGGTCCTGCTGTAATACAGGTCTCCACTGTCCTCTGTCCCTCACCCCACGTCTCCATGACTTTGCAACCCCTCCGGACATGGGGACTCTACTGCTTTAGGGGTAGACAACCCTTTAGGGGAAGAAGTTGTTCCTCAGGGCCAACCTCAGCCTCCCCTGGGGCATCCTGAGGCTGTTTCCTCTCATCCCGTTGATCATTCCTTGGGAGAAGAGACCAGTCCCCACCCCACTCCAGCTAACCACCTCCCCAGTTCCCTCAGCCTCAGAGGACCTGTCCTCTAACCAGAAGCCAAAATGAAAAGGACCCTCCAGTGAGGAGAAAACTGCAGTAGAAGGAGCCTCTTTTTCCTTCTCCATGAGCAGGAGACAAGCCAGGGGCTGTCCAGGACCACATCACTACAAGATGTGGATGCAAGAGCTTCTCCCTCCACCTCCTGGCTCTGAGCGTGGCCAGTGCAAGGTTGGGTCTGGAGACCTCACTTGACACCTCACATGGGATCTGGTGGCTTCGTCACGCCCGTGTCCCCGCAGACCCCCCGTGCTCAGGATGTGCAGCCCTTTCCTGGCAGGGCTGGCTGCAGGGGGCACCGAGGGCGAGGTGTCCACGTGGGTTCTGGCCTTTTGCCTGTTGTCTGGAGAACAGGTGGCACCTGGGTGCAAATGAGCTCCGGGGCCGGGCGCGGATGTCACGCCTGGGCTCAAATCCCCTGGGGTGTGGGGTGGGCAGGCGGCACCGCTCCAAGCAACAGCGTCACGGGGCTGAGAGGTGGCTCCGGGGCTTGCAAAACCCTTGTGGTGGCCACGTAGGTTGGTCCGAGGGCCCACACGTCCCTCTGACACAGCCACGTGCTGTTGGGTGCTGGCGCAGTCCCCTTCCCTGTTCTACCTCTGGTGGGGCAGAGCAGCTCTGAGGTCCCAGCTGAAGTCCACGTGAAGGTGCTGAGCTCCACAACAGGAACAGCTCAGGGCAGCCTCCAGCAGGGAAAAAAGAAGCCCACGGCTTTTTCTGCAGGGACATGACTTCTCACTGAATCCCAGAGCATCAGGGACTAGAAGGGACCTCGAAAGATCATCCAGTCCAATCCCCCCAACACAGCAGGATCCCCTAGATACTGTCACAGAGGAACATGTCCAGGTGGGTTTTCAACATCTCCAGGGAAGGAGACTCCACAACCACCATGGGCAGCCCCTTCCAGAGCTCTGTCACCCTCACTGGGAAGAAGGTCCTTCTCAGATTGATAAGGAACCGCCTCTGCTCCAGGTTTCATCACAAACCCACGTCACTGTGTCTTTTAAACACCCCTTTTCCTTTCCATGTGGGGCAACTGTGTTTCCCAAGGACTTTCTTAAGGATGGTTTTTGCTTCTAGGTGTTTTCTGGGGTGGCTTCTGGTGGCTTTGCTTTGTTGCTGCTGCTCTTCTGAGCTCAGGGTGAAGGACACTGGGGAGGGTCCAGAGGAGCAATGAAGGTGGGCAAGGGACTGGAGGGAAAGGCTGATGAGAAGATGCTAAGGGAGCTGGGGGGTTCAGCCTGGAGGAGACTCAGGGAGGACCTTCTCCCTCTCTACATCTCCCTGAAGGGAGGTTGTAGTCAGGTGTGGGTCGGGCTCTTCTCCCAGGCAACCAGCACCAGGACCTGAAGCTGCACCAGGGGAGGGTTAGGTTGGGTGTCAGGAAGCCCTTCCTCACAGAAAGGGTGATGAGAGCCTGGACTGGACTGCCCAGGGCAGTGGTGGAGTCCCCATCCCTGGAGGTGCTGAAGGCCAGCCTGGCTGTGGCCCTGAGTGCCCTGGTCTGGCGCTGGGGTGATGTTAGGTGCTGGGCTGGTCTGTCTGAGCTCAGAGGGCTTCTCCAGCCTCCATCATTCTGTGATTCTGTGAAACATCTCCTCTCTTTGCAGAGACCTGGGTTTGCCAGGAGGATCTGTGGGTCATGGTGTTCATGGACTTCATTCCCACCATGGTTTCACGTGTCCCCATCAAGCCAACTGACTTCCAGCAGCTGCAGCCCCCCTTGGCCAGAAGCCCCATCCCTGGCACCATCCTGGGACATGTTGATGATGGTCACCGTCCACCCTCGAGACCCGTCCAGGGTGTCACCTGCGCCCCCATTCAGCTCCTCTGCAAGGGCAGAGCTGCAAAGGGGAAGGGGACGGTCCTCAACCCCACCCCTGCAGCTCACACCCCTTCATTGGGAGGTTTTGAGGGAAATCCAGCTGCTTTTTGGTTCCTGGAAGTGCAGGGGGTCAGAAACAGCCCCGCGCATCCCCAGCACGGGGATGACACGTGTGTCCCAGAGCAAAGATGCTGTGGGAGCAATGTGGGGGTCACGGGGCTCTCGGGCTGTAGCCCCCTCCAGAGAGCTGTGGGTTGGGCAGGAACAGATCCATGTTCTCTGCGAAAGCTCCGCTCTGATGCCTTGAAGCCTCTCAGAGCCCGAGGACACAGGTCTCCTTGGGATGTGGCTTCTGCAGCAGCAGCAGGGCCAGCCCAGGCTGTGGACTGGGAGGAGCTGCCTTGACTTTAGCTGGAATAAATCCTCCTCTTCCTCCGGGACTGCGGTGGGATCATCCCCTCCTGCTTTCAGGGAGGATTAAGAGCGAATCCCCGGGGCAGAGCCGGATCCCTGTCGGGTCCCAAAGTGGCCCTGAGACCTGCAGTGCCTTCCTGAGCAGCAGCAGCTGCCCAGCTCTAGCTGGGCCCTAAACAGGGTGCAGCCACCCCATCTTTCCCTTCCAGGGCAGGAGTTACCCAGGACAGGGCATCCTGGGCCAGTTTCATGTCCAGGGTTGGGACTGGCAGCCCTGGAAGCCCATGGGCCCTGTGTGGCTGTTGTTGATGTCTGTGGAGCATGACCACGGGTGGTGGAGCAGCACCAAAGTTTAGCCTGGTTTGGGGGTTTCTTGGTCCTCAGGAAGCTCTGAGCTGCTTTGTGCTGCTGACTCCTTCACAGCAAGCCACCAGTTACTGGTGTTAGTGGTGCTAACTGGAGTGGCTGCTGTCCTAAAAGCAGGTAGGTAGGGTTGGGTGAGTTTGTCCTTTCCTCCAGAAGATCAAGGCAGGGTCATGGGAAGAAGGTTACCCAGGGAGACCTGGGGGAACATATCCAGGCAGGTTTTAAACGTCTCCAGTGAAGGAGATGCTGGTGGGGACCTGGTTTCCTTCAGAAGCTACAGGAGAAAGCAGATGGGGAGAGATTTGGGATGGAGTGGGAAGAGCAAGAGTTGAGTGTCCATGGAAATGATGGAATCTCCATCCCTGGAGCCGTGGCGATGTGGGGCTGAGGGATAGGGTTTGGCAGTGACTTGGCAGTGCTCTGTGAGCAGTTGGACTTGATCTTGATGGTGTCTTGGAACCAAAACGATTCTGTGGTTCTGTGGCTTTATGCTTCTGTGACCCTTCACTTGGGAGGGAGCAGGAGATGCACTCACAGCAGGGGAGGATGATGGTGGTGCTGGCACAGGCTTCATGGTGCTGCTCCTCACATCACGCTGGGGAGGTGGATGCTCAACACCAGCTGCTCTCCAAATCCACTTTGGGCAGATGTCACCGAGGGCTACCCAAGGCTCTTGGTGTTGGCTCCAATTAATCCCAGACTGCTGGAAGGGCTGCAGCTGATGTCCCCCCACCAGCTACAAGGATGGGGTGGGTGGGGAAGGATGCTGAAGACCATCGGACCAAATGCCGAGCACTCAACCTTGAGCCTTTCAGAGCCGTCATCGCTATTAGCGTCACCCAGGCTCTCTCACTGAATCCCCCCCGGTCCCCGTCCCCTCCCGTCTCCCCCTCCTTGCTAAATGCTCCCCATACAACTCAGACATCAATGGAAGGGCAGGAGAAATGGCCACTGGCTTTGTCTCCCTGGAGAGGCAGCTCCGCATCGAGCCGCCGGCAGGGACCATTTCCCCGTCTCCCTTTGTGGAGGGAGCAGCCTTGAGCGAGTCTCCACTCGAGGGCCACCGCACGAAATGTACGGTCACCTCTCCCGGGTGGCGCCCGGCGCCCGTCTCCGCCTCTGACGCCAACCACCTGCCTGGTGGGTCTGTGTGGGGTTGGAGGGGAGGGGGGTTCCTTTTGTCGTCGCTGTTTTGGGTTCAGGTGGGTTGGTTGTTATTTTTTCCAAGAATAATGAGGAGAAGAAAATGGGGCTGGAGGAGGAGAGGTCAGATCCATTTAGGAGCCCAAACGTTCATGGGGAAAGTGCGTCCTGAGTGGCCGCACAAAGGGCCTGGCTGTAGCTGGCTCCGTCCTTCCTCCACCTCCTCTCCCCCCGCTCTGCTGATGATGCCGGCAATGAAAAGGGGGGACCAGAGCTGTAGGGCCCCCGTGAAAGAGGAGGATAATGGATTTCATTATAGACAAGCTCGTTAAAGGTCTTTCCACTCATGTGCGATAAAGGGAAGCTGGTCTTTAGCTGGTCACACCGGAGATGCTCTTGGCTGGGATGTGTAAGATGTTCCTTTCGGTTGGCTGCCCTGGTACCCATCCGGTGCTGCCCCATAATGAGCCATCAGTGGGGTGAGATTCATCCCTTCATCATTCTGGTGTCTACCGTCATGTCTCTCCACTTGCCGTGGGCAAGCCTGGAGGGTAAACGTCTGCCTCCAGCCAGAGGAGCAACTGGTGTGGTGGTGGAGTGGGGTTGATGGGGTAGCTCTGAGGGCTGAGATCTGTCCAGCCAGAAGGTCTTCACATCTATTGTGCCCAGATGGGCCAACACTTGTCCCTTCCCTGCAGTGACCACCTTCTGGTTCCTCTCTGCCTCTAGCCCCACTTTTCCCACCCTCTGAAGATGAGGTGTCTTCAGAAGGTCCTCCTGGCTGGGGGTGGTTCTGGGGTGATCTGCAACTTGCCTGGGCTCTGCTCACTTGGGGGACTTGCTGGTGGGGTCTCCTCTTAGCCACCCTGCTCGGTGGCTGTGGACACAGGGGTTCAGGAGCTGACAGGTCATCCAAAGGACACTCATGTGGCATTCCACCATAGCTCCTGGAGGGCCAACGAGGTTCAACACCTCCCTGAGCCACCTGAGCAGGCTTTTGCCAGCAGAGGTTCAGACTGGATCTTAGGAAAAACTTCCCAGAAAGCGTGGGGAGACCTTGGGACAGGCTGCCCAGGGAGGGGCTGTAGGCACCATCCCTGGACGGGTTCAGCAAACAGGCAGACAGGGTAGTTTCAGGAGATGCTGTGGTGGTTTGGGCTTGTAGTGGTTGGACTTGATGATCTCAAAGGTCTTATCATAGAATCATAGAATCATTAGGGATTGGAAAGGACCTCGAAAGATCATCTAGTCCAATTCCCCTGACGCAACAGGATCACCTGGACCAAGTCACACAGGAACATGTCCAGGTAGGTCTTAAACATCTCCAGTGAAGGAGACTCCACAACCCTCCTCAGGCAGCTGATGATTCTATGATTTTCTGGGCAGCTTCTCTGGTTCTGGAGGCCATCTGAGGTGGTTTGAGTATCTCCCCTGTGGGAATCAGTCCAGGAACATCACCTGGAAACTCCTTACAATAACAGAAGGAAACCCAACAGCCAATGGTTTTGCCCAGTCTGGAAACAACTGGTTTCATCTCACATGTCATAGAATCATAGAATCATTAGGAAAGAAGAGACCTACGAGATCATCCACTCCAACCATCAACCCAACCCCATCCTGCCCACTAAACACTGTTCCCTAGGGCCATATCATAGAATCATAGAATCATTAGGGATTGGAAGGGACCTCCAGAGATCATCTAGTCCAATCCCCCTGCCACAGCAGGATCCCCTAGACCAGGTCACACAGGAACATCTACTCGTTCAAGGCCCTCCAGGGATGGTGACTCCCCCTCCCTGGGTAGTCTGTTCCAACCCCTGACCACTCTGTCAAGGAAGAAACTTGTCCTGATGACCCTGGGCCAACATGAAGCTGTTCCCTCTTGTCCTGTCACTAGTTGCCTGAGGGAAGAGACTGACCCCCACCTCTCTGCAGCCTCCTTTCAGGCTGTTGTAGACAGCAAGAAGGACTCCCCTGAGCCTCCTTCTCTCCTTGGACTAAACAAGCCCAGTTCCCTCGGCGGCTCCTCACCAGACCTGTCCTCCAGCCCTTTCCCCAGTCCCGCTGCCCTTCTCTGGACCCACTCCAGCAGCTCAATGGCCACCTTGCGTTGAGGTGAGTACCTTTGAGCTGGGTCATTAGCCTCTTGGAGAAGCCAAGGGGAAGTCCCTGAGCTGATGAATAAAACTAACGATGGCGGCTCCCTGACTGACACCCCACAGCCAAGCTGGGGGCACCCCAGCACCCTGCTGGGATGAGACAGGCTGCTGTCGGGGTGAACCTGCCCTCTCCCCACATCACATCCCTGGCACGAGACAGGGGGTTTTTGGCGAGAGGGAGCCACGTCCCTCCTGCCAAGGCAGCAGCCAGCTTAATCCTCTGGACACGGATCGGGTCACGCCAGGACCTGCGCTCCGACCTCCCGACCGACCTCCCGACCTCCCTCCCTCCCTCCCTCCCTCCCGTGCGTCGCCGGAGCCCGGCGGCTCTCTTGGCCCTATTTATAGTGCGGTGATAGGATCGGGGGGATAAGCGCTCGGTGTCCCCTAAATCACATCCCGCTCCCCACCGGCCGGTCGCTGCTGCTGGCTGCTCCCTGCTCTCGCTGACGGGGAGCTCTCTGGGGACTTCTGAAGGTACGTCGGGAGCTGGGGGGCTGCCGGGGAGGGGCTTGTGGCTTCATCCCCAGTTCCTCACCTTTACCAGAACGGGGTCAGGACGGCTTTTAATTGGGAGAAAGCTCGGGAGGAGAGACACCCACATCCGTGCCCTGTGGGGATGGCTGGAGCGGGAGCAGGAAGGTGGAGGGACCGGCCAGTAGCCAGCCCGGGGGTGGGGTGGTTGCTCATCCTTCCTCTCCGTCACCTGGCTCCTTGCTCCGTTTTAGGGAAGGGCGGCACCGCAGGGTGCTCCACCCAGGGGATCCGCCTCCTTCCCCTGCGCGGTCCTGTGTGGGCAGAAAGCCCTGCCTGGGGGTCTGACCGCCCCCAGCACCCTCCAAGCCAACGGGCAGCTCTGCAGGAGAGGACGCAGAGCGGGTGGAGCCCGGCGAGGAGAGTGGAGGAGCTCCCACCAGGGCTGGTGCCAGCTTGGTTGCCACTGGGCGACACCAGGGTCGATGCTCCGTGGGGACAGGTGGGTCTCTGTGCCTGCCGTAACCCCCTTGGTGGGAGCTTTGGGATCTCTACCGACGCTCTGTCCCCACGTAGCTGCAGCCTCACCCGCTGGCTGTCAGGAGAAGCCCTGGTGTTACACTCCGGGCACTTCCCACTCTCTCCCTAAAGGTGTCTGATGATGAGACACGTGGGGTCAACCCCGTGGACCACCCTCACGTGCCTGATGGAGATCCACCACGCTGCTGGCTCCGCCAGCGCAGGTTGGCTGGCCCTCCTCCTCGTGGCCACGCTAGGCGACCCCTCGCTGCAGAAGTCCCTGCCGGCAGCCTACCGAGACCACCAGGGACCCCAGGAGGGCACCGGCCTCATCCAGTGCGGCGAGTACAGCAACCAGGTGCTGCCCAACGGCCGCTGCAAGATCGTGGCCACCCTGCCGCAGGGCGACGAGCAGCGGTGCCCGGACATGTTCCGCTGCACCGACGAGGTGTCCTACTGGCTCCACGAGAACGAGGAGCGCAAGCAGCAGATCCTGGAGCTGCGGGAGCTGATTTCGGAGCTGCAGGAGGAGCTGAGGAACCACCGGCACCGCATCAAAGTCCTTGAGCTCCAGGTAAAGGGTTGCCCTTTGCAGCCCCTGCTCCATGGGGGTGACCATGGTTCCTCCTCAGCTCCCAGGAGCTTGCAGGGCAGGGACACTGGGTGAAGCCGGTGGTGGTGTCCTGACCATCAAACCCCAGCTTCTCTTACTGCGATGGCTCAGGAGCCTTCCAGTGCTGGTCTTTCTTAACATCAGCCACAAGCCCTTCAGTGCTTTGTCTGTGCTGTCTCCACCACCTTTGAACGTGCCTAGGAGAGGCTGCTGATCCATCCCATCACCCGTCGTGGGACCCCAGAGTCTCACATGGCCAGTGGAGAACCACGTCTCTGACCAGCAGAAGCCCTGACCTCCAGCCCCTGGCACCCTTCCTGCAGCCTCCTTTATGGTTCTCATGCCACCCCGACTCCACTCACCAGCCCCACATCTGAAGCTTCATGCTGATACCTCTTTTCCAGCTCCATGTGGCACCTCTGAAGCTCTCAGATGTTTGGCACTGCCCCTGCTCTTGGCCAACAAACACTTGGCTTGGTCCAGTGAGCAGCAGCGGGCACAGGGATGTAGCCCACAGCAGGGAGTGGGTTTGGTAGCCACAGGAGTCACCTTCCTCGGAGACGTCCCAGGCGGTCTCACTGGTTCAGATGTGCAGGAGACCCAGCAGCAACATGGGGTCAGCTGGAAGAACCCTGAGACCACCGATGGAGCACTGCTCTGGGAGGAGGTGGGGTCTGACACGGTTGGCCTCTGGGGGTGGGTTTTGCTCCATCTGGCTGGTTTCACCCTCACCCTTGGGCTGCCCACATGGAAGGTCTCATCTGGGCAGCCCCATGGAGACAACAAGAACAAACTGGAGGCTGCAGGGCTGTGGTGGCCATGATATTGGGTGGGTGTCTGTGCTGGGGCTGACCCCGTAGGAGGAAAGAAGAGAGATAAGGGAACCTGGATGGATGCTGTACTCTGTACCCCCCAGCCATGGTCCATCCTCTTGTCTTGTCCCCTGTCCCACATCCTGGCTTCTCACCTGCTTTCCACTGTTCCTCTCTCACTGTCTCCTTGCACTGGTGCAGAAGGTCTTCAATCTCCCGACTTTCCACACCTCTTAGTGATGTTTTACCCCTTAGGACTGTTCAATCCATCCTTCCTCAGCCCCAGCAAACTGTGCTGGCCCCAAACCACACTGCTGTGCTTCCTGGGCCAGCAGCAATTCCACTGACCTCTCCAGCCCAGATGGAGATGGATCCTCTCAGTCCATCCTTCAGTGACACATCTGAGGGCAAAGAGGCAGGAGCTCAGAGGGAAGAGGGAGGAGAACCTCCCTCTGGAGATGCTGGTTGCTTGGTGATGGCTTCAGAGAGAGCTGAGCTGTGGTGCAAGACACTTGGGGTGTAGATGAGAGAGTCAGACGTGGGCCATGGGTTCTCAGTTCATCTAATCTCCGCAGCCAGGTGCTGCACCTCCTTACCCTGCTGGTCTCCTGCCCACCAGCTGCTCCAGCTTGAAGTTCCCCGGCACCATTAAATCCACTGGGGATGTGCAAATGCTGACGGGTCTTTCCAGATGAAGGTGTTTAGATCCCTCATACATGCAAGGAGACATGGACATGGCCAGGAGCACGCCCGTACAGCTCGATCCCTGCAGCTTTCTGTGGAGGGGAGGGCTGGAGACCTCCAGCCAGTTTTTCTGATGAGGCTGAAAAATCGAAGGGCTGAGAGGCCCAGAAGCAGAAGGAAGAACCCTGGGTAGATGTCATCTAACTGAAGAGCTGCTGCTCCCTTAATCCATCTCCATAAATCAGCCTCTGGCAGCTGCTGGCTGGTCTCCCTTGGGTCTGCTGTCAGTATTTCTCCAGGAGCTCAACGTGGGCTTGCCCGTCCGAGCAGAGCTGTCTCTCTGAGCCCAGCAGTTCCCTTCTCAGCTGAGACAGAGCTGCAGGCTCTTCCAGGTCACTGCTGATGGGGATCAGTGTCCAGAGGAGGCCATGAGGATGGTCAGAGGGCTGAAGCCACTCTGTCATGGGGACAGGCTGGGGCTAGAGAAGAGGACGGGCCAGCGGACCTTAGAGCAGGTTCCAGCTCCTGAAGGGGCTCCAGGAGAGACATTTCCTGGGGAACTCTGGTGATAGGACAAGGGAGATGAGTTCAAGCTAAAAGAGGCAGAAATCCCTCCCTGTGAGGATGCTGAGGCCTTGGAACAGGTTGCCCAGGGAGCTTGTGGCTGCTCCATCCCTGGCAGTGTCCAAGGGCAGGTTGGATGGGGCTCTGGGCAAACTGGTCTGGTGTGAGGTGTCGCTGCCCATGGCAGGGGGGTGGCACTGGTTGATCCCTGAACTCCCTTCCAACCCAACCCAGTCCATGATTCTATGAGCAGTCAGGGTCCTGGGATCCAGCTCCTGGGAGCAGCTGGAAAGAGGGAAGAAGGGAAACCTCCTGCCTCCAGCAGCACTTTGCAGGTAGTGATGAGTCAAGCTCCAGACTTCTGTGTCCCCAGGGGTGTTTCATGAGCCAGACTCTTCCACCTGAAAGTCCAGGGTCAGGGAGGCAGGAAAAGAAACTCCCTGTCAGGGTCTTGGGGCGACCAGTGAGCTCAAAGCAGCGACGCTGAGTAGGTGATGGAGTAGGGAACAGGCAGGGAAAGGCAGTGCTGGTGGAGAACCAGCACCCTGCCACCACAGATGGGGGGTCTGGGATTGCTGGATCCTGGGGAGGGGTTTGGGGAGCCCTTGCAGAGGTGTTGCGTTGCCCCACGAGAGTGAAGGGGGGTCTCCAGGCTGCTGGAGGGGGATTAGAGGTGCAGCCTAAGGTCTGCTCTGCCATCTAACGGGCAGGAAGCACTGAGCGAGGGAGCTCGGCTGCAGTGGTTGAGACTGGGGTGTGTGTGGTGGCTGCTGGTGGGGTTTGGGGTGTCCATAGAATCACAGGGTTGGAAGGGACCTCCAGGGATCATCTAGTCAACTCCTCGACACCAAGCAGGGGCATCTCTAACCAGACCAGGTTGCCCAGAGCCCCATCCAGCCTGACCTTGAATGGCTCCAGGGATGGAGCCACCTCCACCTCCTCTCTGGGCAGCCTGTTCCAAGGATCCCCCACCCTCAGATTCAACAACTTCTTCCTCCTGTCCAGCCTCACCCTGCCCCCTTCTCCAGCTTCAAACCATGACCCCTCTTCCTATCGTTCCCTGCCCTTGTGAACAGCCTTCCCCAGCCTTCTGACAGCCCCTCTCAGCTACTGGAGAGTCACTATAAGGTCCCACCGATGAAGCTTCCTCCTCTTCAGGCTGAACAACCTCCTGCTACAAGCTGTGGGCACCTCCAGCCGTCTCAGACTAGATTAGAGCTTGTTTGTTCCACAAAGAAGCAGCAAAGGGGTCACGGAAGGGTCTGGGGTCCTGCATCACCCACTCCTTGCAGAGCACATGGATGTGGTGGTGGCTGTCTGCAGGGCAAAGAGCAGGAGGTGGCTCAGGAAGCAGCCAGGTGACAAGCTGTGGAGCTCCTTGTCATGTCCTAAGGCACAGCCCAGCTTGAGGAGACAGCAGACAACTCTCTGGGAGGAAAACCCAGCAGTGGTGGCACTGCCAAGCCCACGGAGGCGACATCCACACTGCAAGAGGTGGAAGGCTGGAGGATGCTTGGAGAGGGCTCCTTACTCCTCCATCCCCTTTGTCCTCCACCTGCCCCTCTCTGGGGGTGGGGGGGTGGGTTCCTGGGGCTCCAGCCTTTCACCCTCACCCCTCCTTTCTCCTTGCCCACAGCACGAGGAGGCGGCCGGCAGGAACCACAGCCTGGCCCAGCGGGTGCAGGACCTGGAGCAGCGGTACAGCGAGGCCAGCACCTTGCAGCACATCCAGGCCACCCTGCTCTATGACATGCAGGCCCAGATCAACAACATCTCCGTCCTGGCCGACTGGGCCTGGCGCAACCCCACCTGCCTTGGCCCCGCCGAGATCAGGCTGCAGGAGGAGATGCATCACCCAGGTGATGGGGCGACGCCGGGAGGGGGGTGCTTTGACCTCACATGGAATCATAGACCCATTAGGGATTGGAAGGGACCTTGGAGGGTCATAGAATCATTAGGGAATGGAAGGGACCTCCAAAGATCATCCAGTTCAATCCCTCTGCCACAGCAGAATCCCCTAGACCAAGTCACACAGGAGATTCCAGAACGGTTTGGGGTGGAGAGGACCTTCGTGATCGTTTTGTTACGACCCCCTGCCATGGTCAGGGACACCTTGCACTAGTCCAGGTGGCTCAAAGTTCCGTCCAGCCTGGCCTTGAATGCTTCCAGAGATGCATGGGGCAACCACAGCTTCTCCAGGTGGCCCCTCTCTCAAGGGGGCTGTGGGTAGATGACTTTAAATACCCTTTCCATCAACCAGGAGTCTGATCTCACCCAACCTGCCCTTCCAAGGCTGCCAGGAGGGCTCCTCAGAGCACTGGGGAGCTCTGGAAATGGCTCCCAGGCTGGCTAAGAGCAGGGTCCTGCCCATCCCAGCCTCCTTTTCCACTCCACGGGTTGTGTGAGATGCTCACGGGACCAGCCCAGGCTCTGACAGCCAGGTTGACATCTCTCCCATCATTATCATCCCACGGGCAGTCAGAGATGTGAACCTTCCTCCCAAGGACTTCCTAACCCAAGAACTGCTTTTCCATCCCAAAACCCCTCAAAAAGACCTTTATTTTCTTTCTTTCTTGAGAACTTGACAGCTCTGTGAACCTTCTATCTCCCATTGTCCCACACCCGCGTCCTTTAGCGACTGGGTTCCGCTCTCACCAGGTTTTTGAGTCCTTGGAATCTTTTCCATCTTGAGGTGCTGGAAGGGGAACTAATTTGCTTCTACAACCTGTTGTTGTGCC
Source organism: Rhinopomastus cyanomelas (assembly GCA_013400115.1). Lineage (NCBI taxonomy): Eukaryota > Metazoa > Chordata > Aves > Bucerotiformes > Rhinopomastidae > Rhinopomastus > Rhinopomastus cyanomelas. The sequence continues at coordinate 41,513 of VXBP01004395.1, forward strand.
TGAGGCCACAGCAATGGGGTGGTGGTCGTCCATAGGATGGGACTAGAGGTGTCCGTCTAGTCCCCATACCCCAGATCCCACCTCATCCCCATCCCCCAATCCCATCTGGTCCCTGTGCCCCAAATCCCACCTCCTGTGGCAGATGTCAGGGAAGAGCACTGGAGGAGGGTGACACGATGCTTCTCCTGAGTCAGAGTCATCTAGCCTTCCATGTCCTGTGGCTTCCATGACACCCCAGCAGGCTGGGTTACCACCCAGCGGGACCTGGATGGGCTGGAGAGCTGGGAAAGGAGACACTGAACGAACTGCAACCAGGACAGTGCAGAGTCTGGCATCTGGGCAAGAACAAGCCCAGGGACCAGGATAGGGTGGGGACTCACCTATTGGAGAGCAGTGGAGGAGAAAGGGACCTAGGGGGTCAGCAGGATGGCCAGGAGCCAGTGATGGGCTCTGGTGGCCAAGAAGGCCAATGGCAACCTGAGGTGGATCAGAATGGGAATGGTTAGTAGATCAAGAGAAGTTCTCCTCCCCATCTCCTCTGCCCTGCTGAGACCACAGCTGGAATCTTGTGTCCAATTGTGGGCCCCTCAGTTCAAGAGGGACACAGAGCTGCTGGAGAGGGTCCAGCACAGAGCCACAGAGATCATGAAGGGAGGGGAAGCATCTCCCTGATGAGGAGAGGCTGAGGGAGCTGGGTCTCTTGAGCTTGGAAAAAAAGAGCCTGAGGGGTGACCCATGAATGTTGATCAATATGTGAAGGGTGGGTGTCAGGAGGATGGAGCCAGGCTCTGCTCAGGGGCACCCAGTGATAGGACAAGGGGCAACAGGTGAGAGCTGGAACAGAGGAGGTTCCACATCAGTCTGAGAAGGACCTTCTTTATTGTGAGAGTGCCAGAGGCCTGGAAGGGGCTGCCCAGGGAGGTTGTGGAGTCTCCTTCTCTGGAGATGTTTAAAACCCACCTGGCCATGTTCCTATGCAACTGGATCTAGGTGATCCTGCTTGTGTTGGGGGGGATTGGACTGGGTGATCGGTTGAGGTCCCTTCCAATCCCTGATGTGCTGTGACTTCAGGGAGCATCTTCTCGCTCACTGAGGAGACGGCTGGGCAGGATGACTCAGGCCCAGGCACAGCTCAGCTGCTAACGGCTTTCACCTACCAGCCTTGATCTGATCTGATGATGTCACGTTCCTGCTCCCCTGAGCCAACTAGTCTAAGCCTTTTCCATTTAAAGCTCCTCTGGCCATCCATGCAGCATAAGCAGCTCTGCTGGCACCTGCTCTCGGCTGCCTCTGAGCCATAAGCAGCAAATCCAGGATGACAGGGGTGATGGCTGCACCCATGTCCACCACCTTCAAGCTAGAGCCTGGAATCATCTCGGTAGCTTGACACCACCGCTGCCCTGGGCAGCCTGGGGAACTCCTCAGGAACAACCTCAACCCTTCCCTGGGGCATCTTGAGGCTGTTTCTTCTCATCTTGGGGGGATGAGACCAACCTGGCTCCAACCTCCTGAAGTTCAGGAGAACTAGAAGGCCTCCACTGAGGTTCCTTTTCTTCAGTTGCCTGAGCTGTTCCTCAAAGCACTGGTGCTCCAGCCCCTTCCTCAGCTCTGTTGCCCTTCTTCAGCCTCCAAAGAAGCTCAGAACGTGGGATTATCTGCCCAGCTCTGTGGGGAAACAGCGGTGGCTTTGGTTGGGTGCCCCTTTGTCGAGGCTCTGCACTAAGATCCATGCTGTGTGCCAGACCTGATGATCTCAAGGGTCTTTGCCAACCAGAACGATGGCTCCATGGTTCTCTGTTTCTCTGCTTTCTCACTCAGAGGTGAAGCACGGCAGGAACTGCCCCATCGACTGCTCCTCAGTCTACTACAACGGCCTGCGGCGCTCGGGGGTCTACAGCATCATGCCCTCGGTGGGAGGGATGCCCATTGAGGTGCTGTGTGAGATGGACACTGAAGGTACTGCAGGAGGCACCTAGGACCCCCTCGGGCAGAGCTCTGGGTGGGCTTTGCCTAGGCTGAGAGCTGTGTCTGGTCTCTGAGTGGTTCCTGAGCTGCTTTAGAGCCAGTGAGAGCAGCAGCATCTCCAGAAGGACCCTTCAGGCACAGAGTGCTTGTCCTCTCTGCTGGCCAAAGGAGGGCACTGGGCAAGTGCTTCAAAGGCAACGTTATGGCTGGGGTTCAGGTGCCTCCATACAGGCATTTAGTGCTCTTTGGGGTGTAGGACACAGAGCTCAGGGGAAGAGAAGTCCTTCTGGAGCAGTAGCTGGTCCCTGGCTGGGGGCTCTGGGGCACCTCTGAGTGGCTGAAACCCATCTGTGATGCACTGGGGAGGAGATAGGTCCTCTCCCACAGGTATTTTGGAGTGTGAACACATGAGCTGGTGACTCCCACACCCTTAAAGTCGAAGCATCCACGAGGACCGCCCCACCATCCTCCCAAGGTGGACAATCAACTTGCAGCACCTGGGTTTTGGAAGCACAAAGGCAACGAACTGCCAGGGAAAGGGGGCTGGGGGTGGTCAGGTCCTTGCTCCATGGGTCTTCTCCAGCCTGGATGGGTGAGGATGTCAAGAAACCTTGTGCTGGAGGAAGGGGTGGAGGACCGGCCGCGGTTTGGGATGCTGATGAGGAAACAGCCTGGTCAGACCACGTGGTCTTGGTTACATGATCCCACCATCACCATCATCCCAGTCTTGGACAGCACAGAGGGACAGGCTGTGCAAACAGCAGACAAGGAGATGGCTCCTGTCCCGTCCCCTTCCCCTGCCCCAAGCTTACAGTGCTGGAAGGGATTGAGAGAGGGATCTGGACAGATGGGAGAGCAGATGGAGGCAGTGAGACAGCACTGGGAGAGCCTGTGGGCCTCCGTGGTGCTGCAGGAACGGCATGTGATGATCTCCAAACTCCAAGACCTCAAGCTCACTGCAGCCCCAAAACGTTTGTGTCCATCTCTCCCTCCTTTAAAACCACCTTAAGACCTGGAATGACCCTCAGGGCAGGGGAGAACCACCATGGACCAACCTGGAGAGGTGGGAGCCTCTTGGCCTGGGCATCCCCGTGGAGCGACCAGCACTGCATTTAGACACTTGGTGGGAGGACACAGGTCAAGGAGACACCTTGCTGAGCTGCAGATTGGTCCTCAGAGGTGACACGAGTCTGTCTGGGATGCTCCCTGGAGACTCCCATTGAATCCTATCTCTCCCCTGGCAGGTGGGGGCTGGACGGTCATCCAGAGACGTCAGGATGGCTCAGTTGACTTCAACCGGACCTGGAACGAGTACAAGGAGGGGTTTGGGGACCTCAACGGCGAGTTCTGGCTGGGCAACGAGAACATCCACAAGCTGACAAGCCAAGGGGACTATTCTCTGCGCATCGACCTGGAGGACTGGAACAACAAGCACAAGCACGCCTTCTACCAGGTCTTCAGGTAGAAAGTGGGGTGGCCTTCCCTGGTTGGCTCTGTGTCAGGAGACCTTCAGGCACAGGAACCCCACTGTGGTTGGGGTTCTCAGACTGGGGACAGGCTGTTCATTCTTAGGTCCCTACATGGCTTTTACCACCAAATTCTGCTCGGGGCTGAAGCCCAGGTGTGATCAGGTGTGGGTCACCCATGGCCAACATCCACCCACCCAGGGGGAGGGATCTGTAGGACACAATGGATGGTCCCCAGCTGCTGAGGGGTGATGTTCTTGCCAAAGTCATTGACCTTCACATCACAAATAAGGGTTTGAAACCCTTGGGCTGGGCAGTTCCTCCTGCATCTCTCCATGTTTTGATGTTGGCCCCCTCTGCTCATGGCTCTTGGTGGCTCTTGGTGGCAGCTGAAGGATTCATCTTGTCCTTCAGGGTCTTCCTCTCTGGGGTTTTATTCATCTGTACCACACCAGCCACATCCTTTCTTCACCGAGGGTGACCGGCTTGATCTAGACTGTCCTAGATGAACAACCTCCCCACTGGAAATGCTTGTGGGTGACTGTGGAGTCACCCACCATGAGAGGATGTCCGGTGGGGAGCTGCCTCTTACAGACACCTGAAGCTCGAGGGCTTCAAGTTGACAGTGAACCCGCTGGGTCAGAGAATCTTACTCTCATTGCCTGAACGTGCCATGAGGCCTCTTTGACCAGCAGGTGGGTGCTCTGTGTAGTCACCCCAACTTTTCTCACCACATAGCACGGGCGACAGCAGTGACCTTCAAGCCCTTGCTGGCCCGGCGGGGGGGGGAAGATGGCTAATTAGCTGAGTCTGGGCTAGGAACGGGCCGCTCCTTACGTGGAGAGGAGGCTGTGGCGTGTAATTAGAGGGCCTGTCTGGCCAACGCTGCTGCAGAGGCCTTTGTTGTGGCTTTGGAGTCACAGCCTGCCCAGCTCAGAGCTCGAACACGTGCCCTGAGTCATGATGAAGTCATGCGAAACCCCGCAGAACACGGAGCCACAACGTCTTCGGCTTCTGGAGGCGGTGAATCATAGCTGGGAGCTGGGTGGTTGCCAGGTGTCCACACCAGGAACGAGGTACCCGGGTTGGAGAGGAGACTCAAACACTCCTCATCAAACCATCCCACCTTTGTTGCTTGCAGCATTGAGGATGAGGAGAACTATTACCGCCTGCACGTGGATGGGTTCAGCGGGACGGTGGAGGACTCCTTTGCCTGGTACCACAACAAGAGGAGCTTCAGCACACCTGACTCGGGGAACATCTGCGCTGAGATCTCCCATGGAGGCTGGTGGTACCACCAGTGCTTCTTCTCCAACCTCAATGGGGTCTACTATAAGGTAGGGTGGGGGGATGAGGATAGAAGATGTTTTTTCTCCAACGTCAATGGGGTCTACTACAAGGTAGAGTGGAGGGATGAAGACCTGCGGTGCTTTTTCTCCAACCTCAGTGGGGTCTACTACAAGGTAGGGTGGAGGGACAAGAATGCAGGTGTTAGCGCACACAGTCCAGGGCTGGGAGAAGGCTTCTGGTCTTCACATCACAGCAGTCCTGCCTGGCTTGACCAGCTCTCTGCAGAGGTTAAAAACCCAAGTGTTGGACAGCAACTCTTCCAGTGCCATGGGACTAGTTGTGACTGTTGAGACACCTCTTCACACTGGGCTTTGGAGGTGCACGGTGGAAATTCACAGTACAGGTGACTACCTTAAAAATGTGAAGGTTTACACCCAGGACATCACAGTTGACCTCACTGCTCCAGTGTTTCAGACCAAACGGTTCTCTGGAGCTCCTCCCATCCAGATGATGCTCCCATGTGCTCCTCATGCCTGACTCTTCTCTCTCCGCGTCACAGGGTGGCCGATACTCCATTAAAAACCGCAATGTGCTGGGGCCAGACGGCATCGTGTGGTACTCATGGAAGGACACAGACTACTACTCCCTGAGGAAGGTGGTCATGATGATCAGGCCACGCACCTTTCGACCCCATCTGTCCCCTTGAAGGACCCTGCGATGTTCTTCATCTTGCATCACGTAGAACCCCAGGGACACAGGGCTGGGAAGTGTTTGCCGTGAGCCACAAACGACGCTGGAGATCCTGGAGGAACCTAGTGGCCACGCTTGTGACTGTTTGCTTTTTGCCAGCTGAGCCAACAGCAGAGGTGTCAAGACTGTCAGCAAGTGTTCAGGCCATGAAAGGTCTCCAAGAAACGTGGAGGTGATGGCCAGGAAGGGCTTTGCAAAGGCAACAGCGTGACTTGCCATTTCACCCAGAAACAGCAGTCCTTGGCCAGCTTGGGCATCTCCAAGTCTCGAGACTGAATCCAGTTGAGTGGGTGATGGGACCTAACCACACACTGAGGTTAAGTGACCTAGGGGTCCTGGTGGCCAGCAGGATGACCATGAGCCAGCGATGGGCCCTGGTGGCCAAGAGGGCCAGGGGCATCCTGGGCTGGATTGGAAGTGGGTGGTTAGTAGATGGAGAGAGGTTCTCCTCCTCGTCTACTCTGCCCTGCTGAGACCACATCTGGAATCTCGTTGTCCAGTTGTGGGCTCCTCAGTTCCAGAAGGACACAATGCTGCTGGAGAGAGCCCAGTGCAGAGCCATGAAGATGCTGAAGGGAGTGGAGCATCATCTCACTGCTGAGGAAAGGCTGAGGGAGCTGGGTCTCTGGAGCTTGGAGAAAAGGAGACTTTCCACATAAACGATTTTAAGTCTCTCTGGGGTTTTTTCTGTTACTGCCTTACTCTGGATCAAAAAATAGTCCCTGGTCACTGGCTGCTAATTTTCCACTTGTAGCTGCAACGAGAGACCTCCCTCTGCCTCCTCGCAGGAGCTGGAGTCTGGGCCTTCACCTTAGCCCTGATGGTGTTTGGTGATGAAGGTCTGATTGGATTCCTTCTCTTCTTGTTCTGTGAGTGCAGATGAGTTCAGGGAGGGTTTAATGAAGGGGAAAGGCACCCTTGGTGGTCCCAGGTATTTTCTTGGTGGTCCCAAGTGTTTCTTGGTGGTCCCAGGTGGTCCCTTGGTGGTCCCAGGTGTTCCCTTGGTGGTCCCAGGTGTTTCCTTGATGGTCCCTAGTGTTTCTTGGTGGTCCCAGATGTTCCTTTAGTGGTCCCAAGTGTTCTTTTGGTGTTTCCAAGTGTTCCCTTGGTGGTCCCAGGTATTTTCTTGATGGTCCCAAGTGTTTCTTGGTGTTCCCAGGTGTTTCCTTGGTGATCCCAAGTGTTGTCTTGGTGTTCCCAAGTGTTGTCTTGGTGGCCCCAAGACATATATGATGTTCGAGCTGGTCTACTCGGCTGCTGGGCCATCACTTGGCATGAACATCTGGGTACCACCATCTCTCTTGCCATTCCTTCAGGCAGGATCTGACCTGGTGTTCAAAAGGCCACGATGTCACTTGGGGCTCAGCGACACCCTAGTAAGAGACTAATAAACCACTTTAACAAGCAACAACCTAATTAACTTGTGATCACGAGGTCGTCGTTAACCCCCAACCTGGTTTTGCGGGTTGTCAAGCACAGTGACGACAGTGTCACTCGTAAACCCCACAGCTCTCCAACTGCTGCTGCCAAGTTACACCTCCACCATCCTCTTGACCCCACAGCTCTTCCTACCAGGGTGCAGGTGTCTCCCTGTTTGCCCTCTCACATTAACCTTGTGGACACAGCCTCCAGCACCTTGTCCAAGGGCATCTCACGTGGTTGGGTACCCAAGTCAACCCCTTTCTGCAGGCGACAACCCTCCAACCACTGAAGGATCCCTTTGTCCCTTCCTGGTGCCCAATCTTAGTCCTCTTCCTTTTTAATCTGTTTCCACCGTAGCTCTGAAGGACAACCAGGCATCACCTGATGCCCAGGAGGTGCAGCTCACAGCACAGGTCTTGCTTGGGCTGGGGTTCAGTGGTTCAGGATGTTAGGGTGGACAGCATCAGTCACAGAATGACAGAAGGATTGAGGCTGGAGAAGCCCTCTGAGCTCAGCCAGCCCAGCCCAGGACCTGACATCACCCCAGCAGCCAGACCAGGTCACTAAGAGCTGCAGCCAGGCTGCCCTTCAACACCTCCAGGGATGGAGATTCCCCCACTGCCCTGGGCAGTTCAGTCCAGCCTCTGATCAGCCTTTCCCTCAGGAGGGGCTTCCTAACATCCAGCCTAACCCTCCCCTGATGCAGCTTCAGTCCCTGCCCTCTTGTCCTGGCTCTGGTTGCCTGGGAGAGCAGCCTGACCCCCACCTGCTACAACCTCCCTCCAGGGAGTTGTAGAGAGGGAGAAGGTCCTCCCCGAGTCTCCTCCAGGCTGTACACCCCCAGCTCCCTCAGCCTCTCCCCATCAGCCTTTCCCTCCAGTCTAGTCCCCAGCCTCCTTGCTCCTCTGGACCCGCTCCAGCCCCTCAATCTCTTTCTTGAAGTGAAGGACCCAGCAGTGTCCCCAGTACTCGAGGGGAGGCTTCCCCAGTGCCCAGTACAGGGGGAGAATGATGTCCTTGGCCCTGCCAGCCACACTACTGCTGATCCGAGCCAAGATGCCATTGACCTTCTGGGCCACCTGGGCACAGTGACAGTTGCACTTGATGACCTTGAAGGTCTTATCCAACCACAATGACTCCATGGTTAAGGCTGGGATGCACCTGGCTTTTCAAGCAGGAGAGGTAAACCAGGCATAGAAGGTCTGACCCTGAGGGTCTGGCAGGTGCCATGAAATCAACCCTTGGGATGGTCCATGGAAGCACCAAACCTTTGCTTTGTGCTTTCCCTGTCCTGCCTGTGCCTGCAGGGTGTTTCTTCAGGAAAATCCCAGCATCGCAGAACATTAGGGATTGGAAGGGACCTCGAAAGATCAGCCAGTCCAATCCCAAGTCAAGAGACCCAGCTCCCTCAGCCTTTCCTCAGCAGGGAGATGCTCCCCTCCCTTCATCATCTCTGTGGCTCTGCACTGGCCTCTCTCCAGCAGCTCTGTGTCCTTCTGGAACTGAGGGGCCCAGAACTGGACATCAGATGTGGTCTCAGCAGGGCAGAGTAGAGGGGAAGGAGAACCTCTCTCCATCTGCTAATCACCCCCATTCTGATCCACCCCAGGATGCTATTGGCCTTCTTGGCCACAAGGACCTGGCCATCCTGCTGTCCACCAGGACCCCAGGTCCCTTTCTCCTCTGCTGCTCTCCAGCAGGTCAATCGTCACTGTATCCTGGTCTCTGGGGTTGCTCTTGCCCAGAAGACTCCACCACGTTGGCAAGGACCTGGTCTCCATCACCTGCTGTCTCACTTTTGTTGCAGGATGCCCAGGCACCCTGAGCTCCCACCTCTCACCCAACTGTGGGTGTCTTCTGCATTTTAGACTTGTGGGACAGACGTGACATGGAAGCACAGGACCCGTGGGACACAGAGCCCCCTCTAGAAGAAACCCAACCACACACAAGACACCACAGAGGTCATGAGAAACCCCCCAAGAAACGCCAAGGCAGTTTATTTACAACCGGTGTGTACAAAAAAGGACAGCTCGTGCCACCACCAGAGCAGCCCCCTCCAGCTCCTTCCCACCTTCCCCTCCCCGGGGTGCTCCCCCCGGGGCTCTCTGGGGTCTGGGTGAGCCCCTCATGGCACAATTGAAGAGACTCGGGTCCCTCCAGACCTGAAGCAGGGCTTGGAAAGCCTTGTTTGGTCGTAGCGGAGACCAAACCATCTGCAACATCATGGTTGGAGGCTGACAGGAGAGGTGAGGACATCCCACCCTCTGCAGTCCTCTCCTGCTCTCCAGGGAGGCATCTCCATCCCACCTCATGTTCTCCAGCCCCAGCTCCCCCAGCTCCTCTTTCCATCTTGGTTCCTCCCATGCCTTCCATCACGGTTCACACAGCCGTGCCCTGGTGTCCTCTCCAGCCCTTCCTCTCCATGAGGGTGATCTCCTTTCTCAAGTGGCCACCTTCAAAAGCCGGTGGCTTGCCGGCTGCCCTACAGCAGCCAAGGGGCTTTCATCCATGGGTTCCTCTTTGGGGAGTGACGAGGCTCTCCAATGTCACCCGTAGAAAGGATCATGGTGAGGCTGGAGCAAACCAGCCTCTGGCCACCTCCCGCTGGGGGGGGTCCCTTCTCTCCCGCCTTCCCAAAGAGGTTCTGTAAGGTCTGTGGGCAAATAACACCCGTCCTGGGCAACAGGCCCTGAGTGCAGGTGGACACAAGGGGAGGGAGCGCCACCAAGAGATGCCGAGGTGGGATGGAGGAGGAGAAAGACGTGGGATGGATGCCCACCTGCCCGCTCTGTCTGCCCAGCACTGAATTAAAGTCACACAACGACACACATTTTCCCCCATCTCCCCTCCCCACCTGCTCCGTCTCCCCCACTTCTGGCCTTTCCCTGGGTGGGGTGGCCACCTCTTCCGCTTCACCAGCCCTCGGTTGTCTCCTCCAGACCTGGCTGACGGGCGGGCGGCGCACGAGACCCACCGAGGAGGTGGACATCCCGAAGAGCGGTACCCTCCCGCCCACCCTCCCTCCCCGACCCTCCCCGAAACGAATAGGATGGCTTCACTGGTCAACTCTTGACGTTCACGAACAAAGAAAGCAGAGGAACCTCCACTCTTCCACCATCCGACCTTGGCCACCTCCCCGGAGCCGTCAGTCCAACCATGGCCTCTTTACCTGGAGGCCTCTTCCTTGAGCTCCTTGTTTTTCCTCACTTCTTCCGCGTGTTTGTCCTGCGACAGGGGAGGGGACGGGGCCGGGCGGGGAAGGGGCAGAAGGAATAGGGGGAGACGCGTTAGCTCGGACGGCTTCGGGGTCCCCACGGGCTGGCGGGCGGCTTCGGAGGGGTTCGAAGGCACGAGGTTCATCCCCCGAGGGACACCACCGATGGGTCAACAGCGTCCGCTCCTTCCCTGGGGCGGGTTAAGGGCTGCGGAGGCACCGGGGACACAGCGTCCTCGCCCTCTAGCTAGGAGGTAGACGTCAACCGGACGGGATGGAGCGGGACCCCCCAGGAGGTGGGGTTAACTCGGGTTGTCCTTCATTATCTGGTGCTCTCCGCCTCTGACCCAGGGCTGGCTGAGGCGTTTGGAGAAGGGCACTGGGCGAGCTCCTTGCAGAAGGGATGTTTTGGAGGGAGCTGAAGGTGGTGAGGGTGGGACCTTCCGTGCTGAGGTTGGGAACAGACCTGCTTCGGGGAGAGAGAAGAGGTCTGCACAGGCTGCCAGGGTGGAGGCATCTCCTACCATGGAGGAAGCATCTCCTAGTGTGGCAGCACGGACCCCTCCAGCTCTGCTGGGGAGCTCCACAGCCTCTGGGGAGGGGACGAGGGGAAGATCTGCCCTCCAGGAGGTGGAAAATTGCAAGCAGTGGGCCAAGGTCGTCACGGTGGACATGGAGAAAGCAAAGGCTTTGAGTGCCTGTGGGCAGGACGTGGGTCCCAGCTCTCCACCCACCAACTGCTCATGAACCTACGGACACGTCAGGCTCGGTGGGTCACCAGGCAGGACCCCCAACCCCAGGTGGGACATTGCATCTGAGTGGTGGGGAGAGAAGGGTGTGTGGGCTCCTACTTTGGTGGTGTCCCCAGGGGATGATGCCACCCCAAAAGCCATGCAGGGTGCCCAAGTGTCCTGTGACACCCTCCTGGACTGCCGTCCCAGCACATTCCCCACGTCCTTCCCGGCCCGGTCCTCACCTTCTCCTGCAAGCGCTCCAGCATGGCCGCTAAGTGGGCCTCACGGTTCTCCTTGTTGGACTCCATCTTCTGCGCCAGCTTCTCTTTGGCCATCTTGATGAAGTTGTTGTTCTCCTCGATGGCCTTCTGGATGACCTCCCGCTCGTGCTCCCGCTTCTCCGCCAGGTGCTTCAGCAGCTCGGCCTCTTGGTACTGCCGGGGGCAAGGTGGCCTCGTTGGTTGTGGGGACCACAAGCCGACCACCCAGACTCAGCGGCACCCCCAAAAGTGGGTGGTGGGCCTCACGGAGTCAGCGCAAGGACATCCCCACGGCCTGTCCCCACCAGACCTACCTTCCTCCTCTCCTCCGCTGCCTCCAGCTTCTTCTGGATCTCCTCCAGGGACGGGTCGCGGCGCCGGGGCAGGGAGGCGTTGAACTCGGGAATGCCGTCGAATGATGGCGGCTTCAGGATGACCTCGAAGGACTGCCCCGACGTGCGCTTGTTGAGCTCGATGACTTCCATGTCTGAGATGACGCACCAGGTGAGGTCTACCGTGTCTGCTGGGAGAGGGGACAGGCTGACCGCCAGCCTCTCAAGGTCCTGCACCCAGCGAGCCGCCACCACCTTCCCTCATCTCCATGGGCTTCAGCCCCAGTGATGTGGGCTGGGGTAGGGCCTCTGGGACACCCGTCGAGGGGGCTGAGCTGGGGACATCTGGGTGAGCAGAGGGGCTGGGCATCACCCCAAGGCACAGCTGAGCAAGCAGGAGAGAGCTTTGGGGTCTGTGGATGGAGCCCTTGTCCAGCTGCAGACAACCAGGAGGATCCCCCAGAGGCTAGGCATCCCCCTCCACCCTGTGCCCTCTGACAGGAGGCACTCGGCACTAACCTAAAGACACCACTCCCACACTGGGAGCTCCTCGTGGTGGGGCCCAGTGACAACCTCCTCTTAGCACTCAGCACCCCAAAGTTGTGGAGACACCTCTCTTGACCCCACTCGTGACAATGGGGGGATCTGCAGCCCCCACAGCAGCTCCCTCCCCGCCCGCTGCCCTCGAGCGCGGATCTTACCTTCATAGGTGTAGCCCGGCTTGTTCAAGGGGTCTGAGAGGAAACAGGAGCAGAAGAGGGAGACAAGAGGCAGCTCCTTCATCTTCTCTTTGTAGGCTGGGAAGAGATGATGGGGTTGGGGTCAGGGGGGTGGTCCTACCAGGGGGTTCCACAGGAATGGGTTAGGGAAGGGCTGGGGAGCTGGGAAACTGAGGCACACAGAGGTGACCACATGGGTTACCTCTGCCCTGGGGTGCTACCTACACACCTGTCACCACTGGGATGCCCTGAGCACCCCATGACAGGGGTCACCCCGTGGCACAGCCATCCCCAGGGTGGTTTGTGTGGGCCCCACTCAAACCAGTGATGTCCCAGCGTGGCGCAGGTGCCAGGGCTGGGCACATGGGGCCAGGCAGAAGCCTTTGGGTTGGAAGAGACCTTTCAGATGGCTGAGTCCAACCACTGACTGGGGTCACCGTGCTGTCCCCACCCCCCAAGCAGCCTCATGGTGGTACCCTACCAGCCAGCGTCATGGTGTGGAGATCCTGGGACCACTGCTGCGAGAGAGTTCCTGGGGGGGAGAGAGTAGGGATCAGTGTGGGATGACCCAGGGCCTGGGGGCATCATCCAGTCCTGCCTGCACCCCACACGACACCTTGACTGCACCAGGCACACTGGGATGGCGTGGTGGGCACACACTGGGGTGATGGGCACATACTGGGATGGGGTGGAGGGTACTCGCTGGGGTGATGGGCACATACTGAGATGGGCTGGTGGGCACTGGGGTGATGGGTGCACACTGGGGTGGGATGGTGGGTGCACACTGGTCAGACGGGTACACGCTGTTGTGATGCGATGGGTAGGCTTGGTGTGAAGTGATTGGGATGCACTGGTGTGATGGACACAAACTGGTGTGATGGATGCAGTTCTGGTGTGACACGATGGGTACTGCAGTGGGGCTGGGCACACATTGGTGTGGTGTGATGGGCACACTGGGACGTGTGATGGACACACTGGTGTGCTGTGTTGGCCACAGACTGGTGTTGTGTGATGGGCATATTGGGATGGTTGTACACCAGTATGGTGTGATGGGGATGCTGGGATGGGTGCACACCAGTACGGTGTGGTGGGCACATACTGGTGTGATGGGCACCCACTGGGATGATGCCACAAGCCTCACTGTGCCCCAGTCTGGGTTGTCCAGTGTCTGTAGATCCCACACGTGGAGCCACATGTGCCAGGACCACCCACAGGCACCAGTAACCCCACACACACACACACTTTACTGCCACCCAAGCCCCTCCTCTGCTCACCCCACTCATGTCTTGAGCACCTCAGTCCTCAGCTCACCCCACCCCAGACCAGATGCACCAGGACCCTCTCCCACATCCCAGAGACCCCTCCCTGGGGGCAGTTTCTGTCACTGTGGGGTCACTGCCAGGACCCCCCCTACCCGTTGCTGTGAGGAGGCAACACCCAGAGATCCCCAAAAGCCCAGATAATCCAGGACTATCTCCTTTTCTTGGGTTTCGGGGTGTTGGTGGCATCTGAGGGGGTTCCTGGTGGAAAGGACCTTCCTGGTTTTGCCCAAGGTGGGAGGTTGAGTTTGGGGGGGGTTGGAGGGGATTATTTATTATCCCCTTTAAAAATAGGGACAAATCCTTGAACCCCCCCACTCCAATCCCTCGTCTCCATCCTGAACCTACTAGGACCTGATGTGGGGATCACACAAATAACCAGGGATGGGGGAACAAGGACAAAATTCGAGGCCCCCTTCCCCTAGAGATGTTCTCCCCTCCTTTTTTAGGGGTCAGTTGGGTTTGGGGTTTTCCATGGGGTTCATCCCCTCCACCCAGGGCTTTCTGCCTTGCCCAGCTGAGGGGTTTGGGGGGGAGGGGGATGCTCTGAGGACTCATGCACAGCCACGAGGTTGTGACCAGAGCTTCCATCGCCCTCAGATCCTCCTTTTAGGGGGGATCACGTTATGGGGGGGGACATGGATGTGTCTCATCCTACAACATTCATGCCTTGGCTGTAGGATTAATTGCAGAGATCACCCCTCAGCCTCCAAATGGGGAGGAGGATGGGGTCCAGTCCCTTCTAGGGGGGGTTGCTGCTTGCTGGAGGTGGGGTTGTGTTGCAGGGGGATCCTTGCTGGATTATGCTGTTGTTCAAGGTGTCTGGAGGTTCCCCCAAAAGAGAAACCCCAGGGATCCTCCTTCTGCTCCCCAGTCCCTGTGCCCCTCTGCCACCACCAGCCTCCAAAGGGAAAATGGGGTGTGGTTGGGGGTCCTGCTGCTGCCACCTCCAAGTTGAAATGCCCCTCCCCATATTAGAAACCCACAACCCCCCCAAATCAGAGATCCTCCTGCTGGCACACGTGGCAGGGAGGGGGGGGCCCTACCCAGCCCCAGAGGGCTGCAACCCAGTTCCCCCTCCGCCATCTCCACTGTAGATCCCCATCACAGGTGAGGTCCTCCCTCCCCATTTCCTATTCCTTTCCCTGACAGAGACTCCCCCCCCAACCCCAATCTCCTGTTCCTGATGGGGATCCCCCCCCCATCTCCCATTCCTTTCCCTGGTGGGGACCCCCATCTCATCCATTGCCTTGTGGGGGACCCCTCCCCTTTTCGTATTGCTGTACCTGATGGGGGACACCCTCCCCCCTATCTCCTATCCCCTTCCCACTGACAGAGGGAAAGGATGGAGAAATTGGGGGGCTCCCCTCTCCCTCCCTTGAATCTTGTGTAGAGATGAGGGGGGGTTCCCTCTCCTGAAGGGGAGCTCAGAGACCCCCCCACCCTCCCTTCGTTTCCCAGACCTCCAACCCTGGAAAAAATCCTTATATGGAGGGGGTAAGTGTGTCCGGGTCGGGGGGGGTCCCGAC
>VXBP01004395.1:56949-67778 GCA_013400115.1 Rhinopomastus cyanomelas
AACATATTTAAAAGGGAGAAAATGGTTTAAAGTGAGGAGGGGCTGGAGGAGAAGGTGGGGAGTGGGGGTCGGGGAGAGGCTGAATTTGGCCCCATAAAGGGGGTTTTAGGGGTCTGGAGGGGAAAAGAATGGAATTAATGAAAAAAAGTCTGCATTCAAAGGGAGAAAGGATTAAAACTAGGAAGGGGCTGGAGGGGAAGGTGGAGGTGGGGGGTTGGATTTGGTCCCAAAAGAATTTTTGGGGGGTTCTGGGGGGGCTGGCAGGTTGAAAGGGCTGAGCACAGGGTGGGCAGCTGGACTCTGGGGGGCTCTGCTGGAGCAGGACGAAGCCCAGAAGGGGCAAAGAAGAGGTTTTTAGTGTTTAACGGGGTCCTGGGGGCATCTCCAATGGGGTCAAATGCCCTCTAAACCCCATATCAGGCTATAGGGTGTCCTCTCCATCCTCCTAGGGTGGCCATTCCCAGCCCCAAAAACATGTGAGGACTCATTGTCCTCCTGCAGACTGGGCAATGGGATCTTGGTGAGGCCGAGTCCCAGATCCCAAAACTATTTTGGTGTGATACTGGGGTAAGTCGAGGCCCACAGGGAACCCTCGCAGAACTGGGCCACCTCTTCAGTGCTCTGTCGTTGTCTTCAGTGCTCTGTCACTGACTGTCCTTCCCCCAGATCTCCTCCACCGTGGCCCATTTACCACCGACGGCCGCGGCTGGTGGTGATCAGAGGCCGCAGATTCTCAGGAGAAATGTGCTGGTTTTCCTCTGTTAAGGAGCATCGGGGTGCCTCTGGGGAGGTGGGTCCCCACCCTGCAAAACACCTGTAGGATCTTTTGCAAAGCTCATAGAGAACATGAGGAAGGACAGGGTGACCCAGCTGGAAACAGAGGTGATATGTCATGGGTGACGCCATGGCTCATGGTGGGGCACAGTCGCTACCTCCAGAAAGATCTTGGTGCCAGGTTGGGGAGTTGAGTGGGGAGACATTGAATGAACAAGGGCAGTGTAGAGTCTGGCATCTGGGCAAGAACAACCCCAGGGATCAGTAAAGGCTGGAGACTGACCTGTTGGAGAGAAGCGTAGGAGAAAAGGAACTGGGGGGTCCTGTTGGCTAGAAGGATGGCCAGGAACCAGCAAGGGGCCCAGAACCACAGAGATGCTGAAGGGAGTGGAGCATCTCCCTGATGAGGAAAGGCTGAGGGAGTTGGGTCTCTTGAGCTTGGAGAAAGGAGGCTGAGAGGTGACCCCATGAATGTTGATCAACATGGAAAGGGTGGGTGTCAGGAGGATGGAGCCAGGCTCTGCTCAGGGGCACCCAGTGATAGGACAGGGGGCAACGGGTGAGCTGGAACAGAAGAGGTTCCACATAAATTTGAGAAGGAACTTCTTCCTGGTGAGGGTGACAGAATCCTGGAAGGGGCTGCCCATTGGGGTTGTGGAGTCTCCTTCTCTGGAGATGTTTAAAACCTGCCTGGAGATGTTCCTGTGCTACTGGATCTGGGGGATCCTGCTGTGGCAGGGGGATTGGACTGGCTGATCTTTTGAGGTCACACCCAATCCTTAATGCTCTGTGATGCTGTGATATTCTGGATGATCTTCTGGATGAAGAATGAGGTCCAAGCTGGAGCCCTCACCATGGCTGGGTAGGGTTTGGGTGCCCCAGTTATAGGGTGCCTGTGGGATATGTGAGGAGCTGCACAACCCTGACGGGGAGGGAAGGAGAGAAGCAGCAGCCAGTTGGGGACAAACAGCCAGTGTAGGGACCCACGTGGCTGTGGGACACAGGATGGGCCCTGCTGGTGGCTGGCACCAGGACACCATGTGCGGTGAGGGATCTGCTCAGAGCTGCTTTGATATCCCTGTGGTTAGAGCTTGGTTCCAGTGGAGCTGAGGATGTCTCCATCCCTGGAAGTGTTCAAGGCCAGGTTGGATGGGGCTCTGGGCAATGTGATGTGGTGAGAGGTGTCACTGCCTATGGCAGAGGGTTGGGACTGGGTCTTCCAACCCCAACCCTTCCTGTGATTATATGATTCCATGATTCAGCTCCTGGGGCCCCTCTGTAGCATTGTGGCTCTCGGTGACACTTGGTGGCCACCTTCTGCCTCAAAAACCTCCTGGCTTCTCCAAACCTGTCTGTCTCCAGCAGCCTGTGCTGGTCTCATCTAAACAAGGCACAGACAGAGGTGGTCAAGGAGATTTGGGACTACCCAGCGCTGCCATGGGCCACCCTTTTCTTATCCACATTCCCCAGAAAAGCCTTTTTGAGCTCCTCAGGTCCAGCCATTGACCCTCAGCACTGCCAGGACTCCACTACCCCAGTCCCTCAGCCCACATCACCACAGCTTTGCAAGCCCTTCAGACACACGGACTTACCCACTTTTGGGGCGGACAACCCTTTGGGGAAAGAAATTGTTCCTCAGGGACAACCTCAGCCTCCCATGGGGCAACTTGAGGCTGGTTCCTCTCGTCCTGGGGAGAAGAAAAGGGNGCGTCCATCCCATCACAGCCCCTTCCCCCTACCCCCACTGCTCCCTGCTTAGCCCAGGATGCTAATTGTGATTAATTGTGATTTTTAGTTATTAGTAGTAATTTTATTAAACTTATTAGTATTCACATTATAATTAATATTATTCATACTATTATCAGCATTATTCATAGTATTATTCAGATAATTCATATCCTTATTCTTCGTCCTCTTCTTCCTCTTCTTCTTCCTCATCTTCCTCTTCTTCTTCTTCCTCTTCCTCTTCTTCCTTCTCCTCTTTTACCTCCTCTTCCTCTTCTTCCTCATCTTTTTCCTCCTCTTCCTCTTCTTAATCCTCTTCTTTTTCCTGTTCCTCTTCTTCCTCCTTCTCTTTTTGTTCCTCTTCTTCCTCTTCTTCTTCTCTTTCTCCTCTTCCTCCCCTTTCTTTTCTATTATTATTATTGTTGTTATTATTATTATTATTGAGACCCTTTGAATCACTGCAAGGAGGAAGGTTTGAGCTGAGTTGTCCCACGTGGGTTCTCAGGCGTCGCAGAAGGATGTGACAGCCCCAAGGGAGGATCCCACCCATAACCCACCTCCTCCTGACAGAAGCTTTCTCCTCCAAGGTGGGATGTCTGTCCAGGGGTGACCTCCTCACTAGTGGTGGAAGTCCTGCAGAGGAGAAGTCCATGCCCATGGGAGGAACAGTCTCACTGCTTTGGGTTCCACTTAACGTCATCTCTCTGCCCCTAAGGGCATGAAATTCATCTCAGGGGAAGATGCAGGAAGCACTAAACATAAAGAGGGAGCTTCATCCTGCTCCATGAAATCCCAGACTGGTGAGGCTGGACCTCTGGAGATCATCTAGTCCAACACCTGTGATAGAGCAGGATCCCTAGGGCAGATCCCACAGGAACACATCCAGATGGGTCTTGAACATCTCCAGAGCAGGAGACTCCAAAACCGCCCCAGGAAATCCAAGATCTTCACCAGCTTTGGATGGACCCCAAGTATCCCCTCGGATGGACCTCAAACATCACCTCAGTCTGACATCCCAATTTCCAGCTTTCTTGGGGCTATGGTGCAGGGTGAGAGGTGGGATGGTGACTTCCCTCTTTCCTCTGTACCCAGGGATGCTCATCTGGAAGCAGATGCCCTCAGCTGATGTCAGGAAGGAGGAGGACCCCCAGGGTCGCCCCCACACCATCACACGCCTCCACCAGCTCTCTTTTGTCTTCCCACCCGCCAGCTCTTGTTCCTAAGGAGATCGGTGAGAAACCATGGAAACCACCACTGATAGCAGAATCCTAGCAGCAAGGATGGGCAGCACCATTTCTTTCCCTGGGCCATCACCTTCCAAACCCAAGATAAAACCCCTCCTGGGAGGATTTTCAAGCCAGCTACATCATGGGGGGGTGCTCTCCCNACAACCTCAGCCTCCCATGGGGCAACTTGAGGCTGGTTCCTCTCGTCCTGGGGAGAAGAAAAGGGACCATGTCCATGACAAGAGGTGCTGGGGGAGGGGTTGGCCAAGGGGCCATGAGGTGGAGCCCAGCAGGATTCCTGGTGCTGGGAAGAGCAGAAGGAGCATTAGGAGATCCTGACCACCCAAGGCTGACGTGCAGCCCCTCCATCCCCAGCCCCGGCGCTGAGGACCCGGCTGCAGGATCCATCCCCAAGGGAAACCTCTTTTGGGATGATGGGGGGGGGTGTCCCCCTTTGCTCATCCTCCACCCCTCCAGCCCCAACGCTGGGATAACGAAGTGATGGAGGCGGGGGCAATGGGGCGGGGAAAAGCTGGTGTCCTCCCCTGATTGGACAAAAATGACATCATCGATGGGCTGCCACCCAATGGGAGAGCTGCCTGCTCCTCCCTAATATCGCCCATCCCCTATCAATGATGAGGCGGGGGGNAGGCGTCGCAGAAGGATGTGACAGCCCCAAGGGAGGATCCCACCCATAACCCACCTCCTCCTGACAGAAGCTTTCTCCTCCAAGGTGGGATGTCTGTCCAGGGGTGACCTCCTCACTAGTGGTGGAAGTCCTGCAGAGGAGAAGTCCATGCCCATGGGAGGAACAGTCTCACTGCTTTGGGTTCCACTTAACGTCATCTCTCTGCCCCTAAGGGCATGAAATTCATCTCAGGGGAAGATGCAGGAAGCACTAAACATAAAGAGGGAGCTTCATCCTGCTCCATGAAATCCCAGACTGGTGAGGCTGGACCTCTGGAGATCATCTAGTCCAACACCTGTGATAGAGCAGGATCCCTAGGGCAGATCCCACAGGAACACATCCAGATGGGTCTTGAACATCTCCAGAGCAGGAGACTCCAAAACCGCCCCAGGAAATCCAAGATCTTCACCAGCTTTGGATGGACCCCAAGTATCCCCTCGGATGGACCTCAAACATCACCTCAGTCTGACATCCCAATTTCCAGCTTTCTTGGGGCTATGGTGCAGGGTGAGAGGTGGGATGGTGACTTCCCTCTTTCCTCTGTACCCAGGGATGCTCATCTGGAAGCAGATGCCCTCAGCTGATGTCAGGAAGGAGGAGGACCCCCAGGGTCGCCCCCACACCATCACACGCCTCCACCAGCTCTCTTTTGTCTTCCCACCCGCCAGCTCTTGTTCCTAAGGAGATCGGTGAGAAACCATGGAAACCACCACTGATAGCAGAATCCTAGCAGCAAGGATGGGCAGCACCATTTCTTTCCCTGGGCCATCACCTTCCAAACCCAAGATAAAACCCCTCCTGGGAGGATTTTCAAGCCAGCTACATCATGGGGGGGTGCTCTCCCCTCTGAGCCTCCTCCACTTCCCAACAGCAACCTACCTGTCCTCATCCGACTCCCAGGGCTGGGGATTTAAGGAGAAGCCCTTCAGAGGGATAAACTCGTGGGGAGAAGAGGCAGAGGACGTGGGTTGTTGCTCCCAAGGGTCTTCCCATTGATGGGTTTTCTCGTAGATGGGCAACACCTGCTTCTGCCTGCATCCAACCAAACCACAAGGGATTCTCCTGTCCCCAAGGTGTGGGGGCAAAGGCCACCTTCCCACAGCCCTGCACTAGAAACCAGCCCCAAACAGCTTCATTTAGCAGCTACAGCCTCTCACCCCAAGAGGTACCTTCTCTCCAAAAGCCTTCCCAGCCTGGCTCTATGATGGAGAGGAGCAGGAGGGTTTCTGGAGGGATTAGGGCAGGGGTGCAGGAGCAGAACAAAAGGTTTATTAATGATTTATTAACAATTTGTTTAAAAAAGAGGCAGCACAGACATACAAAGAGCATTTTTTTTCCCACCCCTCTTATTGCTTCTCTTTTTCCTGAGGAAAGCTGCAAAAACAAAAGCACCTGAAGAAGGCAGGAAGAGGAAGCGACAGCAGGAGACAGAGCCCACTAGACCGAGACCTCCTCATGGACCCGGACCCGAAGGGGACAGATGCGAAGCATCTCAGGTGATGCCCCCACCTGCCTCCCGCCGATGTAGAAGTAGGGGAAGACGGTGGTGTCGAACTTCTCGTGGAAGGTGTAGATGTGGGTCTTGCAGTCGGCGTCATAGAAGGACAGTTCCCCTTCGTCGCAGTCCAGCTCCACGCGGATGCGTTTGAGGTTGCCCAGGGCTGTCTCTGAGCGAGCCGCATTGGATGCCCGGCACATGTTGGTGTCATTGCCGGGCAGGTGGTAAATGTACCAGAAACCAGAGCGAGCATCGTGGTGGAAGGTCCACTGGGTGCCATTGGGTCTCCGGGCCACCCCCACCCGCCAGTTCTTGATACCTCCCAGGTCCACCTCCCAGGTGTGGAAGCCGGTGCGGAAACCACAGGAGCCCAGGACACAGGGAGCCGAGGTGAAGCGCTCGGGGTTCTCCACCAGAAGCTTGTAACCCCCATTGGTGATGCTGGTGAGGTCCTCAGACACCCCAAGCCAGCCCGCTGCAGAGTTGGGGTCGAAGCTGAAGGGGACTGATGAGGACACACATGTCAGGAGCCTGGATTGCCACAAGGATGAGCTTATGCGGGACAATAGCCCTGCAGGTATCCATCCATCCATTCTTCCATTCATTCATCCCATCCATCCCATCCCTCCTTCCATCCATTCATCCCATCCCACCCCTTCTTCCATACATTCATCCCATCATCCTTCCACTCATCCCATCCCTCCATCCATACATTCATCCCATCCCATCCCATCCCATAACCCATCCTATCCCATCCCATCCCATCCCATCCCATCCTTCTGTCCAATCGCACCCCATCCATCCAATCATCCCAACCACCCATCCCCGCAGCACTATGGAGAAGTGAACCTTCCAGGACTTCCCCTTCTGGGATCTAAGTGCCCCAGAACCCCCTCTATGCTCTCCAAACACCAGGCCCACCAGCCACAAGCACGGCAGCTCCATGCTCCTCTCCAGCACCCACCAGCCTTGGGGCTGCCCAAGCAGGGACCAGCACCTCACCTACGGTGATGATGTCAAGCATCTTCTTCCACACATTGTACTGCAGCGAGCCCAGGTACTTGGCGACGTCGAGGAGCATCCCTGAGGGTATGGTGTCCGGTGTCTCGGCCGTGCAGGCAATTCTGAGCAGGACAATGGGGTGGAGATGGGTCAAGGATGGAGGAAGGGACTGGTCCAGGTCTCCTGGATCACTGTGTTTTGGCAGGAGCTTCCCCACACCAGCACCCTACATCTTCTCTGGGCTTTTGCCCCCCGACCCTGCTCTCACTCCAGGAGGGTGGAGGGTCACCTTGGGAGGGGTCTCAGCACCAAATGTCCCCCAATGTCAAGGATTTAACGGTTCCCCCAGGATCTGCAATGCTGCTTTGGTTCTACATGTGCTCTCCCATCCTGCCTGGAGGCACCCAAGGGTGCTACCTGGCTTTGGGGACCCTCGGGCACCTTCTTCATGTGGAGCACCCAGACCTAGAGGGGATACATGGGTATGGGAACTCGCCTGGGGCACAGACCAGAGAACTACTGAATGGGTTGGGTTGGGAGGGAGCTCAGAGACCATCTAGTTCCAACCCCCTGCCATGGGCAGTGACACCTCTCACCAGACTAGGTTGCCCAGAGCCCCATCCAGCCTGGCCATGAACACTGCCAGGGATGGAACAACCTCCCTGGGCAACCTGTTCCAAGGCCTCAGCACCCTCACAGGGAGGGATTTCTGCCTCAGATCTCATCTCAATCTCCCCTTTTTTAGCTTGAACCCAGCCTCCTCTGCAGCCAAGAAGGAAACCTTGTTCATCCCCAGGAAGGGACCAGGACTCACCTGCGTTTGCGGTTCTTGTGGGTCTGAAAGAGAAGAAGACACGCAGGCATAAGACCCCTGATTTGCAAACCCCTAGAGGACTGGTGCCACAGCACCAGTGACACCCCATAAGGGCACAGGGCAGCACCCCAGCTGGACTTTACCACGAGGAAGGTGTAGTCATCCTCCTTGAGGTCCATCTGGAGCTGGCGAGCTTCCCTGAGCAGGGTCCGGCAGTCCTCTGACAGCCGCCTCATCTTGGTCTCCATGAGGTCGTGTTTGTGCTGCACCTCCTCCTGCAGCTGGGCCAGCAGCGCCTGCTCCTCACCCCGTAGGAACTCGTGCAGCTTCTCAAACTCCCGCTTGATCTGCTCCTCCAGACGCACCGCTTCCACCTGCCCCATGGGGATGTCACCATCTCCCCTCGTCACCACGTCCCTTTAGAACTCTCAGATCCCTCCTGTCCTCACCCTAAATGCTGCTCCAGACCCCTCCCACCAGCTCCAGCATTCGAGATTCACTGGGTTCCCACTGGGACCTTCCCCATGGGGCAACCCCAACCTCCTGGTCCCTAATTCCTCCTCCATGTCCTTCATCTCCACCCCCCTTCAGCATCACTCTCCTCACCCAGGGATGAAGCAGCCCAGGATGTGTTTTGGGATGGAGCCCATCACCTCCCAGTCAGGAGGCACCACACACCTGGTTGTGCTTGTAGATGGACTCGTAGGAGCGATGCACAGTCCCAAAATCCTTCGCTTTATCCCGCAGGGAGGTCTCCATGTTCTTCAGCTTGGCCTGCAGGGAGGAGAAGCCCTCAGGAACCTCATCCATGTGGGGAAAGGGCACCAAACCCAGTAGGATGAGGTTGAATGGGCTCTGTGCTCAAGGATCAGCTTCATGTGAGGCCAAACATAGGAGCCCTGCTCCCCAAAAACCCTCTCATGTGTTTTCAAACCCTTCTGCTGCTGCACCATCAAGTCCCTGCCTGTCCCTGGCACCTCCCCAAGCTTTGTGAGGCAGCAGCTCCAGGGCCGCCCCGCAACATTCGAAATCTGGCTCATCCCTCCGCGAGGCTGAGTCAGAGCAGCCAGGAAATGCAGCCAGTGTGCCTTGGCGTGATGCCCTTCTCCTCCTCCTTCTCCTCCTCCCCATGCAGCCACGGCCTGTCCGACCCGAACCCGCAGGGCTTGAGCCTGCCTCCCCATTCCACGTCCCTCCTCCTTGGTTGAGGGAATTGTGCAAGCTCAGATCCCAAACACACTCCCACCCCTGAGGCGCGGGTGGATCCAGCGTTCAGCAAGGATGAACGAAACCCCTTGGGGCATCACCCCGCTTCCCTTTCCCACAGCACGGGGTGGGGGGGAGGGCACTATGCACTTGTGGGGCAGCAATGACACAGCAGGGGCACTGCCAGGAGGTCCCACCCTCACTGTGCCACCCAGCTTCACAGGCACAACCGGGAGCCAAGAGCTGCCAAGTTTGTGCCGGGCCATGAGCTGGCTGCACCCCTCCCTGTGCCCTGGGGTGCCTCTCCTTGTCATTCATGCCCCCCCAGTCCCTTCTCCCGGAGCATCTCTCACCCTGAAATCTTCCGCCGTCTCCTTCACCGGCCGCATTTTGTGCCCTTCGTGCTGCTTTGAGCTCTGGCAGGAGAAGCAAACGAGCTCCTTGTCATCCAGGCAGAAGAACTTGACTTCTTCACGGTGCAGGGGACAGAAGGTGCTGTCCCGCTTCCGCCACTGCCCTTCGTCCTTGAGGATCATCTCTACCAGGTTGTTGAGTGTGTGGTTGACACGGAGGTCATCGAAAGAGGAGGCCTCCTTGCAGACCGGGCATACGTGGGCCCCATGTTCCCAGCAACGGCTCACGCAGCCCTTGCAGAAGTTGTGGCCGCAGCCCAGGGTCACGGCTTCCCGGAATGGGTCATAGCAGATGGGGCACAGCAGCTCTTCCTTGAAGGTGGATGTGGTGGGTGAGACTGTGGTTGCCGGGCTGTTGGATGAGGTGCTGGTTCCCTTCTCCATGGTGTTGGGTCTGGAGAGAAGGACGGATGGAAGGGATGGAAGAGTGGGAGCTGGAGATTCCAGGAGCTCCCGCTTGGAAAACCAGCCCCGTTCCTGATGCAATCGTTTTCCTGCTTGTGACTCATCCCTCCCCGGGCAGGAACCGTCTGAGTGACATCAGCCCGGGCCACTGGCAGCCACCAAGGGCGGGCGAGCTCCGGCCACCTCGCTGGGAACGCGGGAAGGGACCGGCAATTCGGGATCCTGTGCGGGGTTTCCCCCGGGGCCCGCACCCACAGCCCCGGGGACTGCTACCCTGCTCGGTCCCCGGTGCCCAGAGCGGGACCCCCGAAGCAATGGCCGAGGAGACCCCGGTACCCGATGCCCCAAACCCGGGGTTGCGTCGCTGCTTGGACCCGCAACCCTAATCCCGGAGGCGGCGCCGGTGTCCGGTACCAGAACCCCCCACCCCCCCAAACCCTGGTACCCAAACTCGGTGCTGCTCTGTACCCCCATTGTCTGGGGCATCCCCGGTACCCGGCTCAGGCCGCCCAGACCCCGGTGCACGGTCCCGGACAGTCCTACGCATGGTACGCGGCCTCAGACCCCCCCAAACCTGGGTACCGGGCACCTCTACACGCGGCGTCCGGTCTCGGACTCTCCGAACCCCAGTGCACAGTCCCAGACCCCCCGGTAACCGGTACCGGACCCCCTTACACGCGGCACCCGGTCCCGGACTCCCAAACCCCCAGTGCCCGGTCCCGGAGCCCCGACTCCCCGAGGGCAGTCCCCTTGCCCGGTCCCGCACCTCAGACCCCCGGGGCCGCTCCAGTGCCGGTGCATGAGGTGCTCGGCTCCGTGCACCGGGAGTCTGAGGGATGCGGGGACGGGGATCCTACCTCTCTCGGACAAAGTGGAAGCGCCAGTGGCTGCGGCGCCGTGTGAGGGGGCGAGGTTGCGCTGGCAGCATCGTAAAAACCAGGTTCGACTGAGGCTCGGCCGGTGCCGGCGGTGAAATCCTCGCCGGGAGGGTGGGACGGGGCAGGCGGGGGCCGGGCTGCAGCCGACAGGGCGGGACCTCACCAGGGCACGGCCCCACCCCAGCCCTGGTTCTAACCCG
>VXBP01004396.1:0-27597 GCA_013400115.1 Rhinopomastus cyanomelas
ATCTGTAGTGATTCTGTGATTCTATGATTCTATGAAACTGTCTTCCATCCTCAAAATGGCAACAGAATCAATATATGCTTCAGAGAAAAATTTCTATTCCTAGCAACTCTTGCTCTAAGGAGACACATTAATGCTGCTGAACCATAAACAAGCCTGCCCAGGCTTGCAGGACCCTGCAGAAACAGGCTCTTCTGCAAGGCTGATGGCAGACAGCACTGTTATACAGCATCAAGATCATCCTAGCAAGAGCCACTTGGGAGGATGCCATTGCCAAAACTGTGAAATAAACACAACTGGTTTGTGGAATCTTCCCGCTTGTCTGTCACTGGCAGCCAGCCAAACTTAGGCTGCTAACAGAACTAAAACTGAAACTGAACCACTCCAAGAACTATCAGCTTCTGTCTTCTCTCATAGCCTGCTTGCCCTAACTCAATTAGTGCCGGCAGCTAATTTTACATCTGTCTATCTCTATGGTGCACTTTAATGAGAACCACAGCAATTCCCTGCTCTGTAGGACCAGACAGCTCAGCTGTGACTGGATCATTGATCAACCTGGAAACAGGGCATGAGGATGGTGGGGAAACAAGAACCACAATTTCTGTCTCAGGTCCTTGAATATCACTTGGTCTAGGTGATCCTGCTGTGTCAGGGGGATTGGACTAGATGATCTTTTGAGGTCCCTTCCAATCCGTAATGATTCTATGATTCTATAACCTACTGTGTGTAGTATAAAGGAGAGTTAAAATAAAGATCCACAATAGAACAGACAAACCAAAAATGTAATCACACTTGTGCAGAAACAAATAACAAAACAGCAGCCAGAAGTTCAGAGCACAAGGTTTGAAACACAGTTCATGGCCAAAGAACACAAAACAAAAGCACTTATTCTGAGCAGGTGTTGGGTGTGTGCACCCAGGGACACCCTTCTCTCACATGCTTTGGGAGGCGGTTGTTGGAGGTTGTTTAATCTGAAGAAAACAAAGTTGCAGTGAGAGTGGAGCACAGACACGCCTCCAGCTGAAAAGGTCAAAGCATTGTCTTATAAGTCTGCAAATCAGAAAGGATTGTAAATTCCTAGGCTTATCACACAACCCCTCATTACTAAGCATTAAGGTCAAAGATATGTTTCCTGCTTGATGCCGGTCATCTCCTAGAGAATCATTCTGACATTGTGGTACAATCTTTGCCGATGCAGGAGCACCTCTGCTGCAGAGGCCACCACCAGGACAGTGTCCTGCGAATGACTACTGGACTTGAGCAGCCTCTGAGAAGCAAGGCACTCCTTCAGGTAGACCTTCATCCCAGCCTTGGTGTCCTGGTTCCAGGGCCAGTGGCGGAACCCTCACAAGACAGAGTCCTTTCAATAGGAATATTTTATAAGAAGAGAGATTATGTAACTGGAATAAAATGCTATAATGGGGGAAGATACGAGGAAGAATGAGGGAAAGAAGGTACAAGAGAAGACAGAACTAATGTACAAAGAAACAATAACACAACCAAGCTTGTTCTGGTTAGCTTTCAGGCCATCGGCAGCAGAGGACTGCCATAGAAGGGGGAAGAAAGAATGGCACAGTGGGCGTGAACCCCAGCGTGACTGGGGCCAGTGTGAAGGTTGCAGTCAGAGCTCAGAGGAAAACCAAAGCCAACATGGAGTCAAGGCACTCTCAAGTAGATGAGGCTGTGAGGGCAAAACACAAAGCAGAAAGGGAAACACTCAGATCGTGTCAAAATGGCATCTTGGCATCCTTTTCTCTCTACCACTTCTTCCTTCAAAACCTCCTTCATTCTTCCACCTCATGCATAGCATCTGTGTTCCCTCAAAACCTTCTCCCCAGCAACATCCCCACTTACCCACCAGTGTTACTGGAACAAGAGGGCAAAAATGGAAGGGAAATACATAACCTAAACATCAGTCAATACCAATCCAACCCAATCCTCAGCTACACTTGCTGCCTGACATGGCTCAACCCTGACCCAAAGAAATTACAGTTCAAAGAATTTCCTACATGACTGCCACTCAGTGAGCTGGAATTAGGTGAGAGAAGCAATATATCTCACATTGAGTTAAATTATGCATTGAGGACCTCTCAGCTGCATGGATGATGACAGCTGACTGTCCCTGCACTGCTGCCTGTTTTTATTCCCAGCCTGTTTGCACTAAAGCAATATGTAGAATACCCAAATCCTGTCTATATCCCAATAACAAGCTCTTTAATTAATGAGTCATCTGATATATATAATTACATAGTATCTGGTTACAGAAAAGTCTGGTAGCTATTAATGTGTCTCATTTTCTCAGAAAGAAAGGGTGTATTGTTTCAGTGAGTAACTTGCAGAGACAATCTGGGATAACATTACTGCCGTATCAGTATGCTTAGGAGATACAGCCTCTGAGGGGATACATGATACTGTTATCAAACACCCTTTGGTATGTTTTAACCACACACGGGTGATGTGCTCCATGGGCTACCTGATAGGCACAGCATGAGGGTGGCTTGTCCTCTTTCACCTCTCAGTTTGTGAGAAAACTGGCAAGAGAGCAGTGGACTAGCTATGTCTGTGCCTCCCCCACAGGTCTTGGGGACATCTGGAATCTTTATTTGAGGTTGGGACAGTTTGAGAACAGAGGAGGAAGACATGACCCAGTTGCTGGCTAAAGTAACCTGTGCTGCCTCCGCCAGAAGCAAGCTATTACGGTAGGATGGAGCCTGGAATGTAGCAGGGGTATGATGTCTGCAGCTACCCAAACACCCTTGCGCAATTCTCCCCTGGCTCCCATTTGCACACTTCTCTCCTGGTTGATGGCCCTTTTGCCATCTTGCCATGGTGAACATTTCAGCAAGTGCAGAGGCTTGCCTTCCTCAAGCAGCACAGGTTACTTGAAATGCTGGAACCAGGTTTTCTGCTACAATTGTACACAAGGACATCGCATCACTATTATTCTGAGTGGCATCAAGCTTGAGATGCAGAACAACAGTTGATAGGGTGTTTTCTTCCTTTTTGAGTTACTCCACAAACATGCCACCAGCCAAGTGCAAACACATGAGAAAAATTGTGCATGCAATTACGTGCGTTAGTTGTTCTCCTTAGCAGATGTATTTAGACATAATTTTTTCATCTAAACAAAAGCCTGGAATAAAAGAAAACCAGGCAGAGCCTGGGGTCAAATACATCATCCTGTACTTCAGCATGTGTCCCACTTCAAACTGTGCTTTTAAGTCTCTTGGAAAAGAGGCACGTCCACCTTTGGTGCTGCCCCAGATAGACCTGAATGTGGCATCAGCCCCATGGCACAGTGTTGCAGTTTGAGCACTGCTAGAACCTGTAGAAATGCTTTCATGAGGAAGAAAAGTTGTGTTGTGTTCTGGGGGACCTGTTCCTGGTTGCACAGGTCTCAGGACCCTTCCTCGGAAGCATCTGTCCTGGGACCTGCCCCTGAAAGGTGGGCTAGGGAGAGCCTATAAAAACCGGGCCAGGGTCTTTGTTCGTGCCCTTTTTTGGGGGCTGTGGCCCTGAAGGCAGTGCCCCCCAACCGCCCTGGGAATGGGCGGTGGTGGGGGTGAGGACAGCGGCTCCGGAGGGACAGCGGCTCCCGAAGCAGCCACAACCTGCCACGGCTTCCAAACCAGCCCCGGCCCCGGACTGACCCCACTGCCGGCAGGCACCTGCCTCCATGGGGGCTGGGAGCGACCCTGGCCGCAACTTGCTGCGAGTATGCAGTCCCGCCGNCCGCAACTTGCTGCGAGTATGCAGCCCCGCCGCATCGCGGCTTTGCTGCCTTAGCACCGCGGCCCCGGACCCAAGAAGCAGCGTCCCAGACCGGAGAAAAAGCTGCAGATGCACTGCGATCCCAGACCAAAGCAGCTCCCGCCGCCCGGACTGGAGAAGCAAGACTGGTGCAGAAATGCCATCACAACCCCTCCACCACAGACAGCCTTCAGCATCGATGAGCTGGGCTACTCCTCTTCCCCCTGAAGCTGAGACAAGAGAGGGAGAGGAGAGATGTCTGAAAGACCCTCTCGGCCACGTGTGGAGTGTGGGGGGGGTGTGGCCCTGCTGACGCCGTGCGGTCANGTACAGTTAGTGTTAATAAAACCTTTCAGCAGTTTCCCTAAGCCATCAGTTGTCTGGTGAATTTTATCCGAGATGCCATCAAGACCTCACTGCTTTGCTTTCCTTTCTTTGATATTGAATTGTGGTCCTGAACCCACCACAAAATTGGTGCTGAAACCTGGGAGCAAAGCACTTTGAGCTTCAACCCACTACACACAGACTCAGTAAAGGCTGAGAGTGATTTACATAGCAACACTAAAGATTTCACAAGACTACAAGTAGATAGAACCCGGCCAGATCACATGGCCATAGAATCTGAGCAGCAGTGGAGCTTCAGGTTCTTCAACATGCCTGACAGTCCAGCTGCTTGGCAAGAGGTTTAGTTGGCTGTCCTCGGTCCTGAGAGCATCCTGCATGAGGGAAGAAGCAGTGACAAAAACAGCATCTACCACACCACTACTACCCAACTCCCCATCTCCACACTGGAGCTGCTCTGTGTGGTAGCCAATGCCATGGTGGGGACCATGGACTGTAGCTTTGGTTACATCTTGGACCTGCTGAAGTGGGACAAGGTAGGAGCACACAGATGTACATATGCCTGTACTGAGGGCTACCTGCAGGAGTCTTTGGCACAGCATGTCGGGGAGAGGTGGGCACTGCTAGGGCATCCCCCCTCTGACACCATATGGGTCCAGAGAGAAAGTCAGACAACTCAGTCTTGTTCCTGACTATTTTACACAAAACAAAAAATTATAAAGGTCTTCTGGCAAGAAGTTCCTTTTTAGCTGTGATTTCCCTGACTCCTACTCTCATAGTTAAACAGTCTGTGCTTGTAGCTTGTCAGATTCTTTTTGCAGGAACATATGGTTCAGTAGACAGCAAGGCACCAAATGGCCAGATCAGACATACTTCATGTACCTGAAGAAAAGAGAACTAGTAACACTTGTGTGACCTTCACAGACATTCCACTGTGGTGGTCACTACTTGAGACTCTCCAAGCACTGACTCTGAGACTTCTTGCTTTGCAGGTTTTCTTTTTGCATTTCCTAATCTCCTGACCAGGGTTTTACATTACCAACCCCTTTGCTGGTGGACGCATTCTGATGGAATAATTCAGCTGCCTTCTCAGGTGACGTAAGTCATGCCAGCAAAAGGACTCTTCTGCATTGTAAACTAGACCACTTAGCAGCAGGGTACTACTACTTAGAGGTCTTAGCACTCCAGTT
Source organism: Rhinopomastus cyanomelas (assembly GCA_013400115.1). NCBI lineage: Eukaryota > Metazoa > Chordata > Aves > Bucerotiformes > Rhinopomastidae > Rhinopomastus > Rhinopomastus cyanomelas. Next base: position 5,280 of record VXBP01004396.1, read on the forward strand.
TCTTGTTTTCCACAAGAAATGCTTTCTTTTAGGCAAATGCTGAGAGCATTAACAAGCTCTGAATTAATTGCTAAATATCTGGCTTTCACAGAACAAAAAACTATTAGAGAAATAGGACATAATAAGAATACTTTTCCATGCTCACTTTTTGCTGGTAGCATCAGCTCTTAGATCCTGGATGTATAAACTGTTTCAGCACCCATGCCGTTTTTACACCTAGCTTTCAGCCTCTCTCCAGCCTCAAACAGGATAAATAATTATGTATTGCTTTTCCCTGAGGGAATGTCACTTCAAAAGAGATCACTTCTCTTTTGGTGATCTGTACTATTTATTCCCCTGTTTTGGTTTTGAGACCTGTGAGGGGAATACTTTGATAACACTATTCTTCCATTTACAGGGTATCCAAAAGTGTTCCATATTATGCCTATATTGAGAGGGATGTTTGCAAGAAAAGGTGACTTGAGTTAGTAAAGCATGTAAAGGTAACTTGAAGTTTAATTTTAGGTAACAGCTTACACTAGTTACTGCACAGGAGTCTGTGTTTGAAAACTAGCAGCGAAGAGGGGTTAAAATCAAATTTACTTGTCTTCAAAATATTTAACCTGAGTTACTTTGCCAGGTTAGTCAGCCTGTGTGACAAAGGTGTGTTTCAACAGCTTTGACGTGTCGTTATCACCCATGTGGTGCTTTCTCTGAAGCACGGGAAGTGACATGGCAAAGTCAGGCTGCCAGCATTGCCCTCAGTGACAGGAAAGTGAAGGAAGGAGAAAAGGAAGCAGAACAGAATAGCAGTTTCACACGCTCCGTGTGTGCATTGTTCACATTACTCATGCCTTACCTTTATGGTGTCAAAAACTCTGTCTGCTCTCCCTGTAAGCCTGGTTTTATTTTTTGTTGTGAACCTTCTATATCATAAATACTTTTAAAATAACCATTGAATTGCCTTCTGATAAACTTCAACAATCTGTTTAAAGGTGTGATTCTTTCCTAGTTCAGAGCTGGAGTGTATTTTGCATAGCACACAATGTATTCTTTGGTTTGCTTGCTAAGTGATTGCATGTGTGGAGGGAAACAGCAGAGTTCTCTCTTTGGACTATTTTGTGTAGATGCTCTTTAGATCTGTGTAACAGTTGCTTTTTCCGTGTCCTAAGCATGAAGCCAGGTACTGTATATATGTGTCAGTAAGTGAAAAAATAAAGACATACTGAGCCAGCTTAGTGTGCTTTGAGATGTGCTAGCCATAGATCCCACCCAGAGCTAATTGCAGTCCCAAATTCTGGCAAGTCAATGTGCACAGTCTTTGTTTGCACAGTGTTCTGTGAAGGGCAAAGGCTTATGTGACCTTCCAAGCTTCAGTCTAGTTGATCAGGTTACAGGATCTGTTAGGAAACCCATCTATGAGAGTTACAGGTCTGAAGTACATCTCTGCAGAGCAGACAAACAACCAGAATTAAAGGATTAAGGAGTTTTGTTGCATAACAAGAGATCCTTGAGTTATTGTTATTTTCATTTTGAAACACTCAAAGTCTGTGGACCCTTGCTGTCTGTTCAGAGTGTCAGAACTGAGGAGTAACTATTAAGAATACAAAGATGAGCCTGTATTCCTGGGCCAAAATAGGCACAAGCAGCATAAATTCCTCTTTCCTATGAGTGAACAATATATCTTTCAGCCTGCATGACTGAGAAAATCCCAGGGAAAACTGTCATCCTCAAGGTCCAATTTTTCAGAGTAAAGTGGAGAAGCAAATTGCATCAGTAATAATTTACAGAGTGGGATTCAGGCTAAAACCCTACTGCATCCATGCTGGCAGAAAATACTCACATAGCACAGGATGAACCATGTCTCCCTTGTAGCTCAGTCCCCAAGAGTGTCATTTTAGCTTCTGATATCAGTATTCATCCTGTACACCACCCACTGTGGGTGCATTGTCTCTGCTCTGATACAAGTGTACTGTAAAGCAGGTTGTGACAGTTCAGAGACATAAAGACCAGCAAACTACTGGATAGAATCCAGTGTAGGGCCACAAGACAACTGGCAGCCTGGAACATCTCTCTTGTGAGAAAAGGCTGAGAGAGCTGGAACTTTAGTTTTGAGATGAGAAGAAGACCTGATCTGTGCTTATTAAATATCTGAAGAGTGGCTGTAGGGAGGATGGTGCCAGACTGTTTTCAGTTGTGCCTAGTGACAAGGATCAATGGGTACAAGTTGGAACATGAGAAGTTTCACTTAGAAACAAAGTTTAACTTCTTTACAGTGCAAGTAGCAGTGCGAGAAGAGGGTGCCCAAAGAGGTTGTGGAGTCTCCTTGTCTGGAGATGTTAAAATCGCACATGAATGCAGTCCTGTGCAGTGTGCTTTAGGAAGACTTGCTTTGGCAGGGGTGTTGGACTCAATGACCTTTTCATGTCCTTTCCACCTCTGATGATTCTGTAATTCTGTGACCAGCAAGGCACTGGCTGAGGCTCACACCGTTGTTGCGAAAGCAGTGTGAAAAAAAAGGTCTTGGAAAGCGTTAGTCTGAGGACCCGACTACTGAAGGCAAGAGAGGTGCTGCCAGGATCTTCTTTGTGAGAGGACCATCTTGCTTCATGCTGCAGAACCCTGATGGCACTGTACAATAAGTGTAGTATTTTTATGACGTTTTAAAAACTGGAGTCAGATCCTTCTTTGAACTGTAATGAAAGATACTGCAAATGAGTGCTTGAGAGATGGCTGCATAGCAGTGATTAAGTTAACAAGCACATTTAACTGAGACAGGAGTGAAAGTAAGATGACAACCCCCACCCTCTCCAGTTTCTGTCTTGTGCTTCTGATTTGGGAATGCAAGGCATGCCAGCAACACCTGGTCATACCTTGCCTGCTGAAGAGGCAGCAGTGGATTATGGAGGATGTGTTGACCTATCTTACACTTTTGAAGTAGTGCTTTGTGTAAAAGAAGTTCCTCTTTAGTACAATAAGTGTCTAATCAATGCATGCATATGGCTAGAAACAAAGAAGTAAGTATTACTTTGGTGGCCACACTGGTTTTACTAATCTCTTCAGCAAAGGTTAATAACAGGAGTCTTTTCTGACAGTGGTTTGTGGTCTTACCTTTTTAATACACCAGTGATTCCTAGTTGTTGGTTATCTGTTTGAATACCTCATGTAGATCTAAGCACTGCAAATAACACTAGTTCTTTTTTGAGCAAGAAGCAAAAGGCTAGTAAAAAGGTGTGTGCAGAAGAGGGAGTTTTGCCCTTTGGAAGCTTTTGAGGACCTTTTAATCTGTGTTACATCTTAATGTGGTGGAGAAGAAGGTGGTAATTAAAATCCTGCTTTAAAGTGCCCTGTAGCCAGAGGAAACCTGTTGGAGTGTAGTGTAGGGGAAAGGGACTTGGGGGTCCTGGTGGACAACAAGCTGACTATGAGCCAGCAATGTGCTCTTGTGGCCAAGAAGGCCAACAGCATCCTGGCGTGGATTAGAAGAGGGGTGGTTAGCAGATCAAGAGAGGTTCTTCTCCCCCTCTACTCTGCCCTGGTGAGACCACACCTGGAGTATTGTGTCCAGTTCTGGGCCCTTCAGTTCAAGAGGGATGTGGAGCTTCTGGAGAGAGTTCAGCGTAGGGCAACAAAGATGATAAGAGAGGTGGAGCACCTCCCTTACGAGGAGAGGCTGAGGGAGCTGGGTCTCTTTAGCTTGGAGAAGAGGAGACTGAGGGGTGACCTCATTAATGTCTACAAATATGTGAGGGGTGGGTGTCAGGAGGATGGAGCTGGGCTGTTCTCGGTGTCATGTAGTGATAGGACGAGGGGCAGTGGTTGTAAGCTGAAACACAGGAGGTTCCAGATCAACCTGAGAAGGAACTTCTTCACGGTGAGGGTGATGGAGCACTGGAACAGTCTGCCCAGGGGATTTGTGGAGTCTCCCTCACTGGAGATATTCAAGACCCGACTGGACGGGTTCCTGTGTGACTTGGTTTAGGTGATCCTGCTGTTGCAGGTGGATTGGACTAGATGATCTTTCGAGGTCCCTTCCGATCCGTAATGATTCTATGATTCTATGAAACAAGCACACAAACAAGCTAACATTGTCATGAACTACCAAGGGATTGAATAACAGTCATTCAAAAGTCCTGGTAGTGGCAGGAGCTGGCATTATGGTCAATGTGTAGGCTATGTGTAGCCAGGAGGAAAATGTGTGTTACAGGTTTGTCCATGTTAGTAACATCCACCTCTGCTGGCCCCTACATCTCTGACATTAAACACAGAATCATTTGCTTCACATTGCTACCAAAGACATTTCTTCCAGTTTTTTCAAAGATGGCAACAGAGCCAAATGGGCTTTTTGCTGGTCTGCAGCTGATAGTTTATTCAGTCCCAAATAGTGATGGGTAATGTACTAATGTAGACAAGGGTTTATTAAGAACTACATGTTTTAAATTTTTCTGCACCATCAGGAAATATGGGGATAGTAAAGGTGGTTAAGGTATAATATAGTTATTTAGATGCTTGCAAATCATTACTCATAACATTCTGGAATGCTGGAAACTCATGTCCTTACCTGCATGCTCTTACACCGTCCACCTTGGTCAAGCGGCATGTTTCTGTTTGAATATACATACTATGCTTTACTGGCCTTTTTGAAATAATTTCAAGCACAGTACTCTGTATTTATGTGAGGGTAGTTTCTAAAGTACATGTAAAACAACCTACTTACGAGTGCCCTGTAAAAACTTCTTTGCAAAATATTACCTTGTCTTCATGTTTTCTAAGTGTGGTTTTCCACATCTAGGCCAGTGAAGCTGACATGCACGTAATGACGAAAATCCGAACAAGGCACTTCAAGTGTGTTTGTTTTATTGACTCCTAGGAAGGCTAATTGCGAAAGGAAAAGGAAACCTCTTGTTCTAATGTTAGTCTTCTAAATTGGGAAGCACATCAGACCTAAGGTTGGTTAAACCAACACCATTTTGATGCTCATGTAGCCCAGGATCTACCTGTTTTGATTAATAAAACTCCTGCGGCTGTGTAGTCCAAGTTCCCTAGTTTTTCTCCCTTAGTCTAATGCTAACTACAGACAGCATTGTACCTGCAGCAGATGCACCTGCATCCTTGCCACAACTTGGTGGAGGTGGAGGATTAGAAATATTTCTGTTTGTTCTGACTGATGGTGAAAAGGGCATTTGCTGCACTGTTCCCACTGGAAACACGCCGTGTGGGAAGGGCAGAAGGTGCAGACAAGCGTTACCACGCTCCCATCTCTTTTTGCTCTGGCTGCCACCTAGTGCACCCTAAAAATGTCGCGGTCCAGCTCCCTTTCTTTTCCCGGCACATCGTGATGCGGCTCTTCCCCAGGTCGGAGACATACCTGTGTGACATCCGTTACCATCGGAGCTTACCAATGGCGGCGTCCGAGCGGGGAGTGGATAGGTACCAGACAGCCCGCGCGACTGGGACGTGTCACAGAGAAAAACCCAAAACGAAAACGGAAGAACAAACCAAAAAGCGCCAGTTTTCCCTGCTGTTTGACGGCGTCTTGACAGCTCCAACGAGACCACCCAGATCCTCAAGTCGCCGTCCCCGCCACCCCTCCCCGCCAACGCTGATGCCCAGTGCCGCGCCCGCTCGCCATCTTGCGCGGAGCCCTACCCTTGGCGCCGCCTGCTACCCGGTCCCCGCCGGGCCGGAGCTGCTGCCGCTGCAGAGGTGATGGAGGGTGATCAGCTGGAGAGTCCGGTGAGCGCGGGTAGCGGGGCCGGGTGCGTTATCCCCTCTGCTGTTGTGCTGCGTACTGGGGCGGGATGGGTGGGCTAGGGTGAAGGTTTGCCCACTTCCACTGTGTCCGCGACAAGCCTGGTCCGTGCCCGGTAGGGAGTGGTAGCAGGAAGCATCCCGATGCTCTGTGCGGAGGAGCTCGTTTGGGAGCTTCGTCGAGGAAGCGTTCCCGGAGGTACGGGAGTGAAATGTGTCCCGTTTTGCGGCAGGAATCCGACGGAACCTCGATGGGTTCAGTTTGGGTTGGTGGTCGGTGTCCGCGCCCACAGCTCGGCGCTTGACCGCTGCCCCGCAGCGAAATTCCCAGTGGGTGCGGGATCACCGGGGAGCGGCACTGACCCGCGAGATGCGCTTTGTGCAGCGGATAGGTGTAAATACACATAAAATAGATTAATGAAGAAATAAATACATAAACGACTACTGCGCCTGTTGAAAACTATTTAACGTAATGAAGTCAGCCCTTAAACATTAATTTCACGGCATCCAAGCTTGTTGACCACTCCGATTCTTGATTTCTTTTCTCTTCTGTTTACCTCTTTTTGAAAAGGGAGTGAGCAAGCAGAGTTACATTTGCTGTTAAGCAGGAGCGTGGTTATTCGCATTTCACTAGGTCTTTGAGTGGAGTTAGGAGGACAACTCCTTTCCTCCCCTGCAATGCAGACGTGACCCAGAGATGAACTGAGTTTGCCTCGTGGCAGCATGCAGTTCAATTAAAATTGGTATTGGCAGTGCTTTTGTAAATGTTGAGATGTGTTTGCAGTGTTAGAAGAGTTCTTTCAACGAGTTAAAACTGTGTGTCACTTATTCATTAGAGCTGGTGTTTCATGATATACAGACAGACACACAGATGCAGACAGACCCTTGCTGGCTCGTATTTTCTGTGCTCACATTTGTTTCTCCCTCTGTTATGAAGGTGACCATTAAGGGTATTGAAAGAGAGCTCATCTGCCCAGCATGCAAGGAATTATTTACTCATCCTCTCATCCTTCCTTGCCAGCACAATGTCTGTCACAAATGTGTGAAAGAAATACTCTTTGCATTTGAAGACTCTTTTGTCGATGGAGGCTCTGAATCTTCTAATCAAAGTAGCCCTCGAATTAAAATTCCTAGCATGGACAGAATTGACAGGATTAGTAGATCAGGTACGTATCAGAATTTTTATGTGTTAGACTGACGGGAGTTGAATGGTAATGGTATTGGTAAAATGTCTTCCTGGTATGTCTGGTATGTTTAAAGAGATGAATTAGGGATAGGGCAAGGCCTGTTCATTGTCTGTCAGGAATAATTTTAAGGACGTCGCACTGTATTTCATGTATATTAGATTTATCTTTGTGGCATTCTTTGTATCCTTGGGTTTGTTTATTACTGCGTTTCAGTTACTTTGAAATGTAATAGCATCATGTTCAAAAGTGATGAGATCTAGATTTCAGCAATTTTATTGCCTGTCAGTAGTGGTGTTGAGGTGGTTCTTTCACCAGGTTTTGGCCAGTAGTTCTGCCTTCCTTCTGAACCTATGCAGACCTTTTAAAGTATAGCTATGTCACACTCAATGACAATAAGTAATTTTTCTTAGTTTGTTCTATCTTTGCACTATGTCAGAATTAGAGGACAGATGACTGCAAGATGATTGAGCTAAGTCTCTTTCAGTGTGGTCTGCTCTTTAAAGCACCTGTAGCTATGAAATACCTTATGCTCTTAGAAACAGTGCACTGGGAAGATTCTTTCCTGTCCGTGTAATCCACGGATGAGCTGATCTGCTTTTATACAGATACACTGAAAGTACTTTGTGTGTGCTATACTTCTTTGAAGGAAAGCTCATTCATCTTCTTTCCGACGTAATTATCCACATCAAAAACACACTCTACAATCTTCTGGAAGAGTCACTCATAAGATGAACCCTGAAGTTTCTTGTGTTTCATATTCGTTCTCCCCTTCGCAGTTGTCAAAGTTAAAATATTTTACTTCACCCACTTCTAAACAACTCCTGAGTTGTTAGTACTTCTACTTTTTCATACCAATTTCAAAAGTAAATGCTATGTTTTCTGGTTAAGGCTTACATGATTCGAGGGAATCCCCAAACCAAATGGCTGGTTATTTTTATTACAGTCCTACTTTCTGAACATGGTGTGCACGAGCCCACAGCTGCTTGCACTTCAGCTACTTTCGAAGACTTTCCTAAAGTGTTATGCAGTTTGAATGATGAGTCCTCACTACTGACTGCCTCCTCCTCAAGTAAACATAGAGTTCTGACATGGCACTCTAGGTACAGATTGATGCAGTCACTGGTTTCAGCTGCGGTTGTACACTTTACATTTACTAAATGGACAATACAGTGCCAGGTTGATTGCCTGGAGAAGGGTGGGGGCACCAGGAGTTACCAGACCTGCCTGTGAAGTGTGGAGACATGGGATAGGCTGTGTACAGTGATCAGACCCCAAGCTGCCTTCAGCAGCATGAGCATCAAGGTAGTCCTTCATCTGCTCTCACATGCTGCACTCCAGCTTGCTTTCCATTAAACATTGGAAACAGAGATCTAGCCTGATATGGCCTGGACAGTGTGGTGGCACAGGCCACCCTACACTTGGAGGAGGCAGAGTATCCTTGGGAACCTGACATTTAATTACTTACTAGATCTACAGCACTTTAGTTAGAGTGCTGCCATATATGTTGGCTGCCCTTCTTGCAAGTTTTAGTGTTACCATTGCCATGTGGTGTGTAAGATTTGCTCTCAGATGTTTGGTACCAGTGGTGTTCAACCAGCTTGGAACTTAAGTTCGTACAATTGTTGTCTTGTATCTGAAGTATCTGTTACTGTGCAGCACCTTCTTTGATTTGTTTTGTGATCCTTATGGGAATTTATCACAGTATCACAGTATTACCAAGGTCGGAAGAGACCTCATAGATCATCAAGTCCAACCTGTCACCACACAGCTCAAGGCTGGACCATGGCACCAAGTGCCACGTCCAATCCTGCCTTGAACAGCTCCAGAGTTGGCGACTCCACCACCTCCCNTGCTCCTGCTGGCCACACCATTGCTGATGCAGGCCAGGATGCCATTGGCCCTCTTGGCCACCTGGGCACACTGCTGGCTCATGTTCAGGCGGGTATCAATCAGCACCCCCAGGTCCCTTTCTGTTTGGCTGCTCTCCAGCCACTCCGACCCCAGCCTGTAGCTCTGCATGGGATTGTTGTGGCCAAAGTGCAGCACCCGGCACTGGGACTTCTTGAACGCCGTCCCTTTATAATATATAAATAACCAAAGTGAAGTGTCACATAGGTAACAAAAGAGCCCTAAGGTTTCTGGTAGGCATGTGCAGGGTGTGTCACTGTCAAGATATTATTGTAATATTTAAAAACGTATATGACACCTTCCTCAACATTGTATGGTTTTTATTTCTCTCTTTCTTTTTTCACTTGTTATCTCCACGAGGAGTACAATCTGTTTAAAATTAGTTTGGCATTTAAATTCTTGACAAGCCAGAAAAAAAAATCCCACTGTTTATGTAGTGTATAAAACAATTTTTTTCTATAAAAAATACAAAATGAAAAAAATTAAGGATATTGCTTATTGCTGTAATGCTAGTGTAATTACAAGTGTTCATGTAATTAAAGCATGTAATATGGTTATGTTGGCACACTTGTGAAACCCTAAACGTCGACAAATGATACAGAAATGGAATGTTTGAAGTACAGCTCCCTGCACCCTCTCTAAACCTTTTCCCTCTCTCTTTTACTGTTCTGTTTAACTACTATGCTTGCTTCATGCGCTGGGAAATTAAACATTCTTGCCTTTCTGCCCTGTAGTAGTTTAACACCCACAAGAGAGAAAACACTTGATGCTTTTCATTTGAACCAATGTAAACCAAAGGTATATAATTTTTTTTCATTTCTAAACATCTTTCTCTTCGTTATTTGCAGCCTCACACAGGAAGCCTTTTGAGTGGAGAGGTAGAAATGCTTCTCTTCTTGTGTTGGCTAGACATAGTCTAGCACTTAGCTCTAGAGTTATATGTTGTTGGTTAGCGTATAGCATTTTGTCAGTGGTCAAGTCTACGAAATGGCTTTTGCAGTCAACAAAAGTACAGCAAAGGACTTCTATAAGAAAAGATTTTCATTTTGTTTACACTGGCTTAAAGGTCAGCTGGACTGCAATTCAGTTAACAGTTGGTTTTTATTTCTTGTGTACGTGCATGACTGTGCCTATATTGATGGGGGCAAAAATGCACATTCTTTTTTCCCTGTTAAACAAAAATCCAACAGTCACTCTTCCCCACTTTTTAATTTTCAATGGTTTACATGCTCAAGTTTCAGTAAAACTGCTAAAATTGAGAGGCTGTAGTTGGCTGTTGCCAACTATACTGGGTAATACTGCTTCTTCATTGTATCTGAGCCTGCTTGATAAAGAAGCAGATTTATATTTACAACACATTAATGTGAATAGTTACTTCTGAATCTGACAGTTTAGCACAGCACGTGAATATATGAGGAAAATAAAATATTTTAAATTTATATCCATGTAATGTTTAGCATGCTTAGATACAGTCAGGCTTAAGGATAGCCAGTGTTGCTTTAAGTACATCTCATTTCCAAAACAGAGAGCCTGAGCTTCTCTTCCACAGCGTGGGGCTTGTTAACATAAATATTTATTGCCTGACATGATGATTTTTTAAAATGGTCAAAATCTCCAAAGCTCCATGTTACCGTCATATGGACATGTGATCAACCCACAGAAGTATGGGTTCTGTCCTTCAAGATAAACATGAACTAAGCCAAACATTAACATGAATTTCACAGTCAGTGGAGGACAAAACAGCTAATCAGAAGCAGAAGTTAGAATTTCCTCAGTTGAATAATGAAAGTGTCATATGACAAAGATACTGTCAGAGATCCAGGAGAACTGTATTGCCGAAGTGTAAAAGGGAGTAATGGGGGAACGAAGTTTCTCTCAGCCACACATCTGATTGTAAAGCTGTTTTTGTAGTAGTTTGGGTTTGCTTAGAATTTGGTTTTTGCAAACTGGACAGAAGACAGAAAAAATAGTGCTTGAAGTAATATTTCATCTGTGCTTTCTTTCTAAAACATTAGTGTAGAAATCCAGAAATCCTCTGAGCAGAAAGCAGACTACATCTTATTGCATATTAGTATTTTAGTGTTTGCTACACAAAAAATAACATTTCTGTACTTAATTGTTGAAGTGGCAGAGTATGTCAAGAAGTTTAGGAAGTAAATTCCTAGGGTTTAAAACTCAGAAAAAAACCCCCAAACCTGGACTCTTAGAGTGCTGCCAATGAAAAGGGATGAGACATTTGAAAGCATGCAAGATTTCTTTGATACTGAATTTCTCTGATACTGAATTTCTTTACATAAGCAGACTGTCACCAGTTTTCACAGAACATGGCTCATGATGATAGTTTTGTCTCCATCAATGACGGGAAGAATGAAAGGCCTCCATGGTGATGCAGCTGACCATTGAGTTAAACAAACACCCATTCCACGTATGAGCTGCTTCAACCAAACCAAAATCATGCTACCATATAGGAATTTCAGGGTTTTTTTTTAAACTTGACCACTGCACCAAGTTTTTTTCTTTCCTTCCTTTGTCATTGCTTGACCTTCTGCTTGTAGGCAATGCCTATTCTGTACCATGTTGTTTTTAGTTTTAGCAAATGTAAGTAACGCAGATGGCTTTCTGTAGCCGTTGACTGCATGGCATGCATGGTAGACTATTCCTTTTGTTTAACCCATTGTAGAAGTCTATGTAGGACATCTCTATATATTTCTGTGTGCAGTGCTAGGTTGGAGCATACGTTGCAAACACTGTTTTCTCTGCTGTTGCTGTGTATTGCATGTGTGTATTGCTGTGTTTACCAAGTTACAGGTGCTACAGGATATCAGTTTGGCTAATTAATTCATTTCAAGTAAGTGCTAAAAACAAAATCAGAAGAAATATCTGTGCTTCACTTAGCTGGAGAGCTGTATGCCATTGCCTTGTGTCACTAGTACTGTTCTGTAAGTGCAGTCTATTTTCTTCGCTCAGAACCTGCAGAAAGGCATGAGACCAGCTGAGTCTGAGACTGCAGCTTGTACATACTCCTGCTTTGGTTGTTGGTTCTTACATAACCACCATGGGACATATTTCAAAGATTTTTACAGGAACTAGTTCTTTATGGGAGTGTTTGATTGTTTTTTAGTTTATTTTATTTTTAAAGAGCCTGGAAATGGTGTAATAGGAAGGGGCATAACAGAAAAGCAGGTTTTGCTTGGTTGGGTGAAGCAACCACTGGAGAACAGTGGCACAAGGCAAGTGTCTTTTGAATAGTATCAAAGTACACTTCAAAAAGAAAGGAAGCTTCAATATCCCCATGGGAAGACTAACTAATTATTGACTAAATACAGATGAGAACAGATTTTCCTTTCTAAAGGAGAACAATTTCAACACTAAGCGTTCTGCTTGAAGTTATAACTTAATGTGCAGATTTGTTAGTTATACCAGTATGAATCCCCTCAAAGAGATTTTAAAACCAAAGCTGTAGCTTTTCTGTTTCTTTGTAGGAGGAAGCTGTAAGGATACCTGTTAAGCCTAAACTTTGGCTTTCTCTGCTTTAGAAAAATATTAAGGATTATTTTTAATAGTTCTGTCCTGTGGGTTCGTGAGTGACATGTAGAGATCTTCTTTCTTGCCGCTTGATAGTCTCAAGAACAGTATCCTGTAAAACAGGTTTGGGGCCTGTATGAGCCATCTCCTGGAACAGACTGCAAAGTCTTAGGCTTGTGGCTTTACTTGGGTTGTCGATGATTTTTTTTTGGAGAGGAGGGGAATGTGTTCAGTAGGAGTGCACTTCTCTCCTGTCCCTTTCTACAATGAGAAAGGATAGTCTATGTAATTGTGTAGATCTATGCACCAATTCAATCCTCTACCAATTCAAGGTAGAGGAATTTCTCAGGCATAACCATTTTGGCATCTCCTCTGGTCTGTACAGCTTACTTAGCAGACCTCCATTGTTGAGACCATTCAAGCATAAGCCAAGCCAGCCTCTGCACATTGTAAGTGATTTGGCTGAGATTTCATACTGGTACTACCTGGTTTGCTTGGTTTACTCTTCATTTTTTGAAAATGTCTCTTGGGATGAGCCAGTTAGTTGTGATATGTTCAAAGAAAACTTCAGGGAACTCGGTGGTGGTTATATTCATCTGCTATTAAGTAGTCTCACTTGGGGAATACGACTCTTTCACTTCAATATGTTATGAAGCTGTTACTGTCTACATGGAGAGCCAGTTAACCTAAAAAGTAACTGTTTTCTGGGAGGTTTTGTGTTCAGTGTTTGGAAAGGCTGCAGCCTGAGTGTGTAGAAAACTACATGAAGAAGATAGGATTGAAACATCTAAATACACCTTCACATAGAATTTAGTTTCAAATTAGTAATTTGTAATACTACCTTGTCACAGCAAATGTTTTCTGTTTGGCTTGATGGACTGAATTATTGTATTGTTTTGAACTATTGTACTGTTTTTGATGATGTGCTACAACAGTTAGGAACTGGTTCTTAAATACATGTGCTTCTCCCTTCCACATCTTTGTTTACACTTCTCATAAATCAGGATTTGGTGCCTACACAGGCAGAAAACGCAACTCACTGACTCCTAGATCGAGTCTATTTCCATGTCCGGGTTGCCAGCGGGATATCGATCTTGGAGAACGTGGCATCAATGGTTTATTTCGCAACTTTACTTTGGAAAACATTGTGGAAAGATACAGACAGGCAGCCAGGGCAGCCGTTGCTATTATGTGTGATTTCTGCAAACCTCCACCTCAAGAATCCACAAAGAGCTGCATGGACTGCAGTGCAAGCTACTGCAATGAGTGTTTCAAAACACACCATCCCTGGGGAACCATGAAAGCCCAGCATGAATATGTAGGACCAACCACCAACTTCAGACCCAAGGTAGGTATCTTACAGAATTTGGGTGGCAGCATTTGCATACCTTCCTACATACCTGTGCAACAGTAGTCGCTTTTTAGGACTATTGATGCTTTACTGACTATTATTGTTATTTAGTGAGTGAACCACAAGCTTTTGTTCTTCTTGATCCTGAAGCAGTTGTTGTTGAAGAGGGCATTGAGAATTTGTTTAAGGGGACTCTAAATATAATAATTTTTTTATTTTGGGGCTTTTTGGAAGACTTAATGATCTTGAACATCTAGAATGTCAGCTCCTTACACTAAAAGTCAAGTTAAGGAGGATGGCTGTGAGGAGTAAACTGAAAAGACCTGACACAACTGGCCCCACTCCTGCCTCTGAAGGCAGTTTCCCCTTGTCTCTCTTCTGCTTGAAACTCATCCACCACAAAGCATTTGCTTTCTCTCCTTTCTGGCATCTAAGCAACAGCAAAAGGTGGAGTTCAGGTCTACATTGTTATTAACCCTTTTTTTAGCTAGACAAAATTGAAAAATGTGATGGCAAGTTTTCTAATCCACACATTGCTGCTGATGCATTCAAAAAAACCAGAATAGTTGAAAAGTGATGTTACCTTTGTTTCTTCTGCTAACTGTGGTGCAGAACATGGCAATACCTTACTGAAATTCTTATATTGGAGGAGTAATTAACACAGCTTCTATCCCTCTAAAAACGAACTGTAGTAGAACTTAATGTCCCCGTGTTTGCAGTGTGCCTGTGGTTGTTGACATCACTGGATATACCACAAGTACTGTAAATGGTGATGTTCAAGGAACCCCGTTTAACTTTGATTAAATGAGGTAGATTTGATTATGTGCAATGCATAAGAAGCTCTTGACTGGTGGTATTCTTCTTTCTGAAGCCAGAAAAATTTGAGACTCTGAAGTTAGTGAACTGGCAGATAGGGAACATGCAGAAGGTCACTTAGTGCCATTTTTATTGAGTCTATAACATATTTATTCCTGTTAACTTTGTGCTCGATGTACTTTAAAATGTGCTAGTACACAGCTAGCTTTATGAAATGTCCCTTTATGGGATAAATAAGGTAAAAGTTTTCATGCTGTATTTCAGCTTGTGATCTAAAAAGCCACACAGCTGCCCTAAAAGCTTAGATTCTAAATGTGCAATGCTGCAACAGGGCTACTTAAAAATACCAAAGGCATCTTGTTGTCCCTGTGTCCTCTTAAAGGTACCACAGATACTGTCATGCCACATGCAGGCTGAATTTGTGTCAGTAGTTGAATTCTGTTGAAGCAGAACAGAAGATTAAGTGGTGTAGATTCAACCTTGACATATCAAGTGTGTGCATGTGTGTGAGATCTAGCTTTTTCAAATTACATATGAAGACAAATGTACTGTTTCAAAAGGAAAAAACAGTGTAATTAAATCAACTGTAACTGCATCTATTTTTTAGGAAAACTTCCCAACAACAGTAAATTTATCTATACTATGAACTTGTTTTACTTGTGAGACTTGTTTTAGGACTTTTTTGTCTCAATATAAGAAAAAAGTTGCACATTTTTTGCACTGCACTGTTCAGGCATGAACTGAAACTGTGGAGTATTTGCTAGTCTTTTAAATAATGTTCCCAGTCATCCCTTTAATTTACAACAAGACTGGAGAGCACTTTGAAATATGTGTGGTGAGTGTGAGAAAATCACATACTGGGTGGATTTTTCTTGAATTTTGAGAGAAGTAGACAAAGTAATCTGCTGACCACTTCTGTCTCTTACTTGCAGGCTGTAATTCATGCTTACACAATGACATGAGTAATATATGTGGTTTCTGTTAGGAAAAATGACATTTACAGCATGTAAATAGTACCGTTTTTGGAGATGCCTGCCTGCACAGCTGTTTATTCCTGAGAGCGTTTTGTGGTTTTTTTAACTCCCCTTTTTCAGGAGGTTTGATCTGTTGCTTGATCTTGGACTTGAACAGCGTTATATTTGCCTCTTCAAGTTTTTCAACTTAGTTTTTGAAGGGTGATTTTTAGTGAACATCATCTTTTTTACTGTGCTGCTTAAGTGGATGCTGGAATTAGCACTCATCATGAGCAACTTGTAACTGGAGTCAGGCAGACAAACTGAAACACTGGAGCTCTTTGTCTTCAAAAATGCCTGTGACTGATGGTGGTGACTGCATTTCATTTCTGGCTCCAAATGCAACGGCTGTATGGCTCATCACGGTCTATCTTAGAAGTAAATCATTACAGTTTTATGTCAACTCTTGCTTTAAGAAACGATTCGTAGCTCAAGAAATTCACAGTTCAAGAGATGCTGGTGTGAACATAGATTTGACAGGGTGAGTGTGTTAGATACTGAATTTACAGCTCTGAACAGGAATGTTCAGAGCATGCAGCTTCAGGGATTAGTGAAATATTTGACTGCAGCATGGAGGCTATGTGATGTGTACACAGACATTGCTACAGGTTTACTCTCTGTGAAACTCTTCATCTCCTGCTTTCATTTTCACCTACAAATATAAAAGGTGGAAGATAAGCTGAATACAGAGAATCCGCAGATCATATGTGATGGTGCTGTATCATGACTGAATATTAGGATTTGTTGATCAGTTTTTGAAGTACACTTGGATTCTTTCTGCTCTTTTTTTTTTTTTTTCAGATTTTGATGTGTCCAGAACATGAAATGGAGAGGGTAAACATGTACTGTGATATTTGCAGAAGGCCTGTTTGTCATCTCTGTAAACTGGGTGGATACCATGCAAACCATGGAGTAACAACCATGAACACTGCCTACAAAACTCTTAAGGTGAAAAGTAAACATTGTTAGACCTCTCCTTAAGAAAGGGAAGGACACTGATCTTCTGGTGTAAGGGCAGTATTCCTCTGGCAAGAGGCCAGGACACGTGTTTAGAGGACGTTGAACATATGAGGCATGCTGTTGCGCAACACCTGTTGATGTATATGTTGTTGTGACACAGTACAAGTCTGATAAACTAAACTGTATTTTCTATGAGACTAGAAACATAAATCCTAAAAAGTGCTTCCACCTTACTTTAGCCACCTCTACAGCAATACTGACCAGGACAGAAGGTTTAAACAGTTGGTACTTTACAGTCTGGATTTTTATAGATAAATTTGCTTGTGACTAGGATTAGCTGATACTTTAGAAGTGCTTCTCAAAAGTTGTCGTCTGAAATGTCTGTTGGGACCTTGTATGTTTCTGGAGTTGTAGAGCTGTTAAGTCGCTTAAACATAATACAACAGGGAAGACTTGCAAACTTCACTCTCTTACTAAACAATTGTTGCTGCTGCCTCCCCTTCTTCCTTTTTTCCTTTCTTGTTTACAGTAAGAAAGAATGACTAAACACCATCATGCCTTGTGCTCTCTGTCCTCCCTGCCTGTTTGCAAGACTTTCCTTGTGCAGCTCTTAGCTCTTGAAAGGAAGGAAGTGCAGGGGCACTCTAAGTTCTTGCTTTGAAACAGTCACTTTTGTAGCAACTCTTGATTTCAAGTGAGTTAACAACTAACTAGGCTTTTCTGTAAGTGTTAGTAGAATACTGAAACCTCATTGTGCCTAACTTAAGAGAGAGTGTCTCCTGTGGTTGGGGAAGACTGTTTCCTTTTGCCCTAAGAGGCTGTGCTTTCAGTCCTGCTCACGACAGTGGCTTGATGTGATGTCCCTGTGCAGACACTGCAGGTCACTGAGCAAGTCTCACAGAGTTGCTGCTTTCATCTGGAGGCAGGCTGTCGTCCTTCTGTCTATACAGACCATGTGGTAGCTGGATGACCTGCCTGCACTGATTGTCGGTTTGGTTGGGATACCCTTATTCTACCAGCTTGCTTTTTTATTTTAACAGGAGAAGCTTTCAAAAGATATTGAGTATCTCATCAGTAAGGAGAGCCTGGTGAAATCTCACATCAAACAGCTGAATCAGCTGCTGAAAGAAACAGAGGTAAGAGTGGCAGGTTGTCTGAGGATGGCCCTTGCAGGGTCACAGAAGGGACTGAAACTGTTTTCATCAAAGTGTTTCAAATCCTTTGGTTTTTTTTTCAGTCATCCAGTAAAATAATTCCTGAACAGTGTGTCTTAATCCTAAATCAAATGTGTTAAGACCTAATCCCTACAGCAACAGAAATTTGGGCAATACACACAGGAAAGTTAAGTTTTGGGTGCTGGTATGAATCTAATTGAAACAAAGCTAATTTGATAACTAAATAGAGTTGGTCTAGATTTAAAGCTCCTTTGTATTAATGGCTCTGCACAATTTATTCTGTCTGTTTATCTTGAGGATGTATCAGTCATATTAGAATTAAGGGCAAAATCTCCCTTAGAGAGCGAAAGCTGGAAGCTGCTGAAAAATCACAGTGGCAAAATTACCGAAGCTCCTGGCCCTGTCTGTGTCTCGATACAGATTGTCTCTGTGATCTGTAATTCCTTTTATCCAGGTAACTAGTATAGGTGATTCTACAGTTTTGAGGCATGCATGAGAAAGTGGGCTGGACCCGCAGTTCCAGGTGATTGGGAAGGGTGGAAAAGCACCTATCTCTTGGCCATGAAGACATAAGAGACTGACCTGCTTTTACATGAGCTGTATAGACAGATGCCATGCATAACTCAAGACACAATCAGAATACTTTCTGGCTAATCATTCTCTGTGTTAAGATAGCATATGTCTACTAGCTTGATTGCAGTGCTGACTGCATTTTCATTGCTGAAGAGCATAACAAAGTTTACTAATCTTGCCTTTCATACAGACTACTAGATTGCTAAGCATAAGCTTAATTATGCTTCAGCCACAGTGCTGTGGAATCTGCCTAAAATGCCTTTTTTTCCCCTCCTAGTGCAACAGTGAAAAAGCTAAAGAAGAAGCATTGCAGAATTTTGAGAAGTTATCCCATGTCTTGGAAGAGAAGAAATCTGCAGCTCTTAGGGCAATTGAAGCTTCTAAGAATTTAAGGCTGGAAAAACTGCAAACACAAGCAGAAGAATATCAAGGGCTTCTGGAAAATAATGGCCTTGTAGGATATGCTCAAGAAGTGCTTAAAGAAACTGATCCTTCTTGTTTTGTTCAAACAGCAAAACAACTTCATGTGAGGTATTTTAATTATCTTTGGTTCAAGTTACAGGTGCTGTTCCAGAATGTCCTGGCAGTTATATTCCTTTGGTACCGTCCAGGAAAAGACTGAATGCAGTACATTGTATTGCAGAGACTCAAGAGATAGTCTCAGTGCTGTTCCATAAATATTACCACATTACAGTATGTGTTATGAAAAGCATACAGGAGGTCTCTGACCTTTGACAATGCCTATCCTTGTTCTGTAGAGCTTCAGTGTAAGAGTGGCCCATTCAGGTCTGATGCATTCATTTGCTCAGAGATTGTGTTGGATATTTACAAGTTAATCAACAGTTCTCTTCCAGCTTTACACTCTTAATATTTATTCTCCATTAGCGCTTCACATCTCTTTAGTGCTTTGAACATAATCCCTTAACTGACTATTATCTGGCCATAAGACACAAAAGCCTTTAAATGTTATATTTGAATTCTGTCTAAAAAGACAGAAATTTCCATGAGGCATTGATAAGTACATGAAAGTACAACTTTTGTAAAGCAAAACTTAACATTTTTACTTCAAGGAACACACAAATGTGAAGTCCCTTTTCTCTCTTCTGCCATCCATCTACTGTACTTTCAGAATCCAGAAGGCTACTGAATCTCTGAATAGCTTCAGGCCATCAGCTGAAACTACTTTTGAAGAATTTGTGGTGGACATAGTCAAGCAAGAAGAAGTCCTTGGTGATTTAACCTTCCATTCCAATGGTAAATTGCAAGAGCATCAAGTCTTTCTCAAGTTTAAAGGCATCTCTGGAAAGAAGTGGAAGTTATGCAGGAATGCTGTTGGAGAACTCAGTCTTGTGACTTGCATTGTCCCTTGTGATACACTGGGCATTACGAGGAAGCAGTGATAGCTTCAGCTTTGTTAAACCTGAGATGCCATTTCATTCAGCATCAGCTTATATTGGCATCCAAAATACTGTAGTGAATTAAGACTAGCTTTTCCTAGAAGCTTTTTGTTTGCATGAAAGAAAAGAATAGGTTTTTATTAGCATTTTCTGTAGCTGCCAGCAAGACTAAGTAATACAACTTTCTAAGTGAAAACAGAAAGAGATTTGTTTAAGTGAATGGAAAGGCTCACCTTCATCTGTTCCCTTTAACTGAGTACATGAGATTTCTCCAACCACAGAGACAGTGCTCTGTTGAGTGCCCTCAACCAAGGGCTTCTATGGTTAATTCTTTTATTCCTGAATCTCTGATGTTCCAGGAGTAGAAGTACCAGAAATCAATGAAGAACGGAGCAGAATGTACAACAAAGCTCTGATCAGTTGGGAATGCCCTGGGAAGACAGACTCAGCTGATATCTATGTTCTTGAGTATCATAAGTTTAACAGAGAGGAGGAGAGCGCAACGTGGCAGGAGATTGAAGTTTGCAGCAAGTGCAAAGTGATATCTGATCTCGATGACGACAGCAGCTATGCTTTCCGAGTTCGAGGATATAAAGGGTCCATGTGTAGCCCTTGGAGCCGAGAAGTTATTTTACATACACCCCCAGCTCCAGGTACTGGATTTTCTTATGTTCACAAGGTGATAAATCTGTCTGTGAGTGTTAAGAACTGTAGATGGTTTCCAGTAACTTTTAGACTTCTCCTCTACTGTTACTGGTTGTTAGGAGTGCTATTGATGAACAGGTTAATTAGGCAGCAAACCGAGACTGTTAGCTTGCATGACATTCCTATTAGCCTTTAAAAGTGAGAAGTTTCAATGCATTATTTATATGCACAGAAGTCCAAGAGGAATATTTTTGGCATACTGTTTTTCAGTTTTCAGTTTTCTTTTTGATGACAAGTGTGGATACAACAGCGAACATCTCGTGCTGAACCCAGGAAGAACATCTGTGGAAAGTAGAGCTGGATTTCCTCTGCTGCTAGGATCTGAGCGCATGCAGACTGGATGCTACACAACCCTGGATTACATCATTGGTGACAATGGAATTGCCAAAGGGAAACACTTCTGGGCTTTTCATGTGGAAGCCTACTCATACCTGGTGAAAGTAGGAGTTGTTTCAGGCAACAAGATACAGAAATTGTTCCATAATGCCAATGATGTGACCAGCCCAAGGTAAATTGCAGACTCTTCTTAATGCATGTTTTGTATATGTTCCATATAAATGAAGAGCAAGTTGGGTCTCAATTAGTATCCTGACTGAACCTAACTAGGGAAAACTGGCTTGAAGGTTGTGAAGCAGGTTGTCATGTTCTTCCCCTGCTATTAGTAGGAAGGTGTTCTAATTATCCAGAGTTGCATTTCCTTTCTTTTTAGGAAGGAAATCAAGTTCCTATATGTGTCCAGATAATGTGAGTTAATGCCAGAAGGTAAAAGCATCAGTTGCCTGCTTGAAGAAATGCTTAATTATCAATAGTAAGACTTAATTATCAATAGTAAGACTCTTAATTCCCTTATCATACTGGATTTGGCAGCATTTCAAAAGTATAATGTCCCTTTATATGCTGCAGTTTGTTTTACAGTGCATTCCAAGTCACTGGCTTATCTGAGGCTATATGCTTGTGTGTGGTACTGGCATGCTGCTGAGCATAAGCCAAAGCACAGTGAGTAGATGAATAAAAAAGTTATCCAGCTCTCAGTTAAAGCTGCAGTAATTGTGGCTGTGTCTAGGAACTGTGGCATACAGAAAATGAACCCTAACTCACAGAATGTTAAGAGCAAGTATGCTTTATTGCAGCACTGGGCAAACAGGGGAAGTTTCCAAATTGTGTGCCCTTGAAGCATGAGTTTGATCATATTATATACAGTCTTTCATACATATTCGTAAATAGGGAGGGGCTATTACAGTTGATTGGGGGGAAATCATTATTATGAACCCTTCCTTAACTCCTTTTGTTCGCGTCTGCATAGTTGGTTTTGGGGGTCCTTGGCGGTGGTCTCTAGGATGAAGAAAAAACTTTCCCTGCCTTAAACGTTTCACCTTTTGGTTATTCTGCTGAGTAGTGATGCAAGGAAAGAGCCCAAGAACTCTGTTTAGAGTTTTTGAGGAGGTAATTTATTTGCTAGCGGGTGCACAGGGTTCATACCTCTCCAGAACATGTGCACCTAACTAGACCCAAAACCATGATTATAAGCTGTGCAATAATACATATTCAATAGATTTCCCACTACACCTAATACATAGTAATGACCTGCCCCGCTTCACATGCAAATTAAGTCTTCCTGCTGGTCAAGCACCCTTATCTTACCTGGTCTGCATTCCTTCCAAGAACAGCATTCCTTCCCAGAATAGTGTATGGGTCACTAGGGATGGACCCCCACAGTGGCTAGAATTTGGCTTGTTATCCCTGTTCAGGACTGTTTGCCTTCTTGCCTTCTGTTGTAATAGGCAATTGTTTTCTAAGTTATGCTTGCCCCACCAGTGAATCTCCCCTTTTCCTTTACACTCTTAATAAATTCTTTTATTAAATCATACTTTCCTTACATCGTAGTTGTGTAAAATAAGTCCCCTCAAGTATATCTTGCCTTAAGTGATTCTTCACTAGGAGAGGGGCATTGCTGGATCTTGTCCTCACCAACAAGGCG
>VXBP01004397.1:1078-13256 GCA_013400115.1 Rhinopomastus cyanomelas
CTGGATCAACAGGGCCACGCCCACACTCCACAGTAGGCTGAGAGGATTCTCAAGGCCCTCTCCTCTCTTCTTTCCTCCTGTCTCAGCTCCAGGGCAGAAGAGAGGGCACCCCAGCATACCACAACTTTACCACAAAAGGCTGAAGCTGCGCTGTGGGAGGTGGCTGCACTCAAACCTTGCTTCCCAGATCGCATGGATCATTGCGTCAGGTTCAGGCCCGAGGCAAAAGGGCTGCGCAGAGCTGGGGGCACAGCGGCACAAATCAGGGTCTTCCCAAGACCGCTGAAAAACTGTGGCAAACGCGAAGGCTGCCCATTACTGGACGGGGAGCGGTGCAAACCTGCGCATCCACCGTTCCTGACCAGCAGCGCCACTGGAGAACTTGCGGCAAACTTCACAGCTAGCGCCGGGGAGGGGAGAGCTTACAGATGCGTCTCTAGCTCTGCGGCACATCCGCACTACTGGAGGCCGAGGCGAGTCACAGCTGGCAGTCCGGCCGAGGACATGGGGCTACGCGAACACGGTGCATCTGCTCTTCCCGTAGTAGCGGTGGAATGGCTGAAAAGCCATGGCTGAGCTCGCATCCCGTGCCCTTCCCCCTCCCCGCCACCGTCCCGAGAATGGACGGGGTGAGGGAGCGGGGGGCGCTCAGCTGAGAAGCTGCAGCCCAAGAGACCCTGCAGCACACACGAGCGGGCTACATACTTCCTGCTTCTTCTCTCCCTCCTCACTTCCTCACTTTCTAAAAACAAACCGCCCGCTCTGCTTTTTCATAGGCTAACCCAACACGGACATCCGGAGCAGGTCCAGGACCTGTGACATGCTCCCCCAGGACAAGTTCCCTGTGGGGGAGGGGTCCTCCAAAACAAAACAACTCCTTTTCTTTTCTTCTTCATGAAAGCAGAACTGCTGTACATTTGAAAATGCTAGCAATTTTCAAACTACAACAAACCAGCCCAGGAAACCTCCCGATCATATCAAAAACCTTAAGAAATAGAGTTCAGGGACCAGCAGTGGCTTTCTTGGTCTGCACGGTCATAGCGTGAGTATACTTTACAGAGTGCCATGAAGATAACTTAAACATCTGCAAATTTGTCTATCCTCTGGGTTGCAACTATGTAAAAATTGAATTCAAGTACAGTGCTTTCAGGTCATCTCTGTTGTAGGGAAATCTGATGTTACGTGGGGATATAAAATCAAAAAAATTTTTATAACCCATTAAATTTCTTGCAAGTGTGGATGTTTTAGAAGAAAACTAGTGTTTTGGGTTTTTTTAAATTCCAAAGATATTTGATATAAAAATCTATACTTATGAATATGAGATATGTGAAATGCTTATCTTAACTAGTGTGAATCAACCATTTTCTCAAAATAAGATTTATATTGAGATTTACAATACTTTTAATCTCTGTTCAGACTGGAAGTAGTACATTGAATCTTACAACATCTTTGAGTAATGCATTCTATCATGGCTAGCTGTTTAGGATACACATACTTTGATGGCACACAGTATTTGTACAATCCCTTCTCTGTTTCTTACAATTAAATTTCCTTGATTTTCAATTTCCTACAGTCTTTTTTCATTCTTTGTTAGGGAAATACAGATAAAGTGCAAATCCAGCCTATCATTCACTGCAATTTAGAAATCCTTAATGCTCAGCTAACTCTAGTATACATCTAATGTGCAGTGACTACTAAAGCTTGGTATTGTTTTTAGACTCCTTCAGGAACTGAGTCTAAGTGCAGATCTCTCCACTTCTGTAAGAAGTCAAACTTCCTTTTCTGTCCCTTTTACTTAAACTGTAAAATATTTCAAATTCTTGCTATTCTTACTAGTCTTCTCACAAGAAAGGAATAATGCAGAAAAAAATAATTTGAGAGATGATAGTAGTATTATTCTATTGTAAACCTGAAAGCTGCAAAGATTTTACAGTGATAGATTTGCTGTGAGAAGCTTCATTCTCTCATGACGTCTAACAGCAGACTTCCTTAACTTCCAGAGAATTAGAAATCAGAAGATGGGAGAATGAGTACAGATTTACAAAGCTGCTGCAAATTGCTGGTATCAGTCCACATGGTAACACTTGGGGAGTATCGATGCAGCAGTAAAGAAATCAGAGAATCTCTAGATTCACCCAATTGTAACATAAAACTTGAAACATATTAATATTTTGCTGCTTGGTCTAACTGGGTCAGGTAAAATATTGTTGGCTCAGACTCTAGCTAAATGTAGCCTGGATGTACATTTTGCTATCTGTGATTATTCTGCCTTCACTCAAGATGGCTATGTTTGTGGAAATACAGGGTTTTGTGGAGTCATTGTTGTAAGAGCAAGAGTGTTTTAACATGTGAATAATTGGCTAAATTATGGTGATTAGCCTGTGTCGTAGTCTTTGTTTACCACCAGAGGCAGGGGCCGCAGTGCGCATGGACTACTTGTTGACAATGTATGGCAGCCAATGAGATTGCGGCACAGGTTGCTAGAGTGTTTGACGGACCAATCACTGTTCTGTAAGAGTGTATACATTGCCTAAGTTTTAGCAATAAAATGGCTTCTATTTGAAAATTATGTTGATTTTAATGGAGAAGAGGAGACTGAGGGGTGATCTCATTAATGTCTACAAATATTTGAGTGTCGGGAGGATGGAGCTGGGCTGTTCTCAGTGTCATCTAGCGATAGGATGAGGGGCAATGGTTGTAAGCTGGAACATAGAAGGTTCCACATCAGCCTGAGAGGGAACTTCTTCGCAGTGAGGGTGACAGAGCACTGGAACAGGCTGCCCAGGGTGGTTGTGGAGTCTCCTTCTCTGGAGATGTTCAAGGCCTGCCTGGATGTGTTCTTGTGTGACTTGGTCTAGGTGATCCTGCTGTTGAGGGGGATTGGACTAGATGATATTTTGAGGTTCCTTCCAATCCATAATGATTCTATGATTCTATGATTCTATGATTTGTGTAGAGTCCAAAAGGTGATGCCTCACAATATGTAAATAAGTTATGCAGCAAAAAAAAAATGGCACCCGAACAGGGACCTTCTCAGTCTCCAATTTCCTGCAAAAAGGAGGTCAGTAAAGGAGCCTGGAACGAGAAGGGAAGCCAGGAGAAAGCTGGAAGCCGACCAAAAGACTCACTGCACTGGCGAGTGCGTTCTACAGGAACTGCATAGTAGTGGGGAAAGGACAGCTGTCCCTGGATGGAAACTGCACTGAATCCTGCCTCGGTAAGGCGGTCAGTCAGAAAGAGGGTGGTAATGGGAAAGATGGTCTCCAAGGAAGAAGAAGCAGTGAACCTCCTTAAATATATCCTTTTAGAGAGAGGAAATGAATGCAATGAAACGTCTCTAAGACATTTATTAAAATGGTTAGAGACAAAAATTTAATTATGGATGTGGGACAAATATTCATGCCGACCGTATGGGAAGAAATTGGAAAATCCCTGTGGGATGAGATCTCCTTAGGGAATAAGGCAGCATCTGGCTTTGCTGCTCAAATTGACTCTCTCAAAATTAAATTGAAACAATTTGCTATCAGACATTCTAAAAAGCAATGGATTCCTCAGTGATTTTGAAGGAAACTGCTGTTAAGAGGTTTATAAACCTGGTAGCAATATAAAAGCTTAGTCCCTGGGTCAAAACATCCCTGTAAGTGAACATTACTTATAGTGAATAGTAAACTTATAAGTGAAATTCATAAGCTCAGGTAAACAATTTTCAAAAAGCCTACAGAAGTTGAAGAAACTTCCCTTTAAGTGAGTTTCTTCATCTTTATGTGAATGCATATCAAGCCAAGAATTGCAGAACAATGTTTGAAAAGTATCTCAAAAATTATAATATGTCAAGTGAAGCACAAACCAGTGCCAAACATTGAGAATTACTAAGTCTGTTAAAAGAGATACTAGTATTTTGCTTCTGAAATATCAGCTTTATAAAACTTTGCAACCAAAGTGTTCATGTGGGATTCAGAAAGTAGAGCAATATACATTCAAGGCTAAATTAGTCCTCCACAGGCAGAAAACAAACAAACAAAAGTGTTTCTAGTGTATTCTGCTAACATTGATAAAACAGGAAAAGAAACCACAAAGTTATGTTGTATTTGTCAAAGTCTCTGAGCTCC
The DNA here is from genome assembly GCA_013400115.1 of Rhinopomastus cyanomelas. Lineage (NCBI taxonomy): Eukaryota > Metazoa > Chordata > Aves > Bucerotiformes > Rhinopomastidae > Rhinopomastus > Rhinopomastus cyanomelas. The sequence continues at coordinate 5,188 of VXBP01004397.1, forward strand.
AGAGGCAATAATGGGTTTTCAGGTATCTCTAGACAGTTTAAAAACAAATACTAATATTAATCTAACTTGCATTCAAAAAAATTAGTTTAAAATAAAGACAACCACTCAAGAAACTGAAATGGAAGAAAATTGCTGAAGGGAAAACAGGATTTGAATCGGAGTATTAAAAATTATTATAACGATTTTTTTTAAAAAACTATATGTTACACATAACCATTAAGCGTATTTGTATTATTTATATGCATATTATAGTAACAGATCTATTTTACTTTTTTTTTGCAGCTGTTTAGATAAAGAAACAAAAGATAACTGCTACTACATGACCTATACATTTCTAGGTGTTAAAGTATTTCCATATGGCAAAACTATCTAGAAATTTTTACTTTTATTCTGAAGCATGTTTGTTTCATTGTACTGAAGTCAATGATAGCAAAAGAACAGCTTGGAATCACAGACTGTGAAATGCTATTGACAGAAAGGTGTTTTAATGAACTGAAGATGAGGGGTTTGTAGTGCGTTGAAACTAAGAAAGTGCATTGCTCCTGGGTTTTTGGCACCAGTTTTGTTGTGGGTTCAAGACCACAATTTAAGATAAAGGAAAAGAAAGCAAAGCAGTGAGGTCTCGATGACATCTCGGATAAATTTGCCAGACAATTGATAGCTTAGGGAAACTGAAAAAAACCTGTTTATTAACTCTATAACTATATACAGAAAGGAAGGAAAGGTTAAGCAAGTTAGTGCACAAACTAGAAACTGTGTCAGAAATGCCATCACACATTCTGAGAAAAATACAATGGGAGGTCACTATCATTTGGGCCTTGGGTCTTCTTTCACATTGGAGATCTGGGGAAAAAGAGCATGTCCGTCAAGTGTTCATGCATCACCCCCATCTGCGATACAGCGAGACCCAAACTGTTTGCAGACTGGTGAATTCTTCAATTCTTCAGCATAGCTTCTGCAGCTCAACACTCTAAGGATGGCCTGACTTCTCAGCGCCCAAAACTGCATTCCTCAGTGTAGACAACATGCATTTCAAACAAAGAACCCAGCCTCTGCCTTTCAGATCCAAGGTTTAAGGATTCTCAAGTCCTTCTGCTTTCTTCAGCTAAACACAAAGGAGTCATCCCCCGAAACTTAAGCACCCCCAGTCTTTCTCAGCTGCAGAAATGACAAACTGTCTCTCTTCCTGCTGATCAGTCTCTCCAAAATGGTGACGAGCGCATAGCTCCGGCCACATGTGGGATCCAAGATGGAGACTGAATACATGGCTGCATCAACAGGGCTGCACCCCACACACACACTTTACATGTGACCAAGAGGGCTTTCCAAGATCCTCTCCTCTTCTCTCTCCTCCTGTCTCAGCTCCAGGAGGACGAAAGAGGAGTAGCCCAGCTCACCGCAATGCTGAAGGGCTGCTCCATGGGGGGTGGTGATGGTTAATATGCACCGAAGTCTTTTATCTCTGGTCCGTGGCCAGGATCACATGGTGTCAGGTCCAGGCCACAGTCTGGGCCGCGGCAGTGTCAGGGACATGGTCCTCCGGAAGCCAGTAGAAGCTGTGGCGAGTCATGGCTGGCACCAGTCTGGGGCAGGGCCTCGGTCCTCCGGGAGCCACAGCAAGTTGTGGCTGAGCCGCATTTCCTATCCCCCACCACTGCATTCAAACTGCAACACCCATTATCACTGCATTCTCTCCCAAGTGTTCAAAATATCACACTCTTTTTACTGAGTCTATTTGTTCTTCCTGTACTTTTCTGAATTTTCTGTATGTAGCACTCAGCACAAAACTGAAGTTTCTCTTAAAATTTTCAAACTGATTAAAATCTGTGGAGGAAGATTGTTCTTGCAAAATTTCCCATGTAGAAAGAAGAGTTTAAAAAGTGCTGTTCAAATTTTGCCAACTAATATGTACAGGTAAATTTGCTGAAAGGGCTGGGAAAATTAATTGAGTCATTGATGCAAATGTTTAACATTTCAAATGTGACTGTTAATATGGCATGTCTAACCATCACTGTAGTGGTCCTTTTTCTTTCCTTAAAATTTAATTGTTTTCTGGCTTAAAGCTGTGCTGAAGCACTAACACAGTTTATTGATTAGCATCTGTTTTGTGTGAGTGATGGCTAGAATAACTTCTATCTACTGTAGCTCTCTTTTATTAAGACATAAAACTCAAATAAATTGCGTTTACAGAGCACATACGATATTGCTTGAAACTCTGGATATAAAGACATCCTAGACATGCCAAAACACATAGAATTACCACCATTTTGCTCTAGCTGAATTCTTCCATGACCATACTTGTAAAAAAGATTTTGATGGCTTTGTGTTGACAAGATTCTCAAGAATGTAGATGTCATGTAATTTAGTTTGGGTTTAGACATGTCAGTAAAGCCCCACAGCAGCAGCTTAGCAGTTTTGACCACTCCTGTTTGCATCACATTATCAAAGGCAACTTTAGTTGAATTGAACAATACCAGGAAATGCATTACAATCTCATAGCCTCTGAACTAGAATTACACATGGGCTAATTCTATCAGTGATTTTTTTTCAGTCATCCCTGTATTCTTCTTTCCTTAGATAATTTAGTTTTCCAACGTTTTTCCAAAGATCTAAGTTATGAGTTTTCAAATGTGCCTACACTTACTGATCAGAATTCAGAAATTATGATTGTCCTGCTTTATTTCAATGATGTCCTCCTTGTTACTTTCAAGCAGGATATTTGATCTGACAGATGATATGGTGGTTTCATACCTTATAAAATTATTTACTGGATTAAAGTCTACTGCGAAACGTTATCAATAACAACACTTGAAACTCCTTTGTGTGAAGATATATTCTAAGTTTAAAAAAAAAAAAAGCAGTGTCACGTTTCTCATACAGCAAGGCAAATTTATCTCTGCAAAGATAGGTGAGTTTTCCAGGAAACATCAGTCAGGAGTGCTCTGCAGTGGCAGCAGAGCCAAGGATAACACCATTGTAGGACAGTGCAGGCTCCCCACAATGTGCAGCTGCTCCTCGACAAAGCAGGGTGACCAGCCCAGGTTTCTGGTGGTGACAAGGGCCAGACAAGATTCTTGATGAGACCCAAAGGTCAAGATAAAAAGTCTATGATTCACAGACTGAATCAGCCTAGTTTGTCCCCAGGTGCTGGTATAGCTACAAGGGCTCCAGAACACAACAGAGACCAAGGGTATCATTTGTAGCCCTTTCTCACAGCTGTTACTCCGATCTGGGAAATCTCATAGTAACAAAACTGCCCTTGAGTGCAGTCAGCAAAGCACTTATGGTGTCTATAGGCATGAGAGCATGAGTGTACCAAGACTGCAAGGTCCTTACAATAACTGCAAGCTTTACGCCAGTCACATATTACCTAGATTGTTGTTATTGCCACTGATGAAAACGACAATGTCCTTTCTTGAGGGGAGGACTAAATACCAAGTTTTCTTGAGAAAAAAAAGAATTGTTTTGTCCAAGACTGTACAAGAATCTTGTAATAGTATGAAGAAAAGATCTAAATTGAAAGAGAGAATACAATTTTTCAAATGATCTTGCTATGTTTGGTTAATACTGCAATGATGCATTGAAACCTGAGTTATGAGGAGTTCTTGCTTATTCTCATACAACTGTTATTGTTCATCTGTACTTGCTTTATACTTTCTTTCTCTGAAGTTTTCTTTGCCCCTTCTTTCTTCTGAATTTCTTCCTTGCAGTTAGTCCTAAACTATAACCTTTAAAGACATCATTCACACCACCTTTATTCTTTTACCTTTAGAGTATTTTCTACTGACTTCAAAGATTTATCATTGTAATAATACTCAAGCAGAAAAAAATAACAGAAATAGATTCATAGCCTTGAATCTTCTGTCTGTAGACAGAAATTAATATCCTGGTTTTGTTATATATTGTGTTCACATCCAAGACTTGCTTGGTTTCTCTAAGGCAAAACCCCTCCCTGAATCTGTATTTTTTCTTGAACATTTAACCTATTCTCAAACTGCATTGTGTTTAGCTTGTACTGGAAGCCAAATGCCACCAAAGAGAACATCAATCAAAATGTGATTAGCTAACCTTGAATTCAGTTTGGGCTTAGGTCACACCTATATTGTTAACAAGTACAGGTGAATATATTCAGACCAATTGACACATGTCACCACAATATCAAGGCTACTAACTTGATAAATTTTCTTCCTGTGCACAGGACTAAATGAGCACAGGGTTGGAGTCGATAGGTAGGAGTGAAGTGGACTGACCAGGTCAAGGCACTGTCATAAGTCTATATGCTCCATAGCAATGAATTTGTTTGCAGGCAGAGAAAAAGCACATAGTGTAAACCTCTCTTCTTTACAGGGCACTTATTTATAAGTAAGGTACTGCTTCTCTTTACTTTTTATCACTATGATAACTTTGCCCATAGTAACACCAGTCAGTATAGAGTGACCATATTATATTCATGCCTTCTATTAGGTGAAATTGTGCTGGATTAAAGAAATAAACTTGTTTGAGGAATAGATTTATTCACAAGGGCAATGAATTAAGAAGTCTCCGGACTTTCTAGTGTGTTGTATGTTTCCTGGTCATTTAACACATCTTTTAAAAAGCAGACAAAAGGGATCTCTTTTCTCACCCCCAGGATGTAAAATCAAATGTCATCTAAAATACAGAGGGAAAAAAAAGAAGAATAAATAGTTTTTAAAATGCTGAAGTAGTTTCCTGATTGTTTCTCTTTTCTTCTTCACTGTATTTTAGTGAGATAATACATTCACTGAGAGTAGTTTATGATGATGTCCTTTGCATGAATTTGAGTGTATGCCAAAAGAAGTATTACCCTAAAATTGTAGAGGTTCAGGTCCAAACATTTTTATAGGCTACTTATATGACCTTGTACAGAGTGGCATGATGATAGATTTTTTTACAGTAGCCAGAATTCATCACTAAATCTGGATTTTTGTGCAGTTTGACTTACACTTTTGAGATGTAGAATAAGAAACAAGTAATTTTCTGGTTCCTTGAGTACTGAACTGCTTTGAATACTAGGCCATATATTTCACAGAACAAGCTTTTAGAGGCTAGTATCTTTGCATGCCTCCAGACAGAGTTTTTGGTCTGTTATAAATGTGGTCCTGGTTCTTTTTGACAAGGAGCCACCTATTGTTTTTTGTGCCTCATCTCACAACTTGGAAAATGAGTTTCCCTTTCACTTTAAATCCCCTTTTGCCTTTCTTTTGATAACTGTGAGAATCACTTTTTAGCTAAAAGCATGGGCTATACCTATTGCCATTTGGAGGCTCCCAAACAAACTTTTCTGAGATTTTGTGTGATTTCTTTAGTATCAGTAGTCATGGCTAATACTAATCTATTATTCTAAAACAAATCGTATAATGCATAACGGTTGTTACCAAACACACAAATAGACATGCTTTTATTTACCATCAATATGTTATTAGTACAAAAAAAAAATCTGTGCTGTATTCCTTGTCTTTAAGTTGACTGTCCAGAGTTAGTTTAGTGAATGGATTATCAAGTTTATCTAAACTTTTTTGACAGTTAATTTGATTTTGCAATATACTCATAGCAAATAAATTTTAAAAGTAGGAACAATCAGTACTACACTAAGACCTTCAATTTAGAACATACATTCGAAATTGGGTTTTCAGAGAGAAAGAACTGGATAAGGAACTAACTTACAGTAACTATCTTAATCTGACACAGTAGCAAAGTCAGCATGGTCTGTGCTGACTTCGATGGTGTGCTTCAAACCTCTTGAAGCCAAAGATTTTACAGAATTGTTTGACTCAGTTTCAAAAATCTCTACAGTATCATAGTTGTTTTACATTCCCTATGTTTTATCTCTTATTTTACCTTGTTCAAATAAGATTATTTGCAGACAAATAACTTGTGAAAGCAAATAAAGACTGAACTAATGTTCTGCAAGTAGTTTTGGATGTGTGTGGTATTCTCTGTTAAAAAAGAACTTTTAGAGACAAAGTTATTTGAATTTTATTTTATTTTTTATGTTGGTGTGATAGAAAAAGTAGTTCTTGCTTTCTAAGAAAACACTTTATTTTGGACAATATGTTTAGTGTTCAGAATCACACAACTACAAAGAAAAAGTCCTGTGAAACTAAGGAAAGAAACATGAGATTCAGTTATTTTCTCTGAGTGGGGTTTGACTTCATCACAGTAAATATCCCCAGCCACCAGTTCATACAGATCTCTGAGGTGGTGTGTTCTCAACTACTTCCACTTACAGTCTATTTCACTTTGCATAAATAATTACACATTTGTGGATCAGGGATTAAAATATTGCTATCTTAGCTCCCAGATGAGAATCCAAAACTCTAGGCTGGAGTATAATTATCTTTTAATGACGGTAAATATTTAACTATTTATGTAAATTGTTAAAGTGACATAAAGAGGACAAAACATTCAGTCTTATTGCAAGGGTTTGGTGTACTTTTCAGACAGGTAAGAAAGTCTTAGAGATAGTAACGGAGACTTTATTCAGCACATCTGAACGGTTGAGATACGGACTAAGTGTTAACAGGATAATTATTTCTATTGATCAAAGGTTGTTACAGTTTGAAATTTTGATGGTTTATTTTGAAAACTGCAAGCCAAAGCTGCAATCTTAATTTATGCATTTTCTGTAAACAGGTGTTTGGGCTGACAGAAGGGGTTTGCAGTTTCAGTTTCGGGTTGCTGACCTCTCCTTCTCTTTCAACTTCATTTTCATCTCTTGTCTGTGTTGCAGTGATGATGTACATGGCACTGAGCTAGACACAGCAGCCATTTTACCCTGAAAATGTGATGTGTCTCTAGACAGCATGAAACCTCAGACACCAGTAGAAAGAAAGTTTCATCTGAATTCTATGTTTTACCTTTGTTCATAGCTATAGGAATCAAAATTCTGGAAATGAAGAATCAGAATGGCAGCATGTGCAACAGAGAACTGGTCTTTAAAATTCCCACTGATGTTGAGGGATATGTGCATGGATCGTGAGGATATCAAATTACCACAGAAGCAAGAATGGTTAGAAGTTCTTTTTTAGCTTTTTAATGTCTGAATATTGAAGTTTTGATTCAGTTATGTAAGAACAATATGATTAATCTCCATAGATCTTTGTGTGTACATTTTTACGTGGGGTTTTTATGTGAGGTGAATTACCTGTCTTGTTGCTTTTTTCCCCAAAATAAATAAGTTGGGTGAAGTGGGTAAAAACAAAGACATTGCTTTTTACTCCGAATTTTTGTCACCATTTTGTTGTGGGTTCAAGATCACAATTTTAAAAAAGGAAAAGAAAAAGCAGCTAGGTCTCAGTGAGATCTTGGATAGAATTTGCCAGACAATTGATAGCTTAGAGAAAAATGAAAAAACTTGTTAAATCTATAACTATATACTAAAAGAAGAAAGAAAAATTAAGCAAGTTAGTGCCTACAAACCAGAAACTCTGACACAAATGCCATCACATACTCTAAGAAAAATACAATGGGAGGTTACTACCGTATTGGTCATTAGGTTTTTACATTAGAGGCCTGGGGAATTGTTGCAGTTTGAGAACTGCTAGAACTTGTAGAAGTGCTTTCATGAGGAAGAAAAGCTGTGTGGTGTTCTGGGGGACCTGTCCCCGGTTGCACAGGTCACAGGACCCTTCCCCGGAAGTGTCTCTCCTGTGACCTGCCCCTGAAAGGCGGGCTAGGGGGAGCCTATAAAACTGGGCCAGGGTCTTTGTTCATGCCTTTTTTTCGTGGGCTGTGGCCCTGAAGGGAGCACCCTCTCCACCGCCCCGGGAACGGACGGTGGGGGAGGGGGGCGAGAACCGTGGCTCTGGGAGGACAGCGGCTCCCGAAGCAGCCGCAAACTGCTGCGGCTTCCGAACAAGCTGCGGCCCCGGCCCCAGACTGACCCCACTGCCAGCGGGCACCTGCTGCAGCGGGGTCTGGAAGCGACCCCGGCTGCAACTTGCCGTGGGTGTGCAGTCCCGACGCATCGCGGCTTCGCTACCTTAGNAGTCCCGACGCATCGCGGCTTCGCTACCTTAGCACCGTGGCCCCGGACCCGAGAAGCAGTG
>VXBP01004398.1:0-32923 GCA_013400115.1 Rhinopomastus cyanomelas
ATGACTTCTGCCATCTCCCTTAGTACACGCGGGTGAATCCCCTCTGGGCCCATGGATTTGTGCACGTCCAGCCTGCTCAACTTATCCCTAACCCAGTCCTCATCAACCAAGGCAGGCTCACCTGTTGCCTCAACCTCCTCTGCAGCCTGGAGCTCAATGTCAAGACAACCCTCAGAAGTATAGACAGAGGCAAAGAAAGTGTTGAGTATCTCTGCCTTCTCTGTATCCTCTGTCTCCAGGGCACCGACCTCATTCAGCAGNTGACACTGAGAAGAGCCCAGCTCCATCCTCCTGATGGAGGATCCACCCTTCACATATTTGTAGACATTAATGAAGTCACCCCTCAGTCTCTTCCAATCTAAAGAGACCCAGCTCCCTCAGCCTTTCCCCACAAGCTCCCCACAAGCCTTTCCCCTTTGCTGACTTCCTTCATCATCCTCCTTGCCCTACGCTGGACTCCCTCCAGCATCTCCACATCCCTCTTGAACTGAGGGGCCCAGAACTGGACACAATACTCCAGATGTGGTCTCACCAGGGCAGAGTAGAGGGGAAGAAGAATCTCTCTTGATCACCCCACTTCTGATCCACCCCAGGATACTGTTGGCCCTCTTGGCCACAAGAGCACACTGCTGCCTCATGGTCATCCTGCTGGCCACCAGGACCCCCAGGTCCCTTTCTCCTACACTGCTCTCTAACATGTCAGTCCCCAGCCTATACTGGTACCTGGGGTTGTTCTTCCCCAGATGCAAGACTCTACACTTACCCTTGTTATACTTTATTAAATTTCTCTCAGCCCAGCTCTCTGGCTGTAGTAATTCACAGCAGAAAAATTTGTGTCCTAGCACGTAACAGGCAGTGAAATCTTTCTGATATCGAAAGCACTGTTGCCACCTTGATTCCACCCACATAAAGCCAAGTAGGCTTACATAAGCATGCTTGAAGAGCAGCACTGAAGGTGTAGTGTGGTCATTACAAAGGTTCTGCTTCTGTTTCCATAAAATCATCACTGTATGACAGAAATGTACTAGAGGCTTAGACTGTAACAAAAATAAAATGTGCACTATGACCACGTCTTTGTCCTCTGGCTGTTTTGCAGACCGCTCCTCATGTCATTAGTATTGCTTATTCTTCAGGTTTTGGCAGAGAGTTTCTCAAGTGTTTATACAAAGCTACAGTAGTGTCCAATATTACACGTCCATGGATCCAGTATGTGGAGGGCAGATGAAGAAGAACAAGTCTGAACCTTACAAGATTTATATTTTAATCTCAAGAAGGCACAGACGATCATTTTGTGTCTCCTGGGGGGCAACCTCTTTCACTGTGTGTACATTTTCATCTTAATGTGTGGTCACAAACATGTCAGTGTTCAAGACAGTTGTTTAAACACCGTGGGAGTTGGATTGAGACCAGTTCCCACAAACTCAATAGAAATGGAAAAATAAGAACTGGGAAGAAATCCAATGTGTATGAATTTTGCCTCCTCACTTCTGCTGGTTTCTATCTACAAATAGTCAGAGCCGATGAAATCACTCTGAAGCGGTCCCTCTGAAGACCGAGGTGTCTAGCACTCATGTGGAAGTTCCATATCATTGTTATTGTTACTTTTTAGAAACTGTTGCAGTTGTAATGTGATAGGAGTAACTAAAGACACTAATATGCATTTCAATAATAGTTGCTTTAGGAAAATGTACAGGATAAGTGACAATCCTCATTAAATTGTCCAGAAGCATTTTCCTCGTTGCTTTTGTTCAGCAGTTCTTCTGTACTCTGAAGTGCAAGCAGGAGGCTTTGCATTCCTGCCAACATTCTTGGATATTATTATTTTATTTAAAATTTTGTTATCTATAGAAATAGCTTGTCCTTACCCTCATCTTCATGACATCATATGTAAACTAGATCCATTGAGCAATGCTGTTTTGCATGAGAGCATTTCTCAAACATGTAATGGTTGTAGTCTGCCTGCAAGCTGTTTCTGCTGCAAACACAAAGCCTCATGACCGGCTTACAAAGAGAAGGTGAGAGGTGCTCAGACTATGAGCAGGGTCAGCAGCCCAGAGCACCGTGTGCACCAGTGTTTGCCCTTCTCACTTACCTGCAGAAAGCTCCATTTCTCTTCAGAACAGGCTGCAAAAGATACTGTACCGACAAAGCTATCTGATCACGAGTGTTGTTCAAATGTACTAAAACCTTCTGAAACTTCTGTAATGCTAAAATATTAACTGAATCCTTCAGTTATAAGCTCCAATACAGATAAACAACTTGAATCTGAAATACAACATACATAAACTTTGTCCTGGTTCTAAGAGCCTAAAGCAATCAGAAAACTGATGTTATCTTATTCTTTTTAGAAACAATGGTCTGATCTCACAATGACCTCTTAAGTAGATGGCATGTTATAATGACTGAACCAATAAAACATGCAGTTTGAGTAAAGCATCTAAACACTAGTGTTAATCATCTTTTAGGAATCATTGTGATTCTCCAGAGGTTAATCATTACACTTAAAAGACTACCGGTAGCTACAATACTTTCACAGTACCCCAAATTTTATACCTAGGTTTGAAGCTCAGTGTGTCAGTTGGAACATGCAAGAAAGACCTTGGTATGAACTGATACTAATGATATTGACTCTATGCAGGTTCCCTAAGTTATGGCCCATTTTAACCTGAACCCAGAATGAAAATAATCTTTTGTATACCTTCTTAGGAGCATCGAATTGTATAATGTTTGGATTGGAAAGGACCTCAAAGACCATTTAGTTCCAAAGCCCCTGCTATGGGCAGGGTCATTTCTCACTAGACCAGGTTGCTCAAAGCCCTATCCAACCTGGTCTTAAACACATCCAGTGATGGAACATCCACAGCTTCCCTGGAGTAGCCTATTCTAACATATTTCTACCCTCATAATGAAGAATTTCTAAGATTTGATAATTTTCATGAGTCTTTTTGCTTCTTGTTCTGAAAATTTATTGTACACAGGCTTCTGTGTAAAGGCATAGAGGTGTTCTGCTGTCCCCTGTTGATGTGTGTTTGTGACTGGCATGAGCCACTGAGTAGTTCAGAGGCTAGATACCAGCAACCCAAGGAAACTGGGAAAAACATGCCTTCAGACAACAAGGTAGAGAAATCCCTGTCTGCTTCTGCTACTGACTGGAGATGGCTAGAAAAGTAATTGTATTTCAACCTATTCCATCTGTTCCATGCGACAAAATTTTTCCTTTGAGCTTCTGTTTCTATAAAGTCCATGAGGAAAAAGAAGAAAAAAAATATGGAATGTCAGTAGGAAGAAAAAGAAGAATCAATCTGGGGACTCTAGAAGTAGAAGCAAAACATGATCACAGAGAAATCAATTTAATTACAGAAGAAAAATTTGCAGGGAGATAACAGCAACATGAAATGACAGTAGATAAGATAGTGTGTCAAAGCTTTTATGGTAACCTTTGGATAGTGTCCATAACAGCAGGCTCCAAGATGGGCTTCTAAGTATCTTGAAGATTTTGTAATTGCTAGTCATTGAGTTTACTTTGCACTAACATTTACTTTGTGAAATAGCATTCACAACTACTTTAGGAAATTGTTCTTCATAGATGTATGAGAGATTGGTGAGGATGTGTTAAACCAAGATGTGAAAAGGTCTCTGAACTTGGCCATGCTCATGGCAGATTTAGAGTTCTCGTACTATGAAAGGAAACCTTGTGGCTAAGGCAAAAAGATATGAAACCCAAGCTCCAAAGACTGGTCAAATAAGGATTACTAAGCATGTTTCAAGCACGTCCTCTTGTATAACTTAAAACTTCTACTCAAGTCTCTGCCAATGCATCAATTTCCAGGAATATGAAATCGAGATCTTCCCAATTTGACTCTGCATGTCTTTAGCAGCTTTTTACAACTGGATCTGATATCCAAACTGATACTTCAGCTTCGTTTTTCTTTACAGGGTTGTGGCAGACTGGTGACAGATTGAGAAACTGCTCTCACCCTCTCAAACTGTTAGCAATTTATATAATTTTCTCATTCCTGTGGAAATACTTTGGTTCTCTGTTGCAAGGGAGCATTTTTAACTGTCGCCACAGCCAGTTTCAGGCCACTACATTCTGTAGTAAGATGATATCTATCCAATTTCTATTCAAGATGTGTAACAAAAAGCAGTCTCATGAAATTCAGCTCTTGGTGAACCTTTCTTTTCAGCTATTTTTCATTATATTTTTTCCCATGACATCTGACAGAGTGCTGGTCCTGAGCAAGCACTAGAGCTATGGATGGAAGGAACAGGTGCATGAGAGAGCTTTGAGTTGCTTAACTTCACAGCCATGTAGCTGATGGGTGCACAGCTCCTCCCTTGGAACCAGACCAGAGAGAGAAGAAGGAACAGTTACAGTTTCACTAAAAAAGTTAGGCTATATCTCAGGTACTAAGCCAGAACCTATTGGCTGATGTTTTCTGACACTGACCTCATACTACCCGTGCTGAGCTTTCCACTTGCAGATGTAAAGACAGTCTTGGACTTTGCAGTTGAACTTCTGAGGTGTGGCCCAGCTTCACTTCCAACAGGTGGGGCATTCTTCATCCTTAGCATTTTATCTATATCTGTGTGTATCATATATATATCTGTGCATATCTTGTTAGTACTACACTATTTTAATTTACTTTTGCATTCTACCGTCAATGTGTTCAGTATAGCTCCTTTAAGGCTAGGTCTTTGAAATTAGTTGTTCCTTTCCACCTAAATAGTTGGAATCGATGATCCCAAGGGTCTTTTCCAACTTGAATGATTATATGATTTTATTCTTTTTTACATTAATCTCTGTCTCTAGGGATCAATATGTAATGCTTCCAGGTATATTCTTTAATTTTGAAGCTCTTAATTGTATTTAAATACTCTCATTTTCTGTTTGTATTAAAATAGACTAAGGCCGTTCCCAAAGATATGGGAACTCAGATTCATAGAATCATTTAGGATGGAAAAATCCCTTATGATCACTGAGTCCAACCATACATGCCAGCTGCTGGGCATGGTGGTGGTAGCTCAGAGGCAGTCAGCTTCCTTTGATTGAAAGTTGCTTCTGCTGCTACATGTCGTAGGAAAGAAATTACTTTTACCTGGTGTCATGAAAAGCAACTAGCCGGTGATGAGTAAACACAAGTCACAGCTGTGCAGAAGGAAGATACACAAATGTAACTTCCTGAACCATTTTGAAGCTGGAAATAACAATAAATATCTCAAACACTTTATTCCTTCTGTGTAACTTTGCAGTTAGCCAAGAAGTCTCTCCTTGCTATGCAGCATTAGGGTTAGGGTTAGACAATAACTGTCTTGTCAGGTCTTCTTGGTTTGTTTGTTTGCTGCATTTCATTTCCCCTCTACTCTCAGTGTTGCTGCTGGTTTGCCCATTGTTACAGTTCAAACCAAACAGAAGCAAAAGCAGCCAGGCCTTGAGATGTGATCTTGGATAGAATTTACCAGACAATGCAGCAACTTAGAAAAAAAGAAAGAGGTTTATTAAATCTATATCTATGCACAGAAAGAAGAAAAAGCCCAAGCAAGTTAAAACACGCAAACCAAAAACCTCTGTCATAATGCCACTGCATACATCTCTGAGAAAAAAATGAGCAAAGAATTATGTAAGCAGTCCTTGTCTTCCCACTGGAGTCCCTGGGGCTGGGGACACGCACGCACACACTGAACAGCACAAGGGGAAGAGCCACCCTTGCTATCTCAGCTATCCTATTTTTCCCAAACAATCTACCAAAGATTTAAGAGGTACAAGTCCTTCAGCTCAATTCTCCCACTTACTCAAAATATCTCACATTTTCTCAGTGGCAAAGTGACAAACAGTTTCTCCTCCTACTGTTCAAACAGTCTAGGTGGCAACAGCCACATGGCTGGCCACGCGGCAAGCACACAATAGTGGTGACTGCATGGCCATGTCCAGCAGGGACTTTCCTCCTCCTCTGGGCTTTGGGCTCTCCCTCTTTAAAGTTATCTCACCATCCAGCATCTCTGGGCTTGTTCGCTCAACACAGGGAGGAATCAGCATTGGTGGTTTCCTCATGGCACAAGTAGGGAAAGGGCTTTCTGCCGGTGCAGCACCACTCCGCATGCCTCGACTCAGCACAGCTCAGTGCTGAGTGCAGTACGGTGGTGAGGTGTGGTATGCTGCAACTATCCTACACCATTACCGCCACTCATGCAGCGTGATCCAATAACTAGATCCAAACAGCAGTTAAGTGCAATGTGGGGTGAAGGGTTTCTTTCTGCCTCCTAAGATATTATTTATGGGAAAAAAAGAGAAAAGGAAAGGTGATACCAGAATCTATTTTCTTAACCTAACGTACCCATGATGTTTTCACATCTGGGATGTATCACTGCATACTGAATTCCCTGCATTTAGCATGATTGAGGATTATTCTGTGCATTTTGACAAGACAAAAGTAATGAACAAAATAAGAAGGCACAGAACAACTTAATCTTGCATGATTGCCTCCTTGAGACTTTCTAATAATGCATGACCAAGTTTATCAGAGATGGAAGGAAGAATGGAATCGTATTTACTAGGTCCTGGGGAACAGGAGAGGTGCCTAGGGACTGGAAAATAGCAAATGTTACCCCAACCTTTAAAAAGGGAAAGAAGGAAGACCCAGGTAACTACAGACCGGTCAGTGTCACCTCCAGTTTGTTCTGGAGGCTGTCTCCAGGCACATCAAGGACAGGAGGGTCATTAGAGACAGTCAGCACGGCTTTACAAAGGGAAAGTCATGCTTGACCAACCTGACAGCCTTATCCAGGTGGATGGATGACGGCAGAGCAGTGGTTGTCATCTATCTTGACTTAAGTAAGGCGTTTGACACCTCACAGCATCCTTGCAGCCAAACTGAGGCAGTGTGGCCTGGATTTTCAGGTAGTGAGGTGGATTGTAAACTGGCTACAGGGTAGAAGTCAGAGAGTGGTGGTCAATGGGACAGAGTCTAGTTGGAGGCCTGTATCTAGTGGAGTGCCCCAGGGATCGGTGCTGGGACCGGTCCTGTTCAATCTATTCATTGATGACTTGGATGAGGGATTGGCATGCACTGTCAGCAAGTTTGCTGGTGACACAAAGCTGGGTGGTGTCGCCGACACCCCAGCAGACTGTGCTGCCATTCAGCGAGATCTGGACAGGCTGGAGAACTGGGCAGAGAAAAATCTAATGAGCTATAACAAGAGTAAGTGCAGAGTCTTGCATCTGGGCAAGAACAACCCTAGGTACCAGTATAGGCTGGGGACTGACCTGTTGGAGTGTAGTGTAGGGGAAAGGGACTTGGGGGTCCTGGTGGACAACAAGATGACTATGAGCCAGCAATGTGCTCTTGTGGCCAAGAGGGCCAACAGCATCCTGGGGTGGATTAGAAGAGGGGTGGTTAGCAGATCAAGAGAGGTTCTTCTCCCCCTCTACTCTGCCCTGGTGAGACCACACAAGGAGTATTGTGTCCAGTTCTGGGCTCCTCAGTTCAAGAGAGATGTGGAGCTGCTGGAGAGAGTTCAGCGTGGGGCAATGAAGATGATAAAGGAGGTGGAGCACCTCCCTTATGAGGAGAGGTTGAGGGAGCTGGGTCTCTTTAGCTTGGAGAAGAGGAGACTGAGGGGTGACCTCATTAATGTCTACAAATATTTGAGGGGTGGGTGTCAGGAGGATGGAACTGGGCTGTTCTCGGTGTCATGTAGTGATAGGATGAGGGGCAATGGTTGTAAGCTGGAACATAGGAGGTTCCACCTCAACCTGAGAAGGAACTTCTTCACGGTGAGGGTGACAGAGCACTGGAACAGGCTGCCCGGGGTGGTTGTGGAGTCTCCTTCACTGGAGATGTTCAAGACTCGCCTGGATGTGTTCATGTGTGACTTGGTTTAGGTGATCCTGCTGTGTCAGGGGGATTGGACTAGATGATCTTTCGAGGTCTGTTCCAATCCCTAATGATTCTATGATTCTAGGTACAGCTAGTCATTCATCTGAACAAAGAAGATCATGGATCAACTCATGGTTCCCTAAGTTTTCTCATTCATTGCCCACATCTTGAACTTCTTGTAATGTGTTCTGTCCAAAGTGTCCACACACGATCTGAAGTGCAAATCAATCATCATATCTTCTAGGACACAAGGAGCTGCTGACTCAGAGAACACAAGGTGTGTCATCAGTCACTTCCCAGCCTCAGAAAACACTGATTACACATCAGATTTGCAAGTAAACAATTCTGGAATTCTGGTGTAACTGTCATTCTTCAGACATGATGAGCATGCATGCACTGAAAGACTGTCAAGGAAGTAAAACTCCAGCATACGCTTATCCATAAAAGTTGTTTTCAATTATTTCAACAGTAGAACAATTTAATATAAATTTACTTCTAGATTTTTTTTACCACCCAACATACAGTTTTAGCGCCTTTTTTGCTGCAAAATTCCTATATAAAATTCCTATGCTTGATTTTGAATGTTTTTTCCATGTACTGGTTCACATACAGGGGCTTAAGAACTTTCAGAGATAACTGCCCCTTTTCAGCAAGTCCTTTGCTTGCTCTGCTTCCTCACTAGCATTGGAAGGTAGATATGAAAAATTAATCTTTAATTAATCTAAAAACTTGTAAATTAAGCAGTGTGCCAGAATGTATGGATAGATTCTAAAGCTAAATTCTTTCCAGTACTTTCAAACAAATATATATTAGATGAAAGCACAAGGCAATAAAAGGAAGGACCATATGGCTTCAATACTGCTCATGTGAAAACAACAATATTCTTAAAAAAAATTAGCTGAGGATCTTTCTAAATTAGATCAGATATCTTCCTTCCACTGAAAGGCAGATGACTCAGTGGTGCATGCCACACATTATGTGTTATGGAAAAAATAATCTTTGGATGAAATCCCTTACATAAGTAAATTAGTTATTTTAGTTTCTAACAGCTATTTTTATAGGCATTTTAGTGTTTTATTTGGTACTTGGGAAGAGTGAGTAAGGCAAGACCTACAGAAACAGATATTTAATGCCCCAAACACTGATTTCCCACGAGTTGTGTAAACTTCTTATGCTTAAAAAAATACAAGCAACTTTTTAAACATGAGTTTTTTAACAGAACAGTTAAAATAAACCTTTTCTTTTTTTGAGTCTTGTGATCCCTAGCACAGGGAGACAGAGATTTCACAGATCTCTGGATTTGACATGTTAAACATTCATGAGTCTAAGATTCCTTGCCTAATGTAACTATTCCCAAGTGGAAACATCAGCTAGATTACAGAGACAAAAGCACTGGACAAGGTTTTTTGGGGCAGCTAGACAAGGTTGCACTAGATCAGGATTTTTCAGATTTTAGAAAATGACCAAAAAAGGGTCACAATGCCCAGGGTGGTTGTGGAGTCTCCTTCACTGGAGATGCTCAAGACCCACCCAGATGTGTTCATGTGTGACTTGTTCTAGGTGATCCTGCTGTGTCAGGGCGATTGGACTAGATGATCTTTTGAGATCCCTTCCAATTCCTAATGATTCTATGATTCTGTGACCCAAACGTGAAATCTCTGGACTGGCTAAAATCCTATGCGAGGAGGGAAGAAAACTTATGCCTGATTTTGACTGTTTTGTCTTAATACCCTTCAACCTTGTAGCTGTCTGCAGGAACAGCTCAGCCTTCACTGGTTATGGTCTGGGGGGAGTGGAGTCACTTGCACAAGGTAGAAGAGTCAGGGCTCTTCTACCTTGACAAAATTGGCCTGCTGCTGTCAGCCTTCTCAGCCCATTCATTCTGCAGTGCCATTCGCCATTCACATAATTTTTCCTGTAATGCTGAAGGACAAATAAAATGGCATTCACCCAACATAAGCACCGAGGTTTTGCTTTGCATAGCCCTCCACTATACCTTTCGGCTGCTCCCAGTCATTGTAAGGGAAATACAAAAATTCCAGCATTTGGTGTTCAGAAACATTCCACAACACTTTTGGGTGGGGTGAGGAGGGGAAGCAAAATACACCAAACAACAAAAGGATAAAATGCTCTTAAAGCCCAAATGCATCTGCATAGTGTCCAGGTCAGATTTCTGGATTAAATTTCTCTTTGGAGACCTAAGCACACATGTTGCCTGTGTTGATGCTATTTACCAACATGGTCATTATTATAGCAATGTGTGTGTGTGCAGCTTTGTACACTGCTGAGGGGACAGAAGTCAAGGGATTGCAAATGGGTCGTAGTTCTTAGCTATTTATTACAGGAAGGCTGGGAAATGGAAAGGAATGTGACAACTTCCTGGGATGTATTAGGAGGAGTATGTCCAGCAGATTGAGGGAAGTTCTTCTCCCCCTCTACTCTGCCCTGGTGAGGCCTCGAGTACTGTGTTCAGTTTTGGTCCCTCCAGTTTAAGAGGGACAAGGATCTACTGGAGAGGGTCCAGCGGAGGGCTACGAGGATGATTAGGGGACAGGAGGGCATGGCTTATGAGGAGAGGCTGAGGGACTTGGGGCTTTTTAGTCTGGAGAAGAGAAGACTTAAAGGAGATTTGATAAATGTTTATAAGTACCTGAAGGCTGGCCAGGAGGGAGGGGACAGGCTCTTTTCACTTGCTCCCTGTGATAGGACAAGGAGCAATGGGTGTAAGTTGCAGCAGAGGAGGTTCCGCCTCAACACAAGGGGGAACTTCTTTACTGTGAGGGTCACAGAGCACTGGAACAGACTCCCCAGGGAGGTCATGGAGTCTCCTTCTCTGGGGACTTTCAAGGCCCGCCTGGATGCGTTCCTCTGTGATCTGTGTTAGATAGTTTTGTCCTGCTCCGGCAGGGGGGTTGGACTCGATGATCTCTTGGGTCCCTTCCAACCCCTAACATCCTATGATCCTATGAACTGTTATTTGTATTTCTATATGAATCTATCTGTTTACCTTATGCAGAAATAGCTATTGTTATTTTTCAGTTCTTATGGATTAGTCAGTTATCTCCCAAAGGATGGTAAACCTCCAAAATCAGCTTGGTACTACAAGCTGCTCTCCCCATGAGCTGAACATCTACTTCTGACTCCTTATACAAGTCATTCTTTTGCAACAGGAAGGCACATGTTAAAAAGGAATGCATTAACTGGAAAAGCACAAGCTGCTGTCCGTTTTGAGGAAGACCTTGAAGTCCTTGTAGAGTAGCAGAAGAATGTGGTTTCAGTTTCTTCCCATATTCGAATGTGGGAACTATAAATAGTGAGTGAACTGAAGCACTGAAAAACTATTGCCGCGTAACTTATTTATATATTTTGCAGGGCACCACCTTTTAGACTCTACACAAACCAATATGATTTTCAAGTAGGAGCCGTTTTATTGCAAAAACTTAGGCAATATACACACTCTTCCAGAACAGTGATTGGTCCATCAAACACCCCAGCAACCCATGCCGCAATCTTATTGGCTGCCATACATTGTCCAGGAGGTGTCCACGAGGTGTCCACGCGCACTGCCGCCCCTGCGTCTGGTGGTAAAGACTGCAACACATGCTCATCGCCATACTGTAGCCGACTATTCACATGTTAAAACACCCTTGCTCTTACAACAATGACTTCACAAAACCCTGTATTTCCACAAAAAACCCCCAAAAAAGTAATCAAGAATAGCACGTGATGGGGGAATGAAAATGGGAGAATGATGGGACTCTACATCTTGACACCCTCAGTCCTGTCTAGGGGAGCTGCCTTATCACTGAGCAAAGATTAGCGGTACAAAAGAAAAAGCTAAATTGCTCACAGTATTACCACAACACATCTTTCTCTCTGAGTTACTTTTACTTATTCCATGAACATAATCTCATTTCTTTAAAATTGCTTTATAGAAAACTAATTGAAACTTTCAATCAAGAGTCTGAGATTTTCAACTCACATAGTCTCTGCAGGTCTTTTGTGCTGGATGTAATAGGAAAACATCCCCTCATCAAAACAAGGCTACAGCAAGAATTGCTGTAAAGCCGAAACTTATGATAGGTGAAAATGTAGAACTGTATTTTACCTGAGAAAGCTGCTCTGTTGCTTTCTTAAACAGAGCAGTGAGGTGAGCTCAGTCTGTTCCCAGATTGAGTGAGGCTGTGATGTGAACACTGAGATACCGGATAATTTTAGGAAACAAACATTAACTTAGACTTTGCAAAAAGTTTTTCCATGTCCCCTGTATATGTGACATCAAAGTAATTTCTGGAGTTCGCCTGTATGTTTTTCTGAAAGTAGCTTTTTTTTTTTTTTTAATGTCTCTTTTGAAATTATATCCATTTCTTAATGTTGGATGCCTTTTTTTTTTTTATTCTCCTCCTATCCTTTTACGTATGTAACCAAAACATTGTATTTCAGGCATCTAAATCTAAAGACTTCAATTAAGTTCGTAAGGTTTTAAATAATCCTAAGGGCTGGCTTTTTCACTTCCTCTTGTCCTTCCAAGTACATGCTGATACCTTTGAATTTCTAAAGGGCCCATCCTCTGAGTCTGAGGAGAGCCACCTTCTAGCCTTCTCCTTTTCAGAGGATGCTATCTGTCAAAATGAAGAGAAGACTTTGAAAGATTATCATTACAGAAATTTACCCTGACAGCTCTTCAGGAAAGGGATTAATACATATGCCCTCACACTGAAAAGATGATGCAAATGCTGCCATTAAAAACATTAATCCTTCCTAGCAGCTGAATTTATATAGGGAAACAGGCTCTGTGGTAGCAGGATCTCTTACAGGTCTTACTCTTAGGTGAAGAATGCTGACAAGGAGTATTATTCTGCACTACAGTGACTCTACAGTGGAAGACCATGTTGTCCATTCCACTATACTGAGAACAAGTGAGATTATCTCCTCTTTTTTCTATTGTGTTCTGGATATTGAGGTGAAAAAAGACAGACTGACTCTTGCTCTTACTCCAAGATGTCAGTAATTTTTTGATAACTTAATAAAAATATCAGTGCATGAAAAATCTCACTCACGTGGTGCAAAATCAGTTGGATCAGTTGGATTCATCTGACTCCTTTGAAAATCCTGTTTTAAACTCATGCAGTGAACAGCAATACAAGAATATAAAAAAGAAATTAAACACATTAGAGAAATATCCAATAAATCAAAACTCTGAGAACAAGAATTGGACTAACCTGTGTAGCACAGTTTTTCTGTGCTGACTAGTAAGTCCCAGCCCATATGTTTCATTCCTGTTTAAGCAGAACATCTTGCTGTTATGGACCTGATCACATTTGGGTATTTATAGGCAAGAAACAGAGCGCCTGAATAAGGACTGCATTAATCTAAGACAGTAGATTAATGCTATAAGATATTGTTCAATTATCAACTTAATTTTCACTTTAATGGAGCAGAAGAAAATACACACTATTATAAAAGCAGCGATTTGCTCCATGGATTTACTTAATGGAATGATAAGTATTGAGAAAGTCCTGCTGCCTTAGCACAGCAAGAAATAGTTCCTACGGCTTGAAAAAAGATTTGAGAGGATAAGACTTCTAAATATGGCAATTTACTCCAGCAAAAGTTCCTAGAAAATCAATGCATTGTCAGCTGAAAGCATGGAAGGCACAGTTACCAATCAGTAAGACGCACAGTCAGCTTATAAACTCACTTTAAGGAGAACTTTTGTGGCATGCACAAAAGTAAAAACTATAAAGTTCTCTTTCTCATGAATGCAATAGCTACTTACTACACAGTTCTCCTTAATTTTCATGAAGCCAGCAGATAAAATAGTTGTATGTCTGTAGCTGAGAATATAATTACATGAGAACAAACTTATAAATATTGTAGCACTCACTGAAGTTCATCAGAAATCCAGTCCTGCGTGTATTTCTTGTAGCATTTTATTGAAGCAAATTAGATTTATCAGCATCCTTTAATTTTGCATTAGGAAAACAACAGGAGTAACCTAATGAGACTTTTTTTTGTTGTTGCTATGATCCCCTGTTCCCTCACTATCTCCTGTGCACCACGAACAGAGTGATATATTGTCCACAGACCGTAGGTAAGTTTTACAGTTCTCTGGTAGGAGTCTTGTTCTGTACATACCTGTCAGCCTACCAGATCAATTTTGTGAGAGCTGAACTGTTGACTCCCTTCATGGCTTGATGGGGATCAGCTGGCCAGAACACTGGCAGCTCCTGTTACAGAGAGGCACCAGCACGACCCTCTAATCTCTCAGTCAAAACGGCACTCCTCAGAAACTGCAGACAATCTGGAACTGAAAAATGGATGTCGGTGTCCAACTATGTATGTAAACCACAGAACTGGTTTCATTGTTTTCCTAGATATTCCAAGACATTCTAACGTTTTTCCTGCAAACCTTCTGGTGAACAAAAGCACAGCTAAGATGTTAGCACAGGCAGAAAGCTCTGTGGCACATCAGGAAGAATCCCATAGAAACAGATTAGCAGCTGTTCTAGAAAACCAAACAAGCCTCTAGTTTAAATGCAGCTTCATTTTGATGGTGGTGATTCAAGTGCTTTTTGTGCCCTTGAGATGCCTAAACCAGGGGTCCTCAAACCCCGGCCCGCAGACCGCATACAGCCCGCCAGGGTGTCCAATCTGGCCCGCCGCTCCACCGGTATTTACCACCCCCCCCCCCCCCCCAGGCAGCTACAGTTGGCTTCTTCCTGCTGACTGCGCAACCAGGCTGAGGAGGACCGTTCCCCGTCTCTCCCTCCAGCTCTCAGACAGGACAAACTACAGCCCGGCCCCCAACAGTGTCTGAGGGACAATGACCCGCCCCCCTGTTAAAAAGTTTGAGGACCCCTGCTCTAAACAGAAGTTCCCATTGTGATACTCCTCTACAGAGCAGTATCACAGTAATGATAAGGTTGGAAAGACCTTAAAGATCATCCAGTCCAACCTAAATCCAAATAAACCCAGCAATCCTAACATCTAATATCTAGATGATGCCACTCAGCACCTCATCCAGCCTAACCTTGAACACCTCCGGGGACGGTGACTCAACCACCTCTGCGGGCAGCCCATTCCAAAACCGGATCACTCCTTCAGTGAAAAATCTTTTCCTAATGTCAAGTCTAAACCTCCCTTGATGGAGATTAAGACTATGACCCCTTGTCTTGTCTCCAGTGGCCAGGGAGAAAAGACCAACCCCGGTCAGTATCAAGACAACTTTCTGTTCTGTTTTATAAAGTTGCGTGCTTTAAGACTGACAGCGTTCGTGATACATGGCTGCCTATCAGCACTTTGAACAAAGCCTTCTTTTGTCAGAAAGCAGTGCTGATAAATTATTAATTTAGAAACAAAATTGCAGGTTATCAAATAGTATCTTAGGAGATGCTGTAAGGCATGGAGTTTTATGATTCAAAATTGAGATTTCCTAACAGCTAATAATCCAGTTAAACATTAAACATAATTTGCACAGTGCCACTACTGTGCAGGCAGACACAATGAAGTCTAAATAATATCTACATGAAAAGTCTATTATTTCTTATAGGTGCCTCTCATTATTATTCTGATTACTCTCCTCTAATTTGTGGACCAGGAATCCAGAACATTTTCAGATTAAACATTAGCCAACAACATAAGGTTTTCTATGCAACAGAGTGAAAGAATGACTGACAGAGAATGTAAAAATAATCATCTGTTACATAATCCTTCAAAAATATTTTCCAAATTATTAATAGACCTTAACCTGGGACTTTCTGCAGTGTAAAAAGTGTTATCCTTAGCTGATGAAAGACATGAGCTATAAAACACTGATTTCAATGAGGTTTTGTAAAAGGACCGGGAGAAAAATTTGAAAATATGTTTAGGAACCTGATTTTACATATCTGCTTCATAAATCCTATCTTCTTCACAACCCACATGAATGCAACATTTTGAACATGAATGTTGCTTGGATTTGGATAGGCTGATTTGATGGACTAGCTGAATCACATCTGGACATGTTTCTCTCATCTATTAGCCATGCAGAGAGCCTTGAGCAACTCAAATCCTAATTTAAGCTCTTTCTGCAACAGCCAGTTGCTGTGTGAGATTGATCCATGCTTCTGTTCATGGTGAGGTGGCCCTTCCAGGCAGAGCAGAGACAGATGAAAGATCGTTTTGATGTAACCGTGCTGCTGCTTCTTGACGATAGGCAGCTTCTGCCTCCCATCTCAGTGTTAATCCCTGTAGCAAAGAAAAAGAAACCTTGGCAAGGTTCCCACCGACCCCAGTGAGACCAGCAGGCAAGTTAATGGTACCATCTAACAAGATACAGTTTTCCTTTCAGCAGCAAGTACAACTTTTGTAATACTTCAGAGACTCCAATGTAGAGAAAAAATGCAGCCTCATGAGATTTAGCGACAGTATCGACTGTTGTCTTCACCAGGTCACCATTTAATCCACCTCTACAGGCCAGTTTTCTGGCTAGCTGGAGTGTGTCTGTGCTACAGTGAATTGCTTGATGTAAATTTTGTATCAGCCCCTCACCTTAATCTAACCCCAGCAATTACCCAGCTGTTGTGGTGGCTCCAGGGAACAGCAAGGAGCTGAGGCTCTCATGTGCACCAGTTATGGCAAAAAGCGTTCCTTTCCCTTCATTTGGATTTTTAGTGGAACATTCCCCCAGATTAACACATTTCAGCTCATCTTCACCCCTAAGCAGAAGCTGCAGTGGTTAGTCAACCTTCAGAAAAGCCAGTTTTGTCCGCTGACCCTGCATTGCTCAGTGGACGCAGCAACAGCTTCTCAATTATCTGCAAATATAATAATTACATAGTACCAGATATTTCCTGGGGGTTTAATGCACTTTCTAATAGAAAGTGCTAAAAGCATAGAAATCAGGACACTTGAAATTTTAGCATGTCTTTTCTTCTCTGAAAGCACTTACTTTGGCAAATGCACAGTCTACTTTAAAGCAGTGGAGCTTACGGGAAGCCTTCATTACGTTATCACCTTTACAGACTGCTTCAAACAGACACTTCCTCTGAAATCTGCTGTCTGTATTTTTGCTCTGGGCAAAATCAGACAATTCTATTGTCTAGTAAGTGGAGTTCCAGATGTCTTGGCTAACAGTTAAAAACTCAGAAGTAAAAATGTTTAGCTCATAATTCATTTAATTAAAAGCAGCAGAAGACATTAGATGATAGAAATGAAATAACCACTTCATTGCCTGATTTATTGGAAAGATTTAACAAGAACATTTTACTCCAGTAGTGGTGCTGGCACCCATTTCCTATATCATGTATATTTTCAGAGTGACTTAATCCAGAGGTATCTCAGAGCTGTCTCAAGCATAATAACAAGCTGCTGTGGAGGAACTGTATAGAAATAATCAGGAATCACAGACTTGAATTATAAATATATCTTTTTCCCTTCTGGATCTGGGTTGGGAAAGCTAAAAATGGGTTTATTTTATTAAATCTTAAACATCAACTGAAAAATACAAATATTGAACAAGTTGTAAAATGTGGAGGCAAAAGTCTTAAAAATAAACATAGTAAACAAAATAGCATCCTGAAGATATGGTTTAAAGTCTGCTACAGCTTCCCTGTCATCATAATTTTAAGAGAAAGTTAAAAACTTAGCACTTCATATTTGAAGTGCTAAGTTACCAAAAGTGTTTCAGTAAATATCGAGAATAAGCCACTACTTGATGATTGATTTTCATATCAGTTCTCTGTATCGATTTGATTCAGGCAAATTACTTCAGTAGCAAAATACATTGCACAGAATTAGTTGTCTTTTATGGTCAAAAGAGTCACTAAAGTATAAACAAATACGTTACCCGAATCAAGGAACTTTCTTTCTAAAGGCTTTGTCTTTATTAAAGCCAAGTACAGAAGTGGCTACTTTAACCTCACAAATCCTGAATCCTTCAACAGTTACAAGTAGGTGCCCCCTGGCACTGTGTAACTTAATAAAGTTTCAGTCGGTTTGCTGACCCACACTTTCTCATTGATTGTGAACCACAAACATCTGAAACTGGCATAAATTTTAAGGTGTTTTATCACATTTCTTAGCAGACTCTAAAAAGTAATGATGATCTTTACGGCTTCATAGCCACTGGCAATGTTGCACACTCAGTGAATGAAATTGCTTGGGCATTACTGATGTTTGTATTAGCAGGGCAGTTAACTCTTTGCAGCCATTCATAACTGCAGTGAATCAAAAATAAAACCAGCTTTAGTGCCTTCTCTTAAAGGAAAAAGATGAAATAACTGTCTGCATGAGGAACATACCCTACCTCCACAGCTACTTGTGCACACAAAACCAGTTTACGAGCAATAGAGCGAAGTGGCAATGTTACGTGATAGCTCCCATTTTATCCTACCCAGAAGGCGTGCTCGATCAGACCAGAAATACTTCAATGGTTGTCAAGTATTTGAGTTTACCTGAACTATCAGGCATTATTCGTTATCTGCAGTAGCAACTGCAGGCAAGAGGGAATGGTTTGCGCTGCGTGACAGTTCTATCCTGAGACAATTCTTTTGTATATTTCTATGGTGTGGACCTGGCAAATTACTACCTCAGGCAGGTTGTAAGTTTGAAGCTATACGTGCAATTATTCCAGATGAATGTAAGTGTTTTTGTAACCTGAAGCACCTGTGAGGCAGCAATTCCTTTACAAGACTATAAGACAGAAGTTTTAACATGGGTCATGCAAATGGCATTTCAATCTTTCTCTTCCTGAAGAGAAATGCTCACAGGGCCTTTTGCAAATCCACAGCATGACCAACCTCAAATGCTTTCATTTTGTAGAATTAGGATACCTAATTCTACAGATGGTTAGGAATCCCCTTTTGACAACTCCCCCAGCACTCATGAAGAAAACAAATCTCTTGTTTAGAGGTTGTGCAGAATAGATAAAATAAGTATTTTTGTAGGAAGAGAAGTACATGTGAGTGATATGTGAAAACAAGAGAGCTGCATTTCTGTCTCCAGAACCCTACCTGTTCTGCTCTGCTCGTAGTGTTAAATTTACGCCGTTACACATAACAATAACGAGAGAGACCAATAAACACAGACATCTCCCAATGAATAGACCAGCTATTACATGAATGTAAGACTGGTCACCTGCTATTTTCATAACCCTGTATGCTATGTATGTTTATATGCAGAGTGTATACAATCATATATCAAAATATGAAACCATGAACACAGAGAGAGAATACATCTACCCATTCAATTCACCTGCACAGTAGGCAGACCTAGAAGAACTCTGTTGTTCTTTCTGACAAAGTGGTCTGAAACCTTTTCCTCATAGGAAAGGGATGGAGACACGCTCTGTTGAGAGTGGAAGCCAGGACTATCTCATTCTCCACCACTGTTTTCATGGCAGCATGTCTAAATGGATGTTTCTGATTGTTTGGAGTTTGTTAAGTTTAGACATCCAGTAAAAATGAACTTGCATATTCATCAGTATATTCAGAGCCTCTGAACATGCAGAGCTCTCTTGCAAAGCAATCTCTTATATTTCTTTGCATAGCATCAATGCAAATCAATCAGTTGACCAATGGGGTGTGGGAGAAATGGCATGTCAATTCAGCAGAAGCCCCTTGGCTGGTTAACTGTAGAGGATCTGATAACCATCCTGGTTTTGACCAAGAAAACCTCTGCACACTGTGGGAGGAGGTGTGGCTGGGGACAGTGGTGTGGGTTGTCCTCCTCACAGAGACAGGCAAAATCATTTGTGGAATTGTGTCTGTTCAAGGACCTGGGTGTACTTGGTGCATATTTTGTCAGGATGGGGAGTCTCAGTGTGTACCTCCAATAGATTTAACCTTGGTCAGGTATAGTCTGGAATGTGAATGGTGTGTTGTAGGAGTGACCTGAGTGGACAATGATAAGTTCCACAAGGACAATTACATTTGTCTATTAAAGGACTGGGTATAGTAATTAACCAGTTTTAGCTCTGGGCAGCCTGTTCCACGATTTTGTTACTCACACTGTAAGAAGTACTTCATATTTCTGATTGAAACTTCCTGTGCTCCAGCTTGTGCCCATTGCTCCTCGTCCTGTCACTGAGAACAACTGAAAGCAGCCTGGCTACTTAATTCTTCTGGAAAGTCAACAAGTTCCAAGATAATATCCTCTGTGCCGGGCATGTGGTTTGCATTCACTGTATTCTACCTGCAGATGTATCTGAATGCTCTTTCTTTCAACGAGCCCAACCTGTCTTTACTGAGATTCACCTCTCATAGAATCATAGAATCATTACGGATTGGAATAGACTTTGAAAGATCATCTAGTCCAATCCCCTTGACACAGCAGGATCACCTACACCAAGTCACACATGAACACATCCAGGTGGGTCTTGAACATCTCCAGTGAAGGAGACTCCACAACCACCCCAGGCAGCCTGTTCCAGTGCTCCGTCACCCTCACCGTGAAGAAGTTCCTTCTCAGGTTGAGGTGGAACCTCCTATGTTCCAGCTTACAACCATTGCCCCTCATCCTATCACTACATGACACCGAGAACAGCCCAGTTCCATCCTCCTGACACCCACCCCTCAAATATTTGTAGACATTAATGAGGTCACCCCTCAGTCTCCTCTTCTCCAAGCTAAAGAGACCCAGCTCCCTCAACCTCTCCTCATAAGGGAGGTGCTCCACCTCCTTTATCATCTTCATTGCCCTACGCTGAACTCTCTCCAGAAGCTCCACATCTCTCTTGAACTGAAGAGCCCAGAACTGGACACAATACTCTAGGTGTGGTCTCACCAGGGCAGAGTAGAGGGGGAGAAGAACCTCTCTTGATCTGCTAACCACCCCTCTTCTAATCCACCCCAGGATGCTGTTGGCCCTCTTGGCCACAAGAGCACATTGCTGGCTCATAGTCATCTTGTTGTCCACCAGGACCCCCAAGTCCCTTTCCCCTACACTACACTCCAACAGGTCAGTCCCCAGCCTATACTGGTACCTAGGGTTGTTCTTGCCCAGATGCAAGACTCTGCACTTACTCTTGTTATAGCTCATTAGATTTTTCTCTGCCCAGCTCTCCAGCCTGTCCAGATCTCGCTGAATGGCAGCACAGTCTGCTGGGGTGTCGGCGACACCACCCAGCTTTGTGTCATCAGCAAACTTGCTGACAGTGCATGCCAATCCCTCATCCAAGTCATCAATGAATAGATTGAACAGGACCGGTCCCAGCACCGATCCCTGGGGCACTCCACTAGATACAGGCCTCCAACTAGACTCTGTCCCATTGACCACCACTCTCTGACTTCTACCCTGTAGCCAGTTTACAATCCACCTCACTACCCGAAAATCTAGGCCACACTGCCTCAGTTTGTCTGCAAGGATGCTGTGAGAGACCGTGTCAAACGCCTTACTTAAGTCAAGATAGATGACATCCACAGCTCTGCCATCATCCATCCACCTGGTTACACCCTCATAAAAGGCTATCAGGTTGGTCAAGCATGACTTTCCCTTTGTAAAGCCATGCTGACTGTCCCTAATAACCCTCCTGTCCCCAGTGTGCCTGGAAACAGCCTCTAGTACAAATTGTTCCATCACCTTTCCTGGGATGGAGGTGAGGCTGACCGGTCTATTGTTACCCGGGTCTTCCTTCTTTCCCTTTTTAAAGGTTGGGGTAACATTTGCTATTTTCCAGTCCCTAGGCACCTCTCCCGTTCCCCAGGACCTAGCAAAGATGATGGAGAGTGGCCTAGCAATGACTTCCGCCATCTCCCTTAGCACACGCGGGTGCATCCTGTCTGGGCCCATGGATTTGTGCACATCCAGTTTGCTCAACTTCTCTCTAACCCAGTCCTCATCAACCAAGGCAGGCTCATCTCTTGCCTCAACTTCCTCTGCAGTCTGGGATTTAATATCAAGACAACCCCCAGAAGTATAGACTTGGGATCATTTGTAAATCTTGTTCACTGTGATTCTGTGTGTGCTTTGCAGTTTGTTGACATGACTATTTGGTACTGTTAGGAATGGCTGCACGTTTGTAAAACCTGTTTAAAACTTGCTGCTTAAGTCCCAACTGAAAATGTAATGCTATGATAAATAAATCACATTAGATGGTTTTATTGAGCAAATCTAGCAAAATACTTGCCACTAGAGAAAGCATGTCCAATGTCTGGTTGAAGCTTATTACATTTTTGTAAATTCTTACTTTCACCAACCACATTCTACAGGTTTTGGGGACTCAAATCAGACTCTAAAAGCAATGTGAAAGTACGGCAAGTTTCCAGAAGGCAGAAAAGCCTCTGCCTGTCAGTACTGTAATGCTCTCTCCTGCTCCTGGCTACATGCTTCTGACATTTCACTCTAAGCTGCTACGAAATTAATGGGTCACTGTAACTGAGACGATCCCCTGTGGTAAATGATGAGAAAAATCTGTCTGCAAAGGTTAATGATCAGACCAGGGAAGGCAGGAGAGAGGAAGAAGAACTGAGCATACTTCAGAGGTAACAGCTACTGACTCACATGTTTGTGAACACTTGCTGAGTTCAGTCACCGCCAGTAACGTCTGTTTGAGTGGATTTAAACAATATCACAGTATCACAGTATCACAGTATTATCAAGGTTGGAAGAGACCTCATAGATCATCAAGTCCAACCTGTCACCACAGATCTCAAGGCTAGACCATGGCACCAAGTGCCACGTCCAATCCTGCCTTGAACAGCTCCAGAGTTGGCGACTCCACCACCACCCTGGGCAGGCCATTCCAGTGGCCAGTGACTCTCTCGGTGAAGAATTTTCTCCACACCTCAAGCCTAAATTTCCCCTGGCGCAGCTTGAGGCTGTGTCCTCTTGTTCTGGTGCTGGCTGCCTGAGAGAAGAGAGCAACCTCCTCCTGGCCACAACCACCCCTCAGGTAGTTGTAGACAGCAAGAAGGTCTCCCCTGAGCCTCCTCTTCTCCAGGCTAAACAATCCCAGCTCCCTCAGCCTCTCCTCATAGGGCTTGTGCTCAAGGCCTCTCACCAGCCTCGTTGCCCTCAAGCACCTCAATGTCCTTCCTAAATTGAGGGGCCTGGTTTAAATATAATCACCAATGAAAAAGCAAAAAAAAGGCAAGTCCAGTCCTGGGCTATTTCAGTCACCCAAGTCCCCTCTCTTCCTTGCTACAGGATCTTACTCTCTGTGAAAGCAAGACCTCAAGGGCATGGTCTGTGACCAAGTGCAGGCACATAAGAGTGTTGTGTCTGGATCTTTCCTCCATGGATCTTTTCTCCATGGATCTTCATGTCAATCAGTTGTTCAGTATATTATTCTGGTAATGCTGGCTGAGTGATTTCTGGAAATCAGTGTCTGCATGCCACATGATTCACACACAGCCCACATACTCCTGTGTGTTCCCTGCAACCCTGTCTCTTGCCTAACCCAGCATATGCTCAAAGTGTCTCTCAACAAGAATGAAGCTGAGAAGGAAGAGAGGGAGGGTCCCCGGACACTAACTGAGCAACCCTTCTGAAAGACAGTAGTTCCAGTCTCCCCACTCCAAAACCTTTTCCTACACAAACCCATCTTCTTACATCCATGTTTGACATGGCACCAGCCATGATATTCAGCTAAACTGCCATGAGATGCTGCAGCTGACTAATCCAACACAAACCTAAACTTTAAAAAAAGCCTAAGTGCACAGTTTTCTGCTGTCCTGTTGCATGTGGCTTGTAGAAGGATCAGGGGCTGTGCTGAACTGAGACTCAGGAGCAGAGGCAGAGAAGGAGAGCAACAGGGTAGGAAGACCAGGAATGGGGCTTATCTCAACAGCCAACAAGTATCAGAGGTACCGCAAGGTCTCAGGTTGCACCTCTGAGTACTTAAGAGCCAGGATGAGCAATGCAGGACCTGCTCCCCAGCCACCTCAGAGATGTGGTTGCCTAAACATCTCTTTCTTAGTGGCCACTATCTGGTCTCATAATTATTGTCTAAGAACTCCTTTAGCTAAAGAAGATCTGTATCTCCCTGTTTCCCAATACAGAGCAAACTGATTTGTCAAACTCTGCTGACAAATTAATTGGTCCTACTTGGGTTTTCTGCTTGATTTGAGGCAGTGTTAGAGTGATCCTAAGATTATTCTTGTTTCTACTACTTTTAACATTTCCAGCTTGCTAGCTTTAACCTCTTGTATAATGTTTTACATACTACATAATTTCTTTTATTTGTGTCTTCACGTTTTTAGTTCTCCCAATAAAACAAATGCTGTCCTTACTTTTTCTTGGAATAAATATTTACCATTTTTCACATTTTCATCAGGTGTAAGACAGTAAACACCCATGTGTGCATAGATCAAAATGTACCTTGGCTCAAGATACGCAAGAAACACCAAGTAATCAGTTGTTGACACAGTATTCTGAACATTGCTGTTCTGGCCATGCATAATGAAAGACTGACATTCAAATGTCTTTTAAAAGAATGACATAAAAGTCAGAAACATTCACTTTTGAAGGAAGGTATAATGAACTAAACCGAGCAAATAATAAAAATCTTTTAAAGACTGTATTTATTTAGCAGAAATCAAGCAGCATTGCCTACTATATAATCCACAATAGCTAAATTAGCCAGTGTAGGGTTCATACTTCATACTAGAATTGATGTTTACAGTGTACAAGGAAGGTAAACTCAAGGAGCTCTGCACCAAGTGAATCAGTATCACTCTATTCAACCAGAAACATCTCAAAGTTATTCCTCTCTACACTGAAGTTCTGACCTTGGAATCTCAATTTAAGACAATGAAGGGGCATTCACCGTGAGATTAGACATAATAATTTTGTAAGGGGGTATAAAATCCATGCCTCATAATTTGGAAGGTTTAATTATGTGATTTACTAATCTTTCCTTAGGTTGTTGTTGTTTAGACATCTGTTGCTTTAATTTTCAAAATGTTACATTCTGACAGTTAAAACTACTGTGTGGGTGGAGAAAAAGACCCTTTTCTCTACTTCCCATGGAAAGAATTCAAGGATTAAAAGACATGACTGCAGGGAAACTAGTGCCCTGTCTTCTGGCATTCTTTTAATCTGACACCCACTTACATTTCCTTTAAGCTTTCTAGGGAGCAAACAAACATTAAGATTTCTGTTTTCGTCTTTTGTTATTTGTAAATAAAGGAGCATGTAGAGATGCTTGGGCTGAAACACTGATTGTTCACACTGTAATAGCTCCTTTATATCCCACTGTGGATGATAATGATGTAATTACAGTCCTTTTAAGGCTACATTGTGTACACAATAAACTATCAATTACCTCATTAGAAAATCTTAGGAGACCAATACTAAAGTACACAACAGATCACTAGTCTGGTCAGCTGTGCAATTAGGGAACCAGAACTCAATGCTGCTCCTAATAAACATTTGTCTAAACTCAGTACTATGTGCGTGTGCAGAACAAGATTTATGCTGAGCCATCTCAGTTAATACTATTTAACAGCAGTAGAGGTTAGTTTGGATTGGACATTGTTTTCTCATTTTGTCCATTTAGTTTTAAGTTCATTCTAGTTTCACACTAACATCACTTACCCGTTGATGACATTGTGAAATGCCACTTTAACCACATTAATTTGGAGGAGTGGAGTTGCACCCATGCTCTATAGATGAAAATCTTGTTGGATGTGGGAGGAGATAGTGACAAAGGATGAAGGGCTCAATGCCTACCTTGCCTCAGTAGAACTGGTTATTCTCTGGACACTCAGCCCCGTGAGCAGGGAAGTGGGGAGACAGAAAGGGCAAGCAGAATAAGGTGACCACAATTAAAGAGGAAGTGGTCAGTGACCTGATACACCACTTGGATGCACGCAAATCTATGAGACTCAATGGGTAACATCCAAGAGCACAGAAAGAATTGGACATATTTTGAGCAACTCTGCCTGTGACAAGGAGCAATAGACAGGTGAATAACTTTCCTGGAAAACTAAGCAGAAGTACAGATAGAATTCTAATCACCTTTCAGATCCAATGGGACCTTCACCATGTCTATGTCCATTCTTCAGTCTCTCTTCAGCACAGGATTTGACACATATGCTAGCATCACATTCAACTTCCTTTTCTGCACCTGAACTATAATAACAGTAACTATAGTTATTGTATAATCCAACTAAGATTTGAAAAACCTCGTTGCAGAATTGTTGGTGAGGTGTGTGTGTGTAAAACCGGCATTTACACGTACATTTTTGCGTACTAAATTCATACCAGCTTCAATGAAAATATATGCTCATACAGCTTGGATTTGCCCATCTCCTGCAAAGTGCCCCTAGAACCCTTCTGCAGTAAAACAGTTTCTTGCCTGGATCTCAAGTTGGATTTGATAGCAGTGTTCCCCGTATGGGAAAGGAAAAGGCTACTCTCCTATCATACACGTTTGTGAGTTCATGAACTATCAGAGGGAATTTTCATACCGCAAACATCTGTTTTTTCCCCATTCAGCTGGGAAAGACATGAACCGAGCTGTTAGCAATTTCTGAAATAGAAATAGATATAGTCTATGACTTTACACTTTGGTTATAAGCCCAAGAGCATCACTTAAGACTTCCTATTCCACTACATTGTTTTACATTAGCTTACCCAATTACAGAATCCTTATTTAAGAAAGTATTTGAAGAGACACGGGGAACTACTCAAGAGAGAACAGTGGAGGGTAATGAAGATGACAGGAAGCATGAAGCACAGCTCTTATGAGGGATGGTGGCGAGAGCTGGGATTGTTTAGCCTTGAGAAGAGAAGAATGAGAGGAGACCTGATCTACAGCTGTAAATATCTCAAGGGTGGCTGTAGTGAGGATGGTGCCAGGCTGTTTTCAATTGTGCCCAGTGACAGGACAAGGAGCACTGGCCATAAGCTGAAACACAAGAAGTTTTGTTTAGAAATAAGGAAAAACTACTTTTGCAGTGCAAGTCACATAGCCCTGGTACAGGCTGCCCAGACTGCTTGTGGTGTCTCCTTCTCTGTGGATATTCAAATCCTGCCTGGATGTGGTCCTGTGCAATGTACTTTAGGGTAGTCTTACTTTGGTGGGGTGGTTGGTCTAGTTCAGGGGTCCTCAAACTTTTTAAACAGGGGGCTGGATCCTGTCCCTCAGACAGTGTCGGGGACCGGGCTGTAGCTTGTCCTGCCTGGGAGCGGGAGGGAGAGACAGCAAGCCGCACGCCTCACCCTGGCTGCGCAGTCGGCAGGAAGAAGCAAACTGTGGCTGCTCGGTGCGGGTGAGGGTAAATACCAGCGGACCAGCGGGCCGGACTGGACACCCTAGGGAGCCGTATCTGGCCCTCGGGCCAGGCTTTGAGGACTCCTGGTCTAGTTGATACCTTGCGGTCCCTTCCAGCTACAACAATTCTGTGATTCTTGTACCGTGGTGACCAAAACTGAACACAGCACTTGTGGTTTAGCCTCTTCAGTTCCAAATAAAGAGGGACAATGACTTAACTAAATCCTGCTGACTACACTGTTTCTGATACATGCATACAACGATCCCAGGCCATCTCAGTGTTTGGACAAGGTGAGATAAAGAACCAAAACATGGATTCTTGAAAATGAACCTCAGAAAGAGGGAAGATGATGATCGTTGAAGGAAATACTTGAAGAATTAACACGCACAGTGCAGCCCTCTTCTTTTAATGATGCCCATATGATTAAGTGGTTAAATTCATCATTGTAGAATTCATTCAAATAAAACTTTCTGCTCTCTCTGACTTGTAGGTGCATGTGTCCCACTCTGCCAGGTGCCAGCCTTATCTTGGATATGTGTCTTCTCTAGATGCATGAAAAACTGCAACACATTTGTCCATGAAACTGAGTTTTGGGAAACATCCATAAAGAGCAGAAGAGTGTGGTAGCATAACCACACATCTCCCAATGAGCCTGTCCCACTGCCTCCACCTGCTTTTCCTCTCTGTAAAACTAGGAAGAGGTTGGAGTTGACAGCAGAAATATCCTATCCAGTGCAAAAATTATCCTATGCAGAAAACAGAGGTGCTCTGGAGCAATTCCTGATAAGAGGAAAAAGCTGCACTAGATTGCACTGCAAACTCCCTGGCCTTCCCCTCAAGTGAAAACTGCAGCAATCTGCCCTGTCTCCTCTCATACAGATGCAGTAGGTCAAACCTGCTTTATTTAAAGAGAAAAAGGAAGACAAATCCCTCCCAAGTACTTACCTTTTCCATTAGGGAAAGGATGAAATCAAGTGAACAGCATGTGGTAGGCAGTCACATTGCTTAGATGTCCTAGGTTAAAAACCCCAATGATGTTTTCGGTTGGAGTGAACTGGGAGAATTAGCAGAAAAAAAACAGGCCACCTTTATACTGTGGTGGCAGGCACTGCTTTTGAAACTTCTACAATCTGCTTTCACAAAAGAAAGCAGTGACCAGGCATTTTTTCTTTAACTTTTCCCCGTAGGTCTGTTAAACACTGCTTCAGGCAAAATGCACAAAAAAGCCGGTGAGGGTGTGAGAAGTCATCACAAGAGTGAAACGAGAACTTGGACTAAGATGAGACTATGGCGATGCTTTCTGTCCATTGGCAGGGATGAGCTGTCCTCCCCCTCTCCTAATCTTCCTCCTTGGAGGTTCTGGATATTGCTACTTCTGCCCAGATGTGGTTGGCTCAGTGGATAAAGTATGTTCCTCTGAATTCTTGGGGTTGTGGGTTCAAGCCCCATGTAGGACATCTTGAGACTGTGGCCTTACTGTAGCGGGTTGGGGTTTGTCCGCTAATTTTAGCAGGTAAGGTCTCAATGACATCTCGGACAAATTTGCCAGACAATGAATGGCTTAGGATACTGGATAAAAGTTTATTAACCTAATAGCTGTATACAGACAAATAAAAGTAAAAAAAAAACCAAAAACAGGAAAATAAAACAAATAAAAACCAGCAAGTTGGTGCACTCAAACTAGAAACTGCATCACACATGCCATTACACTATCTGAGGAAAATACCTTGGGAAGTCACTATCGTATGGGCCTTGGGTCACGGCAGAGATCTGGACAACAACAAAAGCATGCTAACCAGAGACAAGTGCTACCATCCTCTCCCTTAACACCCCAATTGCACCCCAGTGCAGGCGGCATGCATTTCAACCTTCCGATCCAAGATTTAAGGACTCTCAAGTCCTTCAGCTTTCCAACTACGCACGAAGGGGTCCTCCCCCAAACTTAAAGCACCCCCAGTCTTCCTCAGCAGCAGAAAATGACACACAGCTTCTCTTCCCATTGACCAGTCTCTCCAAAATGGCAGCGATCCATCGCTCAGCCCCAGTCATGTGGGGGATTCAAAAATGGAGGCACATTCATCCCTGGATCAACAGGGCCACGCCCACACTCCACAGTAGGCCAAGAGGATTCTCAAGGCCCTCTCCTCTCTTCTCTCCTCCTGTCTCAGCTCCAGAGGGGAAGAGAGGGCACCCCAGCATACCACAACTTTACCAAAATGCTGAAGCTGCGCTGTGGGAGGTGGCTACACTCAAATCTTGCTTCCCAGATCGCCCGGATTGTGGCGTCAGGTTCAGGCCCGAGGCAAAAGGACTGTGCAGAGCTGGGGGGGGCACAGCGGCACAAATCAGGGTCTTCCCAAGACCGCTGAGAAACCACGGCAAAAGCAAAAGCTGCCCATTACTGGACAGGGAGTGGTGCAAACCGGAGCATCCTTCATTCCTGAAGCAGCGGCACCACTGGAGAACCTGCGGCAAACTTCACAGCTAGCGCTGGGGCGGGGAGAGCTTACAGATGCGTCTCCAGACAGCGGCACATCGGCGCTACTGGAAGCCGAGGCAAGTCACAGCTGGCAGTCCAGCCGAGGACATGGGGCTACGCGAACACAGTGCATCTGCTCTTCCCGTAGTAGCGGCGGCGGCGCTGAAACACCGCGGCTGAGCCGCATCCTGTGCCCTTCCCCCTCCCCGCCACCGTCCCGAGAACGGACGGGGCGGGGGGGGCAGGGGTGCTCGGCTGAGAAGCCGCAGCCCAAGAGAGCCTGCAGCGCACACGAGCGGGCTACATACTTCCTGCTTCTTCTCCTCCTTCCTTCTTCACTTCACTTTCTTCTTCCTGACTTTCTTAAAAACAAACCGCCCACTCTGCTTTTTCATAGGCTAACCCAACACGGACATCCGGAGCAGGTCCTGACACCTTCGCCCAGGGCAAGTCCCCTGTGGGGGAGCGGTCCTCCAAAACAAAACAACTCCTTTTCTTTTCTTCTTCATGAAAGCAGAACTGCTGTACATTTGAAAACGCTAGCAATTTTCAAAGTACAACACTTACCCTGATCCAGCAGGGAGGGTTGGACTTAGATGATCTTTTGAGGTCTCTTCCAACCTCTAATAGTCTGTGATCTGTGAAACCAATGCAGTTTATGTCACTCAGAGGTTTTTTCCCTTCTGTTTCACCAAGAACAAGTCTCTTCTTTCCTGCTTGCTCTGGCAGACCACAACAAGAAACCCAGCCTATTTCTTCAGCTGAGGTGCGAACCTGGTACAGAAGACAATGGAGCTACTGGTGTCCTGTCCACAGGAAGAAAAAGTGATCAGCAAAACTCACTTTTTGGAAGGACTGGTTTATGTCAGCACGGCTACAGTGCTGCACTGTGTTGCTAGTTAATACGTGGTTAAAGCTGGAAGATGCTGATGCACTACAGGAAACAGTGGTGAAAGAAAATTAGGTGCTACCACAGTTATAACTAGTGAAAAGAAAATATGCAAAACCATGGTTTTGGTCCTTCCTCTGATACATCTGATTTTATGGCCCCCAAAACTGGAGCATCTGCATAAGCTCTCCTGTTTTTGCTACCAAGATTGCAAAAGCTGCTGTGCGCTGCTTTGTCTTCCTGCAGTACCAATAATTAATCTCTGTTTCCACCAAGTATTCTCTGCAAATTTGTCATCAGAGTGCACCATGGTGTACTGAACGTGTTAAGTTCTTTTGAACAGCAGTCCAACCTGAAGCATGACATAAAACTCAAACAAATATTTCCTGAGGTTTTGCAAATGTCCAGCTGTATTTTATGACGTTGAACTTGTCCTTTTCTTCAGCCTTTACCAGAGTGTTGACAAAGTGATAAAGAATAACAGCCTGGAACTGCAGAGCTACCACTAGCTACTCTGCATGAGCCACAGGGACCTTAACTCTTGTGCACAGCACAGTCTGGACAGGGTGTATCGCATAGCTGACCCAACAGGAAGCATGGAGAACTTGAACGTGAGCATGGCCTAACTGTTGATGTCATCTCCTTCAAGTGCTAAACGTGGCTCTACCTCCCTTGACCTCAGCAGGTCAGGTCCTGAAATCCTGTTAATAAGAACATAATTGTAGTTTATTAGTTTCTTTTTAAAAAATAGATAACTTCTAGGCAAAGAGAAGAATATATTTTTTCCCAAAGCATTTACATCTCTCAGAATCTGGAATACAGGAACAGAAATTGTAAGTGGGAGTGTAATGGAGCCCCAAAATTATTCTGCAGCTTAATCACACCACAGGTCCCAGCTCAGCTTCAGAGC
This sequence comes from Rhinopomastus cyanomelas, assembly GCA_013400115.1. Classification (NCBI taxonomy): domain Eukaryota; kingdom Metazoa; phylum Chordata; class Aves; order Bucerotiformes; family Rhinopomastidae; genus Rhinopomastus; species Rhinopomastus cyanomelas. The sequence goes on from VXBP01004398.1 coordinate 31,355, forward strand.
CACTGACAGAACTGCCTCGGGAATCTGTAGAAAACCCAGGTGCTTGTATGTGCATAAATATTTTCCATTTATGCTCCTAAGGCTGCTGTGTGTTTAGAGTTGAGTCTGAACCAGGGTAAATACATCATCTTTGGGAAGAATTCCTTCTCAAAAAAACCCCCCAATATTATTCAAAGATATCTCAAGTTCAGGGGCAGAAAATACATTAATAAATGGACCAATGATTGAAAAAAGAAATTCTTGACTTTGGAATGACTGCTCACATGTTCCAGCTAAATAGAAAGGCAGTGGAGATGACAGGCTTTGCAAACTACAAAGCAGCAGGTGGAGCAGGCAAAGGCTCCTTCTGAAAGAGAACGGATTGGTGTAACGATCACTCCATTGTTAATGAAAAATGTTATCACCACTCAGTTTCAATGTATGAGTCAGGTCCACTTAATTCTCAAGTGTTATGATGGTTTCTTTTGGCTGTAAATATCTTATTGGATGAGGATGATTGGTTGGGCTTTTTTTGAAAAGTGCTATGGTGAAAGTAAGAGCTCGCTTCAGACTTCAGAGTCAGGAAATATCTATGCTGTAGTTATTTAATGTTAATTCTTATCTCTGTGTTTACTTTGATTTTGGATGCCCAAAATTCCAATTAATCTTTTTACTTCTTGTGCTGGCCACTAGATTTCTACAGCTCCTAACAGGAAACTATGATCAGAGCAATTGTTCAACTTCATCTGTCCAGATGTCACCTTTTCCCCAGTCCTCTCCTAATTCATTTTCTCATATGACTTTCAAGAGGTCTCAGATTATGATGATGGCACACATCCTAAGATGGTTTTACCTCCATCCTTTCTTTGTGATTCCTAGTGGACAAACTGCCAAAGCAGAGTTTGGAAGACTTTTGTTTTTTAATCTTAACAGCTGGGACTCTGTCCATCTAAATACAAAACCCTTTTCCTAAAATGGACTCCAGGAATAGTTTAGGTCTGTTATCAAATTAGCAAATCTGATGACCAGATCCTCTTTTACACAAATGAGAAAGTTTTTTACTTAGGAACAGAAACTTCACATCTCTTCACGCTTGTTTAAAATTTGGCAAACATCAACCTTGTGAAGACAACTTTCATTTGACTGAAGATTGCGGTGCTGGTGTTGTGTTCAACTTTCATAATTCAAAACAGTTTTCTAAAAAAACATTCTATGATTCTTTAAGGTCACCACTTTCCAGACAAAATCCAAATGTGAGCATATTTTTTAAAGCAAACATTTCATTTACTACAGTTTTGCTCATGAACTTTGAAATGTTTCCTTGAGTAATGTAGGAAAGACTTTAACCCACGAAGAAGTGAGTACTCTAAATTAAATGAAAATGCTTTGAGAGCAAAGGATATGTTTGGGATGCTAGACAAAAACTTACAAACTTCCAGCTGTCCTGAACTGCTACAGGATCAGAAGCTGAGATATTATCTCAGGACATGTGAAAGGCAATGTCTTCAGATCCATATGGGAAATATCTGTGAGAGCAGAGCAGGGATTTAAAGGCTGGCGTTAATTCCTTTATAGCACACCCCCCACCCC
>VXBP01004398.1:32937-69677 GCA_013400115.1 Rhinopomastus cyanomelas
TTCTGGAAGATTTATGCATAGTTGGGCAAGTTTTCCTGTGCCTACTGGGTATTTATCAGGCATTTATACTGGTTAAAACATTTCTATTGGAATGGACTGCCCACAGAGGTGGTGATGGAGTCCCCATCTCTGGAGGTGATAAAGACTGGCTGTAACACTTAGTGCCATGGCCTACCTTGTGGTGATGTTAAGTCATGGGCTGGGCTGGATGAACTTAGAGGCCTTTTCCAGACTCAATAATTCAGTGATTCTGAGTTAAACACATGAAGATATCTCCTGTGTCTTTCTAACACAGAAGTCATGCGTGCCATGTCCACACTCATTTTATGCTCCCCTCCATAGACAGCTGAGACTGCTTGGCAAACAGATGAGTTGCCAATGCCCTTGCTGGATGCAGCAACACCTTTGGGCACATATTTGGTGCTGTTGGAGGTGTCTTGATTGTTGCTGGGATGATAAGAGGGAGGCAAGTGTATGTGGCGCAGGCACAGATCAGCTGCTCTCTGGTCTACACCGTCCTCCTCAGTGAAGGAGCATTCTCAGCACTGTGTGTCTCATCACACAGGATGACAGTGTGTGCTGAGCTGAACAAGTTGTTACTGTAGAACACAACCGCAGCACAGTGTGTCCTACAGCCTGATACTGCTCACCCTTGGCTACTCTACTCCCTTGGCAAGAATGGGGGCATATGTGAGGAAAGGTTCAACCACCTGTAGATGTTCACAAGCCCATTGAGAAGAAGCAAAATGAAATGCCTCAGCCTTGCTTTGTTTCTCGTGATGTTGCCTTACATCTGGTCACATCACCATGGGTTATGTCATGTGATGCTCTGCAACCTGGTGGTACTGAAACTCTGCATCAGGCTGCAGAAGTAGCTTACATAAGGCAGCCTTAAAAGAGACACAAGAGAAGCAAAGTAGCAGTTACCAAGGCTGGGAGCCCAGCAGAATTTGGTTTCTTGTCTACCAAAGCGTGTCAGCTGGGACGTGCCTGCTCACAGAAATGCCTCCTTAGGAAACCTGCCAGATGTTTTGCCCTACTTGTATCTAATCTCTATGAAGCAATGACCTGAAGTTTATTCAGCAAGGGTCGGAAAACAACCAAACAGAAGCAACCCGCTTCTAGTTCAAAAGATTTGGGATATTTGAAGCTTTGTGCTGCAAAGCGTTCGCTTGGCTGCACCACATCCTGAGAGCGCGAGTTTCTGCAGAAGGAGTTAATTCTTTTAAAATTCACCTCTGCTACAGTAATGTTAAATTGGAACAATCAAATATGGCCTTAAATTATATTTCAAATTTAACTTCCTTCACATGATTTACAATTCAAAACTTTAGTTTTAAACATAGCCCGTCCAACACGTTGAAGAGAATAAGAAGCGTGAATCTTAAAAATATCTAAAAGATTCCAGTTAACCACTGAAGCTCACACCTCTCTGAAATATCTGGATAGGGTAGTACCCTGAACAGTTGCAAAGGCTGAATTAAGTGGAGAGAATAATGTGTAGTATATTGTGGCTAGGTTGTATTTGTGGCTGTGAGTGGAAAATCCACAAAAATTCTTTTAAAAGCAAGCGTGATATATGTTGTCTGTCACATCTGTACTAAAAATGGGAAGGAACTCTTAAAATACATGATGCGGATTTTTTTTTTTCTACATTCACCTAATCATTTTGCTAAGCTTCAGGTGTCAGCCTTTGCTTGCAGAACTCTGCTGTGTGGCTACACCGGGCGCTTAACAGGCTCCCAGATACAGTTAGCTCAGGCTCAGCCCTGTGGCCTTCCTACTTTGAGTAGGGAGAAAGAATACTTGATGCCACAAGGAGGACTTTACAGCCCTGTCACAGAGTCCCTGTAGTAGCTATGGTGTTACAATCAGCCACGACAGACTGTGAATGCAGGAGAACCAGCGTGTGTGCAGGCAGAGGTCGTACCTTCTGTGAGACCAGCAAGCGAAGACAAGCCCGCGCTCAAGCACACAAGCACGAGGTTTTGTGTGCCTGCAGTGTTCTCAATTTTCGTGGAGTTTTTAACACTCCTTTAGGGTGTTTTAGTAAGATACTAAACTTTCCAATAAAAAGTAAGGTCAAACGCCAACTCCACTGATTTGAAAGACATTCAAAAATTCGGCTGGTAACTTTCGTTTTCAAGCAGAGTCCCTTCAGCTCCAGCTCCAGCAGCAGACACATTACGGAAAGGCTCTGCTTTTTCAAGGTGTGGGTGAGACAGCCCTTTCTAACTCTGTAATAAAAGTAACCTGCTTTGGCAATGGAAAAGGAGGTGTCCTCACAACCCAGAACAAATGTACCCTTTCTCTTGCAGCTAAACATCAAAAGCTTTACCCTGAACTGTGATCTTGTTCCGTCTCCACGCAAATAGCTGGTACAGCTACGTGTTGTGTTGGCCTCTGCAAAGTACGGAATCCTCACCATCGTTGGTTTCGTGTTGACAGTGTGGAGATACAGAAGCAAAGTAGCACAAAATCATTCATCTCTTTCAGCCTATTTCCCTGGTGTCTTTATTTTCCCATGACATAAATCCACTTCCTGTCTTTAAAGAAAATACAGGAGAAAATGTGGTTCTGCTTCTCTTTTTCTGCCTTTAGCACCCCGAAGTTGCGATACAGTAATGATCACTTTGTATGCTTCTGATAAACAGCTAGTGATAAATTGTGGTCAAGGAAGTGGTTTTCTGTTCCATGTAGAGCCGTTACATGCGGCACCACGCTGCTTCAATCAGACACAGAATCTGCAGAACACTAAGAATGAGAAGTCAAGCTAAGTTCAGAAGCAAGTAATGAGAGTTGTACCTTCTACACAGAGAAGTGCTTACTTGGCCCTAGCAGAGTGAAGCAAGGACATGAATGTTATTTGCTTGTAGCAATTGCAACCAAAAGTTATTTCATTCCTTGCATTTAACAGTTCTTATGTTGCTCATGTCTTCCATTTCTGTGGCTTTACCAAGCTCCCAGCATGCAGAAGCCCCACAGCACCTGAAAAAATTCACACATCCTTCCACTATCTAGCCTCAGTCCATCAGAGCATACATGTTGCCTTTCAATGGGATTCAACCCTGAAGTTTGACTCCACCAAGACTGTCCCAGCTTGCCTCTGTTGTGCTTATTTGTACCTCTCCCAGACCACACCAAAACCATAATTTGCACCTTTTGCAGGAAGAAATTCGGAGGCAAAAAAAGAAAGGTGTTACTGTTCAAGAGCTGTCAAAACAGAAACTTAGTCAGAAAAATCCATCTAAAAGGGAGTTTGGGACTGTGTGTGATTGCAACCTCCTCTTGCAGTGCCTGTGCACAGTGTAGGCTTCCAGACCACACTTCTCTTGGTGCAGCTGAGACACATGCTCTGCTTTCGAGATATTTGAGCTGGGAAAAGCAATCTCTTTGCCATCCCAATTTCTCTGTAGTGTGATCAAATTCATCTTTCCTTTTGTCATCTCCTTTTGTTTTTGCTTTCCCCCACAGTAATGTGCGAGCTGCAAAGCAGGCAAGCACTTTAAAAACATCCAAGCCTGCTGCAAGTCAAGTCATACTTATCAGATGTGCTGTGTGTGAACCACGCTGACAGATTGGCTCCGTTTACCTCAAACAAACTGTCAGACACATTTGGTACTTCACCAAAGCATGGAAAAGGATTTCAAATACACAGCAGATTATAGCCTCGTGCATTGTATTGCGCGTATTTCATACAGGCATCGCTTCTAAGTGTGCATGTATTCATGTGAACACAGTGTTCACCAAGATGCTGGGTATCTCTACAAGAGAAAGCAATTAGGACTCATAGCTAATGGGGGGAGGAGTGAGTTTGCTCTTGATTGTCAGAATCATAGACAGCATTAGATTGGAAGGGACCTCAGAGATCATGTAGTTGAAACTCCCCTGCCATACAACTGTGTTTCCTGACAGCAACCCTCACCTGCTGCCACAAAGAGCCCTCTGCCCATGGCTGTAGTTTGGGAACCCAAGGTCACAAAGCTGTGTGACTCCGTTTCCAGAGCTCTTGAAAGAAACCTATTCTTTGTTTTCAAGAGCTTTTAAATTAACCTACTCCCCTGCACAAGATCAGGAATGTAGATTTAAGAATAAAACAATACCAACCATGACTGAAGTTTATAATTGCAGTGTTTAATACTGTGAAATAGTTTGTATTAAGCAGTGTATGCACAGCCTTGCTCAATATTGAAATGAAACCACATGGGACAGTGTGAGGCTAGAGCAGAGGGAGCAGCAGAGGAGCAGTGTTTTGTACTTCATTTCTCGTTTTATTTTTTGTGTTACCCACCAGTGAAAGTGCAAAAATAAATAATTCCTCCCATGGCTGTGAGGCATCATTTCTAACTTCTCTGAGCAGGGAGCATCTCAAGATGCTCCAGAACTGCACTTGCCCAGAGAGGCTGCAAAGACTTTAAAATGGTAGCAAAGTTCCTTGTTAGAAATAACTATAAACTGGAAGTACAGTACAGGAAAGTCCTAGTGAGACAGGGAGCACATGTTCAGGAATTTGATTAGGATCAACTTGGGAATCCACCAATTTTGTGGTGATAGGGTGACTTAGGAGACAAAGGCTTTCTAGAGCTGTACTCTGCTATAAAAACTGGCTTAGAGCTGCAGTTCTGACCTGTCTGGTCATAGGTCCATGTGCTCCCAAGGAAATAAGAGTGAGTTCGCACTTGGTACCACTCAATGTGCCAAATAAGGCACGCTGAAGGGTGCTGTAACAAGACCTTGGGTAGGGTGAGTGTGATACTAATGCCTACTTTGGGTTTATGATCCGAGACAGGATCACAAAGGGGTCATAATAAACAATAATTAAGTAGACATTAATCCCCTCAATCTATTTTACTAATAGTGGAATACTGATTTGTTTATTTATAGGAGTAAGAAAGGACTAGATAGTAAGCTCTTCACTTTTCAGGGAACCTGATAACAGTTTTGGGACTGAGAGGGTTTCTGTGCTATTCCTTTTTCCACTTGACTTCTATTCTATCAGTTTTGTTTCAGTATTACTTCATCGATACCCAGCCATCACCACCTCAGGCTGATACTTGCAGAGTGAGAGAGGAAATGGCCATGGCCAGCTGTTGTAGCCAAAACACCTGCAGACTACTGGCGACCATGTTTCCCTGTTTTTATGACTACCTGTCAGGGAGACTGCCCTTTGTAGAGGACAGTAAGGGGAGAATCTACAGAGATTCTTGTGGGTTTTTGAGATCCATTGAAATTGTAGTGTTAAAAGGATCTATGATTTTCAGAAATCCATCTGAAAGAAATAGAGGCAGAGAAAAAAGTTACCTGAAAGATTTCTTTACCTAGACTTTTCTTTCTCTTTGTTTACAAGACATTTAGCATTAGCATTTTACTCTTTTAAATACAACAGGTAGAACTTTTTCTATTTTTACACAGCATTTCCCCTTCGTAATCTGGAAATAATTTGCCACTTGCCAACTCCAACTGAAAATACAACCGTCTGTTCCCTCTTGAGCAGTGTTATCTACATCTCCAGTACAGGCTATAGGAACGGGGGAAAGTGAGTTTGGCAGGTTTTCTGTCATATAAGACACAGGAGAAAAAATGACTCTGATTTGTCTAAATGTTACCTAGTTCACTGGAGATGTTTGTACTTCAGAAACAAACTTCCCTGCAACTAGCTGTAGATGCCACATGCCAGATTGCTGTACATTTAGTCATCCTAAACCTGTCATCTTTGCAGGCTCTGTAAACCCTTCTTTCCTTTCCCTCCCTTCCTCCCTCTATCCCTCCCTCATTTCCCCACCACCAATTTTATAAAGCAGCATTCTGCTTTCTAATGTTGCTATGACAGCATTTACACTTGCCTTTTAAAGGCAAAATATGTGGCTTCCTTCCATATATTTGTCAGCGTGCTCTTGTGTTAGAGGGACACACAGGGGAGTGAAGGAAACTGCAGTTAGAGCTTTAAGCATCAGGCTGCTGCTACTTATTTCTCAACATAAAGAGCACTTAAGTGAGTCTAGCATGGATTTCACTATGACATAATTCCTCAGAGCATCCTAAAGACAGATTTGGTTTTGTCTTCTGAAGCTTCCTCCTCAGTTCTTCAGACCTGCTTCTCTCTGCTGCCTCCTCTCACATAAGCAGAAGGACCACCAGCAAAATTCACAATAGCGGTAATTTCTAGGACTCTTCAACTAATTCCAGAGATGGAGATAAGCTAACAGAAAACAAATGTTGAAGAAGGATGTAAGTTACATTTTAAATTAATCAGGAGGCAGACACAAAGAGAAAAGAATCCCTTTCCTTCACCCTCCAGCTGCCAGAGGAAGGCATTTGTGAACCTAGCGTATGGCACTGCAAAATACAGAAACTAGTGCTTGCACCTAATGAGAGTGACGGTTAAACAGGTGCTGTGCTCCAGCAGAATCCTTGGTGCCACTACCTTGCCAATGTCTTTCTGTATTAGGAACTGACCGATTGAACTCTGCCTCTTCACTGACCTAGAAGCTAGCTGGCAGAGGTAAAGAAAAATTCTCCTCCAAAGACAAAGCTTCTGCAAGATGTTTTGAAACCGTTGTGTCTTTATTAGAAAAGCTAGGAGCTAAAAAACCTCTCCCCTCAGCAAGTGCCTGGCTCTGCTGTTTAAGCCCCAGGACCTTTGGAACAAAAAACCAGATGGAGACATCACAATTCCCTCAAAGCAACAGAGAAAAGCTGGCTCAGCTGATGCTTATTTCAGATCTTTTTAAAATCCTCCAGGCAAAGGTATGCAACAGATATATCTCTGTATTTTTGACACCGTTAGCAATTTGAACAGCCTCTTCTTACTCAGGCTGTGGGAGCTCTGTCCTTCTTCTGGTGAAGCACACCTTTGCAGCATACCAGCTAAAGGAAAAGCTTGCGCTCCCTGAGTGTGGGAAAACATCAGACTCTGAACACTGTTAACAAGATGCTAAACCATGTCAACACACTATGGGATGCATTTGCAACATGCAAGTTTTCTCTTTAAAGAGATTGTCAATATGTTCTGCAGTGTATAATGGTGTCAGCTGAATGGGCTTGAAAAACTCACTGAGGTCAGAATTAAGTCTTGTAAGAAACACGTAGCTCCAATACTAATCTGGCGTGGATGATAATGTGAACCAGAAAGGTCCCTCTTGCTCTGGCACTGAACCCTGTATTATCCAATAATTCTTTGCCATGCACACTTGCAGACATCTCTCTCAACAAAGTATGATCCACACAGATTTAAGAAGGCAGATAAATACACCGAAAATTATCAGCAACATGCAAACATGATGTAGTTCATTCAAAGGCCAAATCAAAGTTACACAACACTGATGACAGTTCCAGTTTGGACAGAGAGGCTGGGTACTGGTCATGCCCCTCCAGCACCCATCTCCAACTGTGAAGAAACAAATTCATAAAACAAGAACAGAAGGTGGTTACCGCTGTCATGGAGGGAACCTGACAATCTCCATCCCCAAACTCCGAAGTCCAAATACCACCTTCTCAGTTCCATTTTAATCACCCTGTGCTAGTCTGTCAGTAACAACTAATAGTCTCTGAATTTGCTTTGTGATATCCAAGTTGTAACTGCTCTCAGCTTCTCGATATTTGGGTGTTTTTTGTTTATTCTACAGATGTAGATCAAAACTGAGTCTATAACACTTCATCACAAGGGAAAATGTGCTGAAGAACTTGTCTTCACTACAGATCTACAAGGCTTAATTCAGTTTCCCTGCTCATGCTGCTGAAAATCTGGGAGGCAGGAGGACATTTCTGGAAGAGGTGACTTTTGGCACATGTTGTTGTCATATATCATGTGAACAAAGAGAAGAGGTTTCTGTGTAACACAAGATCTCAAGAGAAAAGTGAGCTGGAAGAGAAGTCTCTTGGTTTCCAGACTTTAGTGTTTAGCAGACCATTCCCTCCCCCAATCACTTGTGTTCTCAGTGGAGAGCAGGAGCAGCTCTGGGTGGAATGTGCCAAGGCTTAGCCCCATGCACACCAGCAGCAGCACCCTGATGGCCACCCAGCAATGGAGACAAGGCATAGTGTCATCCCACCTCAGTCCTGTTCCCTCTTTTCTAGCATAATTTTATGACTCTGAGCAGATTGGCTGTGGCACATTTACATCCAGCAGCATTCCTCTACAGCAGGGGATTCCATTCTCTGAATTTATGGCTGGATTATGTTCCTTGTTAAGCTATCCCATAGGACAAAGCAGCTGTAACACATGATCCCCGCAGCACTCCTGCACTGGAAACAGGCATGAGCCATGGGCTCGCCCAGCCTGCCGTACAATTAGTCACAACAAACCCCTCTAATGTGGTGAGAAAAAGTAGGCGACACCCTTCTCCTGGAGGTAAGCAGTTTTAAAGCTCATCTTTCAGCCAAGTGGTATAAGAAAAATAGGAACTGAAATACAAATGTCTTCTGAAAGCACATTTGCAACATTTGAGCTGCGTGCCCAGCTTTGGTGTGTGTTGCTTCACTTAATTTAAAATTTTGTTTCAAAAAATCCACAGAATAAGTGTGCAGCAGCCAGGCTTCGGGTTTGTTTATTTTCTTCTGATTCCTCACTCTGCAAAGAAGCAAACGTTTCTTTCTCCAAGTTTATTTGCACACTGTTCCTTCTCTCAGCTCATTTTTATGTCACAGGAGAGCAGTCTCAGAATTTTAGTTTCTTAAATAAAATATTGATAAAAAAGTACTTCAAGCTAGAGACAGTGGGGCACACTGGCTCATGCTAAGTTCCCAATTCAGAAGTGCTAGCTGCTGTACTGCTTTGTGGCCATTAGCACCATGTGTGTTCTCCTAAAAACTCAACGATCTGTACATGTAGCTCTTGTAGAGTACATAATAAAAGATTATTTTTGTTTTCATTGGTGCCAAATGCCAGTCGGGAAACACTCACATGGAGGCTAAAGTTACAAGGATGCCAAACCCATTTAGAGTATGTTGGTTGCTGTTCTGCTTCTGTTAGTGATTTTGTTGCTTTGTTCTGGTTTTAAGACCCAAACAATGAAACTTCACTCACCAGCCACAGAACACAGTTCATGGCCTTCTGTGGCAAGGATTCTCTCAACCTTGTTCTCTTGAATTCCTGCCTCTTCACTGGAGGAGCATATGACACGCTAATTCATTTATTGCCATCATCGCGCTGTAGTCCTGCACCTATTTGTTCACATGGTTGACTTTGTTATCATGAGGAATCTGAAATGAAAGTGGGAAAGCAATAAATGTGTATGCATGCATAGCATGTTGGGGACCTGAATGTCCTCAGATATCTCTTCACAGCTACAATCTCCTTGAACACTGAATATACATATTTTGCCTATGTTGGGCTACTTTCAGACAACAATCCATCCAGATAATGAATCGTGTGATAACATTTCCTTGTTACATATCCCATCTCCTCAGTCAGTTGTGAACACGACATTCCAGGTGTCGTTTCTTCACATCTGTCCATTGTCGTGTAAGACTCATTCACACAGTTTGTCGCAACCATTGACATACATCCATGCTCAGAAAGACACAACTCATGACTGGAAATGCTCTTGGGGGTGATCAGCGTACGTTTCATTTTAAGATAGTGGAATAGGCATGTATTGCTAAAAAATGTTCCATACTTTTTAGATAATGCACAAAATACAATAAAGAGTAAGAAGACTTGATGGAACAGCACGCTGCCTTTCAAGAAGGAGCAAGCAGGTCTAATGGAGCAGTGTTAATTATAATGCTGTGCACTGGACTTCAATTCAAAGCCTTTATCTCAAAGAAAAGCACTAGTAGTTCCAGAATTCTGTGGCATTTTCCTTAAGAAAAACAATTAAAAAGCACATGGAATAAATAAATAAATAGGAAGTACAAGGATATTGAGTATCAGGAAGGTAATAGCTTAGCGTAGGGAAAAAAAAGGATGGATAAATAAATAAATACATAGAAACAGATTTAACCCTCATTATCACACACTCCTTGTGTTTGTCTCAAACACAGATGATCTGACATTAATTAAGATCCAACCAAACTGAGGCTCTTCACGAAGTTGAGAGCCAGCCCTAGGATTCAGCTGATACTTTCATCAGAAAAGAACAAAACTGAAAGTTGCTCAGGCTCTCACCACTGCTGTGGCCCCTGCCAGCAGAGCAAAATACACAGGGCTGCCTTTTTAAAATCATGATTCTTCCACGCGTTATGACACGTTTAAGTGCTGTGCTCGCTCTTTAAGACGGCCGTGTCTTGATGATCAATGCAGCCGGAGTAGCGAAGTGCCGCGTTCCCGCTGTGAGAAAGCACAACGCTTCTTGCTGCCACAGCCCCCTGCTGACATGTTTTACAACATTTAAGCAGGAAACTGTTAGACCTTACTTCTCTTTTCTTCTCTCTGTGAAGAAAACTTCTTTCCTGCTGTTTTCTCGCTCAAATTAATTGCTGTTAAGATGTGTCCTGGCTTTTACCCCGAGCTTTGCCTTCCTCATACAACGGTTATCTTCGTTTTACTCAGATTTGAAAAAAAATTACTCATTCCGTAAGATAAATTGTGAAAGTGCTTGGTAAAATAATAGAATTCTGATAAGCAGGGTGTAAAGGTCACCCACAACAAGTTTTCTTCAGAGGCAGGTGGGAGGCAGCTTCAGAGCATTCGCTTGCAAACAAAACCGGGTCAGTTTGGGGCATTCTTGCCGCTGTAAAGAAGGCAAAAAGTAAAGAGGGGGGCTTGGAAATAGGCCCCTGCGACATCAGGCACAGGGTCTCATACCATGAGCCCTGCTTGTCACCAGCAGCACTTTCGTAAAAAGGAGGGGAAAAATCCATTTAGTGGGCTGACAGCTCCACTAAGATAAATAAGCACCATTAATATTTGTTAAAATTTACAGCTGGAAAGCTGATACAGGTGCAAGTTTTATGAGTTTTAAACTTTATTTTGACATAATGAGTAAGGTTAAAGCCAGAGGCTTTTATGCCATTACGAGAGGCTCAGTCAATGAGCACTGTAACCTAATTAGTTTTGATGCAGCAAATCAGTAAAGTCATTACTGGTTATGACCTCTGCCAAGAGCATGAGAGAGAGAGACAAATGAAGCTTAAGATGTTATTAGTTGTTCTGTTGCAAAGTTCCAGATAAAATATGACAGGATGTTGTTGCTTGACTTCGGCATCGGTTCTCCAGATGGCACTCAGCACTGGCTTGTAGCGAGGCTCGCAGGGAGGCTGCCACATTGTCTCTGTCACAATGAAAGTTTTCCAATTACAAAGAGATAATGAGAAGAGATGCAAACTTAATCTCCTGAACAAAAGGTGGCAAGCTGTGTAATAGCAGTTGAGGGGAGAGATTTCACATAGTTCACTTGCTTTTAATACTGCTCTTCAGGAAGCTTTGCAATCCTGCCCAGTAAAACAAAGTAATCAGATGCACTTGACTCCAAGCATTAGGGAAGATGTGGTTGGACACAGCCCTGCCACAGCTGCTCTTGTGGAATTAGTAGGCCTGATCCTTCTGTTGGGCTGTTGGTGTAAATCAGGAACAGATGCCCCTGAGATAAAATGGTGTAAAATTGATCCAAAAGGAATTAAGTGCAGCTGGCTGACAGTTGTTCACTTCTACGTAGTGGTAGACCAGGTAACTTCTGGCAGTTTGCTTAAAAAAAAAAAAAAGGATTTTCTTTCTCAAATATTTATGAAACCTTTAGTGGAAAAAAGAAACATGCAAAAAAAAAAAGGAATTTTCTCTTCATGTTTGTAGGGCTGTACTGGGCACGCTGAAGTATGTATTCACACTGCTTACAACACACTAGTGACTGTCACAAACGCTGGTGTGCCTCAGCCCTAAATATTTAGAATGTAAGAAATGTCTCTGCTTTCTGGGATGGAAAATGATGCTGATGCCCATGGACAGAGCTGAGAATGGTGCAATTTTCAAAGGTGTTGCTGTCGGTGGTTTCCCTTTGCATGCTGTGTTCTTTTCTCCTGGGAAGACAGAACTTTTGCACAGGCACAAGCAGCTGTGACAGTCACAGTGCTGCCATCATGGGATGTGAAGGCTTAAAGAAGTGGGTCACTGGACTGCGCGAGGCCTTATTTGCAAAGAGCTGTGCCTCTTTATTTCCTGTGGAACCCAGCGAGAATAGGATGCTTTGAGTATCACCATCAATGGCGTAGCTAGAAACAGCGACAACACATCTTACTCCAGAGTGCAAGTATTCATTCACCATTAACAGTGCAACACAACGAGAAAGAAGCTTTTTATTTTTTCTCACTGAAATAGCAGCATGTGAGAACCTCCAGTACCATTGAAGCAGGACTCAAAAGAAGACTTTAGAGATGGGGTTAAAGAAGTAGATAAATGCAAAATGTAAAGAGAAGAAAACACAATTTCTCACACAGAAGAGTGAAAATATCTAAAGCAGAATAGCTTATAGGAAGTGACTCTGGTTTCATGCAGGTGTGGATGAGAACAAAACACCGGAGTAGGGAAACTCCCTACAAGGAGGCAACACATTTACTGAAAAGATGAGTAGGTCTGTGGGGTTTATGGGTCTGATACTGCATTGTCTGTAAGAACTGCAAAAACCTTTTGCCTCTAACCATCCCTGCACAATGAATCAATCTCTTTCTTTCTGAGGATAACCTCATTCTTTTTCCCCCATTGAGGTTTGATGCAATCAGAAGTTTTGCAGGAAAAGTGTTGAAAATCCCCTTGATTTTCGGTTGGGTGAAGTCCCTTTGTTGTGGCTGCTCACTAGGATGCTGACAGTGTTGCTCTGCAAGGCACACATGCAAACAGTAACACCAAAACCCAGCGCTCCAATCTATCCTCAGCGTAACCTCTGAATAAATTCACTACAGTATTCCCAAAGTTCTCTGATATTCTTGGTTTTTTTCCAACCTACCACTCTCAAAACTTCAGCCTGAAATTCTGAAATGTTAAGTCTGCTTGTTCATGTCCGTGCAGCAAAGGCAGAGAGTAATCGAGGCTTAAAATTCTCCTCTGTTGAACATCATGTCTGGACAATTTTGTATAATAAGATCCTGTGACACAGCTGAAAACATTCTTTCACAGCTGTTGATCTGTTAATCCAACATGGGGAACAGAAACCCAAAAAGACATTTCATCCACAGGGTTTGCATTTATACATAAAATTGATATACAGTTAGAGCTAGCAGCACGGTGATATCTGGATCCTGCATGGTGACTGTTGGTACATTCAGTATGGCATGTGGCATAAAACAGGATTAGATAAGGTTTTCTGCTTAACTGTGACTCTCTTGTGCGAAAGAATACTTACTCTCCACAGACCTCATCGTCATGCTGAATGCTGTTTTGAAATGCACTGTGCACCAGCAGTATTTGCAAAGGTTATGTCCCTGTGATTCACATTAATTAGCAATGAGCTGGCTCCGAGACAGAAAACACACTCAGGAGAATTTTTCAGTTTCAAAAATCCTAAATGACCATCCTGTTCCCCAGGGTGTGAATGGACCTAAAAACTGGCTGGAGCAGGACCTCGCACAAGTTTGATGGCTTAGAGTCAGATTGTGTCAAACTGAGAAAAAAGCACTCGTTTGGAAAGTACTGTATTCAAAATTCAGGGCCAGGGCCCAGATGGCACTTGGTTATCTGATGTTTCTTATCCATGTGATTTAGTCTTCAAGTCCTCCCAGAACCTGAAACATCACTGACATCTATCTGTAGAGTCCTTAGCAACTGCTAATTTCTATGTGCTTTCATTTCTATCTTCTCAACTTGTACAGATCTGCCCTTCCCTAAAGGAACATGAAGGATGTGAGTGCGATGTTTTGTTGTGGTTTTTTTTTTTTTTTGTGAAAAGCTTAATAATATTGTGTTCAGAGGAAACTTTCTCCCTCGTATCCTGGTACCGAGCATCTCTGTGTATATTGCTACAGTACCAGGCAACGTGTACTAGAGACTGGGATGCCTGGCAAACTGGCCCCCAGGCAAACTGGAATAAAACAGGTGAACAAGTGCACCAAAGCTTGCTATAGTAGGTACTACTGATCCTTGTCCCCTGGAACGTGCCAACCAATACCTAGAAGTGATTTGGGGAGGGGGTGCCAAAATTCGTTTCTACCCACACGTCAACAAGAGTAAGAAATCACGTCTGTACACATAGTGCAGCTACATGTTCAAACCCACTTTTAAGTAATAGAAACATGCATTAAGCTGAAACACGTAGGAGATTGTGCTGCTAGTCATTCTGTAGGCTACAGGTGCAACACGGGGTATCGTGGGATTCTGTCAGAGAATATGCGGCTCCCAGCCTAAATTTAAAATGCAGTTGTGTTTACATGTAAGTCCACCAAAGACCAGAAAGAAAGATGCCTGCGATTTCTGTAGTCAGCAGCAAGCACAGCTGGCATTGCTCTATCTGAACAGGGATTAAACATTATAACTACAGAAATACTAAAATATGACAGTATTTGTATTTGGAGAGAAAAATCACTTCTTTCAGTATGGATCTGGAGTGCATTTGTGAATCATATAGTCTACATGATGAGGCAGTTCAAGCAGCATAGACAGGTAATAAATAAAGCACTATAAATACTTTATCTGGCGTGTGTTGATCTATCATGAAATGGAAGTGTTCAGTAGCCAGGAGAACTGACCAGCCGCTGACCAGAGATAGCGGAGTTACCCGTCAGGGAAGGGAAAATAATGTAATATTTGGTATTATGCTCCTGATAACGAGTCAGAAAGCTCTACCTGTATCACACTTCCAAGGTTATTTGCAACTGAATGCAATGGAGTGTCACTAGAAAGCAGTGTAAAAGGGAACAGTCTGCTGCAGTTTCTTGTCAAGTGCGGAGCACCTTCAAGTGTGACGACAGAGTCTATGTCTGAAAGACCTTACATGCCCTAATTAAGGACCAGTTTAGAATTAAGCAAGAACTGAGCACTTTGCAGTCAGAGGGCAGCTCATCTTTGCTGTCTTGGGAAGCTCAGGTTTCTTCCTGTCCTCCCTGTTTCTGCATTGCTGTCCCTGCTCATGACTACACCATCTCACCCACACCCGGGCATGAGCTCCGGCACCTCTTAGACCCCAAACTGAGCTGTTGTAGTGTAATACAGCTGTACAAACTGGGTCTTCCCNGTCCTTGGCTCATTTCTCAGTAATAGAGGGCTCGAAATTACAGCTCCCTGTAGGTGCTGTATTCAGTCCTCACCACATTATAGTAGCTGTCTAGATGTATGGGCTAGAGTTGGGCTGGTGGGATTTGATTCCTGACGTGTTTTGAACAACTGGTATTTTTCTTTATTGTAGAGTCTGATTCCCCACACCCGCACCAGTGGTTTGTGCGCTAGCATAAGGCAAACAGAAAATTAGGTTAATGATGTTTGAATTATTAGTGGAAAACATCCTGGCTATTCACTTTACACTTGTGTAAAGTCAAACCCCTTTCTCTTTCTGTTCTTCTAATCCAGTAAAGATGGAGTTCTTCCCCAGGACAATGTTAATTTCCTAACTCTGAAGGCATTTAGAAGAGCCAGCTAGAGTATGCAAATTGCCAGCAAGTGATGCGTCAACACCTAGAGATGCAAGCTAAACTGTCATGTTGATGTATCAGCATAAAAAAAAAAGAAATCCTTATTGGGAGGCACAACTTGAACAGAACACTTCCTGATGTTACCCAAAGTTTTGCCCACATAAGGGATTCCAAATTTGGATTAAATTGTGGCATTGGCTTTTCTGTCAAGAAACAAAGTGTGCAATTGGTTTTCTGGTACATTTCTAATCTATCACGTACTGTAACAAGTAATTTATTCAGACAAAAGCCTGATACTGACAACGCAATGTACTCCTGCCTGGAAGGATAAAGCGCTGTTCAGAACTCAGATATAATGACAGGAAAACAAAGCATGGGATGGTTTGATGACAGCCACAAGGAGAACACAGATGGGATGGAAAACTAGAAAAAAACATAAAATTCTTGTTATTTAAAAACACAGGACTACATGTGGAGAGAGAGAGAGAGAGAGAGAGAGAGAGGGAGAGAGAGAAAGGAAGAGAGGCAGAGGAGCCAGTAATACCACCAGGCTGCGGAGTCTGGTGTGAACCTGTCCAGGGCCACAGAACAGCTCCACACAGTGCAGTCAGTAGTTCAGCAGGGTTTGTCTGTCCCTACCCATCTTATGAGATGCTGGGGCTGGTGATATCCGGCTGGTCCTGAGGCCAGGCCAAGAGAGGCTGGGCTGTCTGCACCTCTCATGCAGAGAGGAAAAACATTCAAACAGTGTGCTTCTCTTCCCTTGATGGAGCTGGCTATCAGCAGTCATGACTTCACCTCTGTCATGCTGACTTTGCATTTGAGGAGATAATATTTACTGAGGCCATTGTCTTTCCTTGTCTGGCAGCAGATGTTTCTGATTGACACTCATACTACAAAACACACATCAATTCCAAATGAGATCACTATATTTTTTCACAGTTTTTCACATCAGTCACTGTGACCAGTGCACTTAGAAGAGACTAAGAAAAGATAGGTTGTAACAGACGTAAATCATTCCTGGAGGCACAAGCAGCTCAAATTAAGACAAGGACTTGCTTGGCAACATATGAGAGATGGAGTGAGTGCCTTGGTTTAGTGTGGTTTTTGGCACATGGCAATGTGCAACTTGAGTCACAGTGGGGAATGCTCCCCAGCAGGGAAAGGAGGTGCAGAAGTGTGTGCATTCAGAAAAACAGAGGCTGGGTTTCATTATAAGATGAAAAAGTAACCCACTGCTGTCCCTAATTTTGTAGGTAGCCAAGAGTGCTCCTACATGGACTGTGAGAGTCACTAGTGTTGAGGAACACCATGTATTTACCCCATTTCTTTGCTTGTGTCATTCCCACCTGTCCCGAAACCTTTGAGCTGCCATTTAAATCAGCCTGGCATGTTAAGCTGTTTCTGTTCCTCACTGTGTCTTTTTTCTGGAACTGCAAAGAAATACAGGATATGCAGGGCAGTACCTTGGAGCACTGGTTTCAGTAAAGCCTGAGGTATCCTGGATTTGTCTTGTTTGAAAGCACTCTTGTTGATGTTAATGCACAGGCTTACCTCCAACAGATAGGAGAAAATGAATAGGACTATTAATCCTTCTCTCTCTGTTGCAGTTTTTGAGAACACTAGAGAAACACACAAAGAACTGCCATTTCTAAGCTTGCAAAAAAAGCCTAAATGACATTCATCTCAAGTCATGGCTCTAATCTTCACTGCTCCACCTGTAAGTTTTATTCTGAGTTGAACTAGGGGGCAACAGCTCATGGAATGCTAAAGGGTTCCATCCAGCTACAAAGAAAAGTCAGGCATGTAGTCACAGCCCACAGGAATTCTTTTGCCAAAAAAAACCCAGTCTCTGGTTCAAAGTTGCCATAATCGGTGCCAGCTGTCAGGGAATGGATTCTGTTGTTGTCTGACTTTTTGTAGTCTGATATGTACTTCCAACATTCACAACATCCTTAAGGAAAGGAGACGCCCACCATGCTTCCTCATTGCTTTGAGGTGGATTTGTTGTCTTTGTTTTGAAACAGAGCTCTCTTTGCTTCATCCTGGCATTGGACGAGACAGTAACAAATCAGTCCCAGGCACTGCTCTTGGATAGCATGTAGCAGCTCAGTTCCCACTGTGCACATAAAGTCAGACCCTTTACTTCATGCTTATCACTTCACATTTAACTGTTTTATTTTCTGTATTAAATCCTCATCACTGTAAGTGATTTTGACACTTCTTCACAACTGGGGTTCCTCTTAACCAGCAGCAAACTTTGTTCCTTAGCATTCAGCTCCCTATCGTTGCTTGTTTTAAATCGCCTTCCTTACTGTGTAGCTAGCTTCTTTACTGATGCTTTTAGAAATCTTTCCTGGTAAGAGATTTGCTTTGAGACCCAATATGCTTTCTTAACAAAAATAGATTCCTTTAGATACTTTCCAGTCTGTCTGTAATGATTTTACTCCTTTCAGTGTACTCCTGGTGGTCCAGTTGTCTCGGTTTCTGGAGTCCCAGTACAGATGCTGAATGGAAGCATATCTGGGGTTCTACCACAGGACAGCTCTGCAAAAGTAGCAGTTTGTGTGCAATAAGTAGGGCTGCAGTGCTTCGCATTTCCATTTCTGTGTGCTTTCTGAAGAGTTTCAATCTTGCGCTTCCAGTCTTCCCCTCACTTTTTATTTTGTTGAATAAAATGTCCCACACTTCCAGAACCAGCTTCATCTCTAACCCTAGTCCTTGTCTGAGGCTGAGCCTCAGATCCCCAGTCACAGCCCAGAAGAAAAACTGTCTGGCGACCAGTCTTTGGGCAGCACAGCCTCTCACTTGATGGCCCCCACCCAGCAGCACTTCAGCTCAGCACCAGACTTTGTCTCTCAGCCACAACCTGAGTGGAGTAAAGGTAGTGAAGGCCCAGTGGAATTACAGCTGTCCTAGACAGACAGCAAGCACCGCGGCCAGGATTGGGACAACTGCACCTTCCTGCCCACATCTTTTGTCTCACTGTTGAATCATCACCCTTCTGCCTATGAGGAGGATGACTAGGGCTGTCCATCTGTTCATTCGCCACCAGTCAGGCCTAGCTCTAGCACACCCATTTTATTTTCTTCACTCCTACTGTTTTACTCCTCTTGTCTGTCAGAGAAGCCTTTTAGATTGATCCAAACTTCTGAGTTTTATTCAGTCGGGTTTAATTTCTGCCCTTTTCATGGTACTGGATTTTTGCAGCCACATTGGCAGGCTGAGCTGGCCCTCAGTTCCTGGCTCACCAAGGAGCAGAAACTCTACACTGTGTGTAGCTGGCTCCTTGCCACCTGCTCCTGTGACAGAGGATGGGTGTCAGAACAAAGCTGGCGGCATGGATTGGCATGATGAGGTGAGAAAGTAGGGTGCACCATGCTCCAGCTGATGCTTGCCAATGTAATCGCCCTTCAGGCAATAATTCTTGCCAGTGTGATGGCCTCCAGGGACCCTCTGCAAGCCAGTGTAAGCCAGAGCCACTTCTGCTTCCCCATCACTCAGCTGCCATGACTGTTATTATTCCTGTTATTATATATTATTAATATTCTTACATGAATTCAAGACTGAACCCCTAGATTCACATTAGTCTGTTTTTCACAGTAACAAATAGAAGGAAATTACCTCCTATTTCAGAACCCTTAAGTGGAACGAAAGGAAAGCAGTAGCAAAGTTTGGAAGGTGAGTCTTGGGAGAACAACCTTTTGCACTGGTGCACACTATGAACACCACAAGGAAGAGGTACTGCTGCTCTTGTTGCCGTACAGCTGACTCTGCTGTACAACTGCCATTCGTGGCCACTATTAGGTCCTCGCAGCCTGCTCAGCGCTGGCTGCAGTAACTTGGTTTTCCTTAAACCAGCAGAAGCAGTTCCCAAATCTGCTTTCCCAAAGCATCCCTAACAGTGGCCATGAATGGCAGTTGTACAGTAGAGTCAGCTGTACAGAAACAAAAGCAGCAAAGCAAGAACTGCTGTGAACTTAAGGGAGAAAAATGAAACGAGGACAAGACCTGAGAAGTGCTAGGTCAGTTCCCTCAGCTGACTGCAGTGAACACAAAAAAGTCTTAAATCCAACAGACAGTCAAATCCTCTCAGTACACTAAATCAGCTCCAGCAGGTCAGTGCATGTAGCATCTGTGAGGACTTGAAATGTTCTCCAGAGCTTCCGTTTCCCAAATGCCTGAGTCTCAGGGTATCACAAAGAACTCAGCCAACACCTTCTTTTGAAGAGATTAGCTTGTTGCTGCTCTTTCAGATTGCTCTCAGTTAAGCTTCTTAGTTGATTCTTGTTTCCTGAGCATTTTTATTTTACAGTGTAGCAAGAGTTCCTCAGCTCCTGACGACTGCTGTTATAAATAATTTGGGTTGGGTTATGAAATGTACCTCCTCTTTTCCTAGTTCCCCTTTAAAATGGAAGCTTGAATATTCACAAAAGGTGACTGGACTGAACAGCAACTAGAAGGTTCATGACCCAAAGAAAAAGAGCAAGTAGGTCCTTCGTGAAGTAGCAACTGTCTATAGGGAGCACCACTGTGAGGGATGGAGGTAGATGAGTCATGAACCACCTGAGGGATGGGGGTTTAGTGCCACGGAGCTCCCCACAATGCTGGCCTGTGCCAAAGCCCAAAGTGAATCCTGGTCTGACTGGAAAAATCCTGGTCATTTTTAAGCAGATTTGCAAGCACCACTGCTTACTGTTTAGTGTTAGATGTTTAAGAAGTCCACAGCCAGGAAGTACTGGTTCCTCACAATGCTGTCTGTGGGACTTGGCAGTAAGTTCTTGTAGGAATTCCAAAGCATTTCACTACCTACAACAAATTCAAAGCATAAACCTTAGGAACTTGCACAAGACACCCCCTTTTGCATTTTGTGGTCTGTAAATGCCTATAATGAAGACTCTACCACAGAAAATGTCTTCACATGACTGCTACTTCACAGCTTCTCTACAGGTTCCTAATGCAAGCGAAAAAGGCAAACACAATACCTCATGTTTGTGATGATAGTTGCACAGGCCTCACCATGAATGACAGCTAAATCTGCCTGAGTGTGACTTCCCTTGCAGAGCATCAGAATTAGAGCCTTTGAAAATCATTAGCAATTTGGTAAATTTAAAATAGAATATTTTTCAAGCAGACAGTGCTAGACCATCGCAACTCAATTTGCTATATAGGGGCAAGAGTGTGTGGATGCTGAAGGGCTCAGATAGTCATGGGTCCCATCTGCCACCTTTACCTGATTCATGTTTAGCTGAGGTCAGCTTTCAAGTGGCAAAATAGACATCAAGGGCCAGGAAAAGTCCTGCTGCCTTATGGGGCTGTGGTCTCACCAAACCGCCTCAGGTTTGGAGAAACTCAGCAGAGAGCAAGTGACCAACCCCTGCAAAGGAGAAAGGGCAGCAACACCCTCTGGGTCCTTTGTTGACCAAAGAGAAGCAGCTGTCTGCCAGGACAGAGTGGGCCTTAGACGTGACTATGGCTTATAGGAAGAGAAAAAGAACTTATTGATGCCAGGATCCTAACAATTCAATCTAATAAAAAGAATCAGAACTGACTGTGGTATTTCAGTCCATCTGGACTAAATCCACCCATCTGCAAAGACTTAACTTTGAAAGATAGTTGAAAATCTCTGTTTTTAAATGCACTCTGATGTTCTTTAGCCACCTCTTCTTAGGAAGCACTGGCATCCCAGTGCAGCCCCACTCTACTGATTACACCGTCTTTCCTTCTGAGGCCAGAAAGGTGCTCAGAGAGGAGGACCCAGTGGGCTGGGAGGCAGTGAGCAATCCACCAGCACTTGTCCCTCTTGCGGTGTTCGGCCTGTGAAAGTGATACTTAGTTTTGTGGACTTTAAGGCAAGTAAATGAACGTGATCGAGCGTGCCCCAGCACCGCGCTGGCAGCCACTGCTTCAGGTAATCTGTTGCATTTTCTTATTTGTAACAATTCGAGGATAAAACCCACTTTACAAAGAACTACAGCTCTTGGGCAGAGTGGGGAAGTCAATCGATCCTACTCCCAGGGGGAGGGGAAGCCTCCCGAGAGAACCCCCGCGTGTGCGGCTGCCGGGCACAGGGCTGCAGCTGCAGCTGCTAGCCCCGGTACCACCCGGTGGCCCCTGCAATACGCGCCCCCGCGCCGTGTCACCCTGCTGCCCCGTGACGCGCCCCGCCGCCGGCCTGCCGCGACACCCGGTGCCGCAGCGACACCCAGCGGCAAACCCCGGCACTGCCGCTATATCAGCGGACGCGGAAAGGCCGGTCTACGTCTGGTCCTGTTTGTCCCAGCTTTGCTTTGACTTTAATGCGAAGTTCAGACATTGGTTTTTCATATGGGTGACAGTTTCTATTTTCTTTCCTCCTCGGTCCAATAAATCTCCGCAGAACTTCATGCCTTTCATTTGCTCTGTCTGCTGGTTTATAAATATTTCTAAGTATTAGAGGTAAAGGGAACTTAGAGTACATACTTTACCTACATAACTAATATATGGAACTAGGTAAGATCCTGCTGGCAAAAAACATTGTCCTCCAGAAGAAGTACTGTGAAATTTAATTCTTACTTGCTTTATTTAAGAAAGATAATTCATGTAATTTTACAGTTAAGTATGAACTAAATCAATCCATGGATCTTAAATGAATTATAGAATCATAGCATGGCTTAGGTTTGAAAGGATCTTAAAAGATCATCTAATTCCAATCACCCTACAATGGGTAGGGTCACCTCTCAGTAGACCAGATGTCTCAGAGCCCCAGCCAACCTGGACATGAACATTTTCAGGGATGGGGCATCCTCCTCTCTGGACAACCTATTCTAGTGCCTCGCCACTCTCAGAATGAGGAATTCCTTCATTAAATCCACTTACAAAAAAAAAATCATCTGGAAACAGCAACACTTGGAAGCTAACAGAATGAAAAACGTGGCTTGTACACAAGTAGCTCATCACATCAGCAGTGAAACGCAGCACATTGGCTTCCCAGCTGACAGAGAGACATAGACAATAAAACTGTAGAGCGTATTAATATTTCCCAACACAAACTGGTGAGTTTTACATCATGCGTTCACTTTAATTCCACTGCCCATAAATTAAGAACCGGTGACCAGCTCACTTAGC
Source organism: Rhinopomastus cyanomelas (assembly GCA_013400115.1). Classification (NCBI taxonomy): domain Eukaryota; kingdom Metazoa; phylum Chordata; class Aves; order Bucerotiformes; family Rhinopomastidae; genus Rhinopomastus; species Rhinopomastus cyanomelas. The sequence continues at coordinate 55,537 of VXBP01004398.1, forward strand.
ATGTTGTCAAGAGAGTCCCAGCTTGGTTCACATTTTCACACATGTATGCAGATTTAAATTGCTCGAATATTTGACCACCACCACAGACCTGTATGCTGGCAAGAAGCCGCCTTTCTCGGCATGAGAAATGCCAGCATGTGCTGCTGTACTTGAAAACTTCATTTGGCTTCCACTTACCACCTCTGCATTTCTAGTCCCGCTGTTGCTGCCTAGCTCCAAGAACAAACACCACAGACTTCCAACCCAGCCACATCCTTCAGAGATACAGCCAATTGCTACATTCAGAGGAATCGTCTCCCCGAGGATCTGCAATTCACCCCTGTCTACCTTACATGATATCCCAGAAAAATAATGTGGGATGACAGCTCATTCAGCACCCTGGAAAATTTACTCAGGCTGAGCTCTTCTTTAAATAATGACCTGACATTTGTTCTGTAGAGGGAGACAAAGCCCAGACTGATGAAAGCAGTTGGCAGCTGTTTTCATTTGTGCCGTTCAGAAGCCAGATGATAATTTGTCCTCAGGGATTCATCGCTCCTTGGCAGACAGACCTGTCCAGTGCACTTTGCTGTTGTTTTTGCTGTTATGTCCCACTCTTGGTGCACACAGTGCACACACAGAGTCAATATTAAAGGCAGACTACCCCAGACCTGACTGTCAAGAGTCATAAAGGATTTCATGATACTGGAAGATAAGGTCACACATTAATTTTGTGATGGTAATACAAAGTAATGGGAAGGATTAATTTGCTAGCCCTGCATTAAAGGTTAAATTAGCTATTGCTCAGAAAAGAGATTCCAGCATCTCTGAACACACTTTAACGTAAATATTTGCTGGGCAACAAGCAATGATCAAAAAGGCAGAATATTATTAATTGCTGGGCAAGTAGACCAAACCAGAAAACATCATTCCACATGAATTGTGAGTTCACCTTTTGCATACAGCATGCAGCTCCCATCCCTTTAATTAGCTAGAGCTGAAATGCAAAATGTGCGGACAAGGGTGACCAGGATAATCAGAGCATATTCCATACAGGGCAAGATTAAATGAGTGAGGACTTCCCAGCCTGGAAAAAGAGGTTGCAAGATCCTGATGACAATGACAGTACATAAAATCATCAAAGGGATCAAGGAGAATGAGATGCAATTATTTGTTATTTCTCACAGTATATAAAACTAGGGCTGTTCACATAGCAGATTACCTGAAATACTAGGTAAGGATGGGGTTTTTTTCCACACAGCCCTGAATTAAACTGTAGCATTTATTCTCAAAGGTTGTTGTGGAGGGTAACTCTTTGGGATGGCTCAAGGAATTGTTTAACTTGGGCAACAAAGTTACAAAAATGCTGGGACTAGATGATCTTTCCAGGTCCCTTCAAATCCCTAGTGTCCTGTGATTCTGTGATCCTTGGAAACAACACATAATCCTACAGAGCTGCCCACCATTAACAGAGGAAAGCAACAATGAAACCCATGCGAGTCAAGACAACTGTATGCAATCATTAACCCTGCATGCTGTCCCACCACACCATACATCACCACAGATGCAGAGCTGGTGTTTAGAGGGGCTGAGGTATGTATGTTTTTTCATACTACGCCTCTTATTCTATTTCTCACAGCTTTTGTTTTTATTTTTAAGGACTCTCCCAAATTGTTGCTAATACATTGGGCGGTTTCTGTTCTCCTAAGCATAACTGCATAACTGCACTGCAAAGACATGCACACAGAGAGGTCAGGGAAGACAAACTGAAGGAATTGTCTCTCTTTAAAGACAAAAACATGAAAGCCTGTTTAAAGGCTGAAGATGCTCCAGCAATTACCTTCCAAGTGCATTACCTGCTCTTCCACCTCAGCTACAACTGAGCATGTCTAAGTATAATCAACATGAGCAAGATGAGGCTGTACAAGCAGCCATTCTGTTGCTCTCACTTCCCCCATTAAAATACAGGCTCTACTACATGATCTCTCCTGCTGCCATGGGATACTCTCCATCAGTGAGGAGAAGCAAGTGGTGGTTCAGCCTCAGAATCTGATGTGAAATGCAAATGCAAGTGTTGCCACCACACACAGGCTGAAGGGACACTGTACAGTTCTCCAGTGCATTTGCTTCCCTGGCTACCTCAGAAGCTGCAAAAACACAATTCTATTATGCCCAAATCAAATCTCATTTTAGTCATGCTACTGTCACTATCCTTTGAAGTAGCTTCCATTCAGGATGCCTACACAGGCTTTCCTTCTTTCACATCAACATCTAGTGCTCAGTTTTGTTAAAGAAAAACACAGGAAAGATGAAAACCACTTGCAGCCTGACATCAGGACCCAGCCCTTGCTTTGCTGCCTGTGCCCATGCTAGACAAAATGCCAAGGACAGAAGACCATGAGCTCAGTGCAAAAGATGTTGCAGACTCCAGTTTTCTTCCTACAGCATGCTGGTGATCCGGGCAAGGCTGCAGGGAAGTGGTGGCAGCAGCTTTAAAGGAGCAGCTGGGGCTGCCCTATGGTCAGAGCTGCCCAAACCCAGTCAGGGTGGAAATCTCAGCCCAGGATGTGATACCCACAGCCACAAATAAGCTGGTACATGCAGGCACTGGTGTGCAGTAGAGCATGGAAATTTCCACCTTGCCCAAGAGCAGGGTGGAAGCAGTGCACAAAACAGACCTCACTTCATTCCTGCTTTCCTTAGGAGAATGTGCAAACCAGGCCCATGGCTCAGACTAACCTGCAGTCTTGCCTTCTAGCCCCATGAGGCTCCCTTTCCAGCTGTAGCTTTCAAACAATCACTAGTCAACAGTGATTAGTAAGCAAGACTGTCTCCACATAATGTAGCCCATACACCACTAAGACATCACAAAATATGAAGAAGCTCACCAAAAGTGTTAGTACAGAAATAACAGAGCTGATACATGTTTGCCTTTCCTTTGTAGTTAACATTTATATTTAATACATTTATATTCACCCATCCCTTCTCATTTGATACAATTAAGTATTTGTTCTGAATGTAACCACCGCCATCAACTGTAAAGCAGAGCTAAGTGACCACATCAAGTGGCCTGTTTGGTTTGGCCCTTTCTCGTCTTCATCAGCATCACAGTTCAAAGACTGGGACAGCTGGTTCCCACACAAGTGCTCTTTGTGCTGGGAGACAGTTCAGGCACCTTCCCAAGTGTGTTCCCCGCTGAAATCCCAAAGACAGCAAAATCACAGAACCACACAACATCAGGGATTGGAATGAAGAGAAAGAGAGGATGCGTGATATCCTAGCTGATCTTTTCACAAAAATGTGACGCCAGGACACTTTTTCCCACATACAGAGTCCACTGATACGAAGATAGAATGGAAACGCAGAACTGTAAAGCAGGATCAGTGCTGTGCTTTGGTAGTGTCCGGTATTCATCCTAGCACAGGCAGGAAGGAAATAGTTTGTAAACATCAAACAGTATCTGCAGCTGGTATTTGGGCGTATTTTCAGCTGGGATTCCTCCCCTTCCCATGAAAACAGACACACATTATCATTTAACAACTAATTGATTTATTTAACAATACAAATTTCTTTCTACTGCATGGTTTAGCAGAGAGAATTTGAGAAACAGAATTAGCTTTTATTTTTAAAATTTAAACGTTTACACAAAACCAACCTTGAATTCAGTAAATATAAAATTTACACACAAAAAAACTACATCAAAAAATGAACAGAATCATGACAAACCAACAAAAAAAAAAAGGGAAAAAAAAGGATGTGAATTCAGTGTAAAGGATTCAATGGCAAGGAAGGCAAGATGGGACAACACTAACATGGCATCCCACTTGTACACCTAGGTATCTCAAGTTGTACAAAACCAAAATACATTAAAATTAGGATTAAAACCTGTATTTTCATACCATAATATTTTATGATATAAATATCTGTAAATCCTGTAGGCAACACAGTTAAAATGTGAAATACATAGTTTGCTCTTCACTGAAAGTCACGGGAGTGATGTACGAGCACCGTGTTACCCATGAGTGCACTCATGGTCAGCAGTTACCAGACTTTAGATGTCCAGCCCAGATATGATAGCCCCTTGTTTCTTTGCCAATCTGTGCTATGTCTGCCATGTCCAACGGCATCATGAGAAACTCTGGTCACCTTCAGCAGTGATTTCCAGCTCCTGGCATTAGTCTATTACCTGACTATTCACCTGCCAGATCCCCTGTTTCTCATTCCCTTTTGCACTTTAGAACCTGAACCCTAAAGCTATCTTGTAGCTACCAAAAGAGACTGGCTTCTAGGTTGAGATATTTGGGATACACAGTTCTTCAAGCCACCTTCAGGAATCTGTAGAAATATTTAAAGTAGGGTGGATAACTCATGATCAAAGGTCATGTGATACAAAAAACAGGGCCCTATATAGTGATGGCTAATTTTAGATTTAAATCTTTAATATTTTTTTCTATTGCTTTAATATTTAAACCCAACATTTAGTTTCCATAGATTAAATGCGCAGAGCATCTTGCTGATGGAAGTGCTACAAAAACACCAGGTAGTGAGGGACAGTGTAAAGTTAAAAATTAAGTGTAATTTTAAAAATAATCTAAAGGGATCAGATTTTTTTTCTCTGTAATCAACAGTGTGACTGGCAACCTATAAAAGCTTGAATTATAAAACTACTAGTGTCTCTATTTTTTACACTGTATGTACTATAAAGTTGCATGTCTTTGTTACTTACAGATGTTACAAAATCTCCAAGCCAGAAAGTGAAGGGGGGAAACATAGTCTAAAAGTTTTACAGATTTCATTCGTACTAACAAATATTTATTCCCTCCGCCCCCAACTGTTTTTGTGTCATAAAAATCTGATTAAACTTATTCTAGTACTTTTTTTTCTGGACAGATGATGTAGTCATGCTTTGGAAGACCATTTATCAATGGGTAACTAGTTCTTCAATCAGCAAGTCTGACTTGCTTTCCTTGTAAACAAAAGCACCAGACTATAACTCGGCCCTTGTTCTGCAAAAAAAATATTTGTAGCAAGACTCAGACAGTACTTAATGAGAGCAGGACTGGCCCTGAAGCAACCAGCTATGTTAGCTTCTGCAGTTACGCATCTGCAATGCCCTCATTCCAACTTCAGAAAGAGCCAACCAGTATTAAATTTAAGGAAACTGTAGAAATTACATTTGTTCTGTTAAAACCAAAACAGGGTAAACTTAAACAATCCACAGGTGTGCATTAAACAGCAAGCCTTTGCTTATGCATATTAATTTAAAGATAATCCCCAGGGATTTCTGATATATTGGCCTTGCCTTGTTACTATAATTAAATTTATTCAAATACTGATTTAAAATAGGAAAACGAAGAAACTACTCCTTGGGGAACATGTTTATTGTGTTTGAGATGATACACTGGGTGCTCTCTGAGCTACAAAGGGAAAAAGGAAATCCTTTAATTACAAACTGACAAAGGTAAAAGTTAAAACAGTTTTCACAACAGCATGTACCACATATTGGAAATAGATCTGGGTTTAATACAAATGACATAATTCCTAGTAATCTACAGCTACCTTTAATAACTTCATACAGATAATGAATTAGGCTAAAATGCACTATAATATTTGGTTGACTTCAGGAACAGTATCCTTAGTACATCACAAAATACATTTTGATATCCCAAAGAAGCAAGACTTGCAAGTAGGCATCTTAAACATAACTAATCTACAGCTACAAATTTCTACTCTTGATAACATTTACCTTTTCGGGGGCAGTATCCCAGTCTTCAAAAGGATAAAAGCAGAGTAGAATCAGTATAACATATACACAGAAGTCCGTATTGTAAAGGCTATAAAGATTTGTTGCACACTGCAAAGTTGCCTTCTGCATCTTCACACTGCACAAGCAGTTTGTCATTTATGTTGCATATCTCTTGGTCCACTGTCTGGCTATTCTGTCATGTTCTGCTCTGTTGGTCAGGTACTGAGTGGCTATGCTCCCAACCAGAGGATCAGCTGCAAGGGACAGAGGAAAATCCATTAGTAACCACTCAACAATCAAAAAGCCAAACAATTTTTTTATACAGAGTACTTAAAATACTGAGTCTATTCTAAAATATAGTCTCTTTGTTAGGCCAGAAAATGCCATGAGATATAGTGGGGCTCTTATTATATGAGACATTTCCAAGAAAAGCATTCAGGGCACACGGAGCAGAAAAAGAAAACTAGTATTTATTTTTTTCAGTTGTCTGCATATTAATGAATCTTGCACCCAGCAGCCTTTCCAAAGGGATGAAGCAGGGCAGCTTTCATCCCTTTGGAAGGGCTGCTGGGTGTAGAGGACACTTGGGTCACAGTGCTTGACACGACCAGTGCACACCAGAGTGTCAGGACTGTAGGACACACACTGAGGAGACCCAGTTTGCTTTTAGTCATGAAACTTCCATATGAGAGGCTGATCCATTGTCCCTCATCAGCAGGCTTCTGTAAACGAATTGTCATCTTAGCACTATTGCTAAGTGAAGTGCTGAGAACTGAGGTTGGCACATAGACGACTTCTTTTTTCTACTGAGAAACTGCAGATACACAGCTTCTTGTGGGTGGTGCAGAGAGAAACATTCCTCTTGGCTTTTTGCCCAGGACTTAACCGACCTTGCACAAAAACCACTAAGCTGGGTAACAACAGGTGTCTGCTTCAAAAGATCTCTCTGCTGCAGCTGAACAATATAAAAGCAAGCTCACTTGCAGAGAGCCAGAGATAGCGTCCTTTTTCTGCAAGACAGTCTCTGCAGACAGGCCGTTGTGGCTTTTCTGGCAGACGTGGCTTTCAGTGACAGCAGGTCACATTGAAATGGACTAGGGTAACGGATTGGATTGTGAATCTCTTGGATATTCTCTATGATACATTTGTGTAGGTCTTTCTGGTCATACAGACATTTTGTCTGCCCTTGGGTTTCTTGCTGGGATGTTTCTGGACAGAAGTTTTTTCACAGTTCGCACAGTTTATTAGGGTTGGAAGGGGCCTTCAAAGGCCATCAGGTCCAACCCTCATGCTCAAGCAGGATACAATTTACTGAAAAGCATAATCACCCAAAAGACTAAATCAACTGCACAAAATCACATCAAGACATGTCTTAAAGATCTCCAGAGAAGCAGACTCCACAACTCCCTAGGCAACCTGTTGCAATATTTAATAACCCTTACTGTAAAGAAGTTTTTCCTCATATTGAGGTGAAACCTGCCGTGTTCAAGCTAGCATTCTTTTTCCCTTGTACTGTCTGACACAAATGAAAATAGAATATTCCTTTCTTCTTGACACCCAGCCCTCATGTATTTATATACAGTAATTCAATCCCCACATAGCCTTCTTTCGTCATAACTAAAAAGTCCCTATTTTCTCAATCTCTCTTCATAAGGCAGTTGTTCCAAACCCCCAACCATCCTTGTAGCTCTGCGTTGAACTCTCTCCATTAATTCTCTGTCTCTCTTGAGCTGGGGAGACCAGAACTGGACACAGTATTCCAGGTGCAGCCTCACTAAAGCAGATTAAAGGGACAGAATAACTTCCCTTGATCTGCTAGACACACTTCTCTTGATACATCCCAATGTCCTACTGGCCGCCTTGACCATAAGGGCTCATCGTTGATCCATTTTCATTGGCTTCCTTGGTCTCCAACTATGCTATTCCATCTTTGCACTACATTGAGATAGATAATAAAACGTGCAATTGTTTTCTGCTGATGGCTGCATTCCTTTGGTTGGGCTACATAATTGGCAAAACACTAAGTTCCTGCCCTGACTGCAGACAATCACCATTCATTGCCTAACTACACTGGTCACACAGTTGTCGCTGAAAAACTGCTCTGCCTCCAGTGGATCAACTTCCCTCCCAACAGGAACAAGGAACTCTCAATGAAAAAGGGAAAAATATCTCTGAATATCATCCCTCTCATATCTGCATGATTAAACATTTCAGCTGCTTAAGACAGGGACTTTCTGTGGGTCCTTATGACCTGCAGTTTGTAACTACACTTTGTTGCTTTCCTGGACTGAGCACTCACTTGGTGCACTGCACTCCTGCAATACAGAGCTTTAATGACATCAGCGTAGGCTCACCACCATACCCCAAGAAAGAAAAAAAGGGCTTAATGCCAACTCCTTTCTGTTGTACCACAGAAGTGAAAGCACCTTTAAATGTGGGGCTGTATCCAAGCAGAAGACTTAATCCCCAATTAAAAACATAAATAAATTTGTATTTGGTCTGCATGCAACCAATCACACCAATTACAATCCTTGACAACTAAGGCAAACACCTAAGAGCCAATGCTCAGCAACTTATCAGCTCCATACCTGGGTTGCAGTCTGTCAGAAGAGAACAAATAGACAGCAGAACCTTTGAAATAGTCAAAGCAGGGCTCCAGTTGTCTTTCAGGATATCCAGACAGATGACTCCCTGACTGTTGATGTTGCAGTGATAAATTCTGGTACGGAAAGTTACCTAGAATCACAGAATAACACAGAGAGTCATTCCGTGTTGGCCAGGGATCCTGCCCCTTGTACTCTGAGCAGCAGCAGTGCTTGGAGTGCTCCCAGATCTGAAGAACTTCTGTCAAGGTAGGGAGGTAGTTTTACTCTGCTCAGCTTCTAAAACACAATTGTATAAAAGAAGGATGCATTTGTACTGTAGCCATGGCTATCTTTCAGAAACTTACCATGGAGATCTTTGGTGCATAACCTGTTTTCACACAGGGCCTCTGGTATGTACAAAAACCAGCACCTACTTTGTAGTACACTGCCTGAACAAATTGTGCGTCAAGAATGATCTAATCACAAATGTAACTTTAGTGTGGTTTCTGAAGGTGAAGAAATAGACAGAATTTGGCTGCATGTGCAGTATTAGCCAATCTTTTCCTTTATTTCAAAAGCCTAAATATAGATCAGGAAAATGAATAATTAAATTGGAAGTATTGTATTATTCATGTTCAAATTAGCAATGAGATCTAACCCTTCCTTAGCCAGAACATAATCTACAACCAAAACAATGCTATCAGAGTAACACCATCTCTGTTTTTAATTTATTTCAGACTAACATTGGTACTGCACATAAGCATTATTCTGCACAAGTAAGCAGTCACAAATATTTAAGTGCTTTTATTACTTCAGGCACAAGAAGGATAATTTTATACCTCATACTGAAGAAGGAGAGAAAAATCCACAATGTTTTCTGAAACTACTGAAAATTCAAAAATAGTCATGGTCTTAAAAAAATCCTCAAGATTTTCATGAAGATTTTGTCTAAAACTCTGCATCACTTTCTTTAAATAATCTTTTAAAATTTTTATGCATCTTTCAGAGAAGTGTGAAATATATGATGGTTCTGTAACCCTTCTAGGGCATTTATTATAATGATATTACAGCCATAAGTAGTGGAAACACTACTGTGTGGCAGAATGTGTTTTGTCTTTGCGAATGTCATCAGCAATCCTTCTGGTGACTTGGTCAAGAGCTGTAATTCGGCATGAAGGGACAGAAGAAAGGAACAGCCTTTGATAGCTGTTCGTAAATTATCATTTCTTGTGTCCATACTATTTCTGAGCAAAAAGATTAAATTTTATTTAAGATTAGTTCCACTTAAAAGAGCTTTTGTTCAAAAATATTATCAAACAAGGTACCAGTAGTAACTAGATCACATGAAAATATATAATATAGAATCTGATTCATAGCAGAATGTTTACATATACTAGCAGCTGGAATTAGATGAAGGAAGCATAAGAAGCTCTTGCACTGTCTTTTGTTAAAATTAAAACTCCTTAACCCTTGATCAGACTCTTAATCTCATTTATAATTTATAAACCTTGCAAATCAGGATTGGCAATGGTAATCAGCAACCAAACTAGAAACACCATGTTTCTGAAACTGCAAGCCAAGATTTTGGATGTTGTGGTTTCCAGTATTTAGAAAGTGAGGACCACCCACTCACTGTAAGTTACATTCTTCTCACCTGTGAAAAAATGATAAATGCAATAAAAACCTCACTCATACCTTTGGTGGCTTGAATGGATAGTCAGATGAAAATGTGATATCCAGGAAAAAAACACCTCCTTCGTATACAGACCCGGGAGGTCCAAGTATAGTAGATCTCCATTCATAAATGTTATCTCCTTTAGGACCGGCACTGTGTTAAGAAACAGAGGAGAAAGATGAAGAAGAAGGAAAAGAAAGAAAAAGAGGGAGAAGAGAAAGAAAGAGAGAGAGGAAAAAAAAAAACCAGAAAGAAAAAGCAAAAAAGAAAAAAGGAAAGCAAGACAAGAAGAAAGAAAGAGAAAAAACGAAGAGTCAGGTGTACCTTTGAGAAAGGCATTTTATGGATTTCCTTATACATCCATTTTGTTTAATATAATCCACTTGCTTACATCCACCCAATTTCTAACTGATTTCATTTGGCTCTTTGTTTTAAAATGGCACTCTGCTGCCTCTTTGAAGATATAGCAATTAAACAAATCTACCATGAACTACTGGATTGTCACTGTCTGCAACACATCCGCAGATCTGCTTTCTTGAGTACGTGCTCATTCTGAGCTTCTGTGTCCTGCTCTCCCAATATCCATAAACATCATATCCATACAAGCAGGAGTTGTGTATCTCAATGACATTCCCCTTCTTCAGGCTTTAAAAAGATAGTATGTTCGCTTACATGTGCACTGAAACACATTTATGGCCACTAGTTGCACAGACTGGAGTGAAATATTACATCCTTGGGCAGTAAAACTGGCAATGGGAGAGACAGAATCAAGTAACACGGAATTGACCTTCTTACAGCACTGTCAATCCAAATAACTGCTTCTTACAGGGTGCATTTGCAATGCCTCCAGGCAATGAGTACTGAGAATACTAGCAAAAAATAGTTTATTTTAAGAAGTACAGTACTGAACACATTTCTCACTAAAGGAAGTGCATAATTAATTATTGAAAGGTTTGAAAGAAGGGATAATGAACAAGCATTTTCTTAACTTCTAAGCCACCAAATGCTGTTATCACACAGTAGCCCTCTAACCTCCTCACAAATAAAGCAATCAAAGCACAATCTTATTTCTTTCAGTAAGTCTCAGGGTTAAAACTAACCTAACCTTCTGAAAAATACACAGAATCTGAACCACAGGGATACAAACTGACTGCTACGGAAAACACCATGATCAAGCAGACAGAGTGGATTCATATGTATTGTACACCAACAAGTCTGTAACACGGCACTGTAAAAGATCACAGTATCACAGTATTACCAAGGTCGGAAGAGACCTCATAGATCATCAAGTCCAACCTGTCACCACAGAGCTCAAGGCTAGACCATGGCACCAAGTGCCACGTCCAATCCTGCCTTGAACAGCTCCAGAGTTGGCGACTCCACCACCTCCCTGGGCAGGCCATTCCAGTGGCCAATGACTCTCTCGGTGAAGAATTTTCTCCTCACCTCAAGCCTAAATTTCCCCTGGCGCAGCTTGAGGCTGTGTCCTCTTGTTCTGGTGCTGGCTGCCTGAGAGAAGAGAGCAACCTCCTCCTGGCCACAACCACCCCTCAGGTAGTTGTAGACAGCAATAAGGTCTCCCCTGAGCCTCCTCTTCTCAAGGCTAAACAATCCCAGCTCCCTCAGCCTCTCCTCATAGGGCTTTTGCTCAAGGCCCCTCACCAGCCTCGTTGGCCTTCTCTGGACACGTTCAAGCACCTCACTGTCCTTCCTAAACTGAGGGGCCCAGAACTGGACACAGTACTCAAGGTGCGGCCTAACCAGTGCAGAGTACAGGGGCAGAATGACCTCCCTGCTCCTGCTGGCCACACCATTCCTGATGCAGGCCAGGATGCCATTGGCCCTCTTGGCCACCTGGGCACACTGCTGGCTCATGTTCAGGCGGGTATCAATCAGCACCCCCAGGTCCCTTTCTGTTTGGCTGCTCTCCTCAGGTACACAGTTGGTCATCCCTCAGGTACACAGTTATTGCCCCCAAGATAACCCCAAGATCCATTCAATTGTCCCCACCTTAGCAAACTCCCAGCCACCACCTACATCTCACAGACACATGGTGAAGTGCTCCCATCCTTCTACCTCTGTGGTCCCAAGGAAGAGGCACTGTAGTCATATGTGATTGCATATGGAGCAAGCAGAGAGACAGGGCAAGGCACCGAACTGCAGCCTGACGCTTCGTGGTTTCTGGCATTGCTCAACACTCAACACAAGTCCGCTAAGTGTTGAAGCTCTGACTATGCCACATCACCTCATCTGTTTGTTACGCATATATCCATCGTCTATAATGTGGCACATTGGACATTCATTCTTACTGTGTAGCTGAACATGCAGAGACATTTATCAGAGACAAGAAACAGGAATAGTCTGCACTATGCATTTCCCATGACTAAAATACAGCTATTTTTACACACAGATCATGTTTGAGAAACAACCAGGAGCTGACTTTGATTACCAATCGCCTTTCAATTCCTATTCACAACACGTTTCTTACCTTGAGGACATTTCATGTACCAAATGTTTAAACTGTTGCAGGCTTTGCATTAACAGGACAAAATAATAATGGATTTTGGTTGACATCCCACTTAATTAAAAATAAAAGATTGTTTTATGAAGCTGTAGTATTTTCCTGTTGCCAAAATGGAAGCAGGTAAGAGTGGAGTGCTAGCCTCCAGAGTACAGCTAGGAAAGGAAAACCAGAAAAACTGTCAAAACAGTTTAGGTCTAAAATCCCTGCTCTTGCCTTTCTATTTGCAGTGCATGCAAAAAAGTAGAAGAAAAAGAGTAGATAAATTGTAGGGCAAAGAAAAGAGAAATCAAAAGGCAAAGAAGCCCATTTTTGATGCACTATTTATACCCTCCAGAAGACTTTCCATTTATGCTCTCTAAAAGCAATTAATGTAAAACCTGAAAATACTGGGGCAATAATGACAATATTTAAAACCCATACAGGTCACTGAAACGGTTTAATTAATTCTTGACATTCATCAAGCTTACACCTAATTATTGTGCTTAGAACCCAGATTTCTACAGAGCAATTCAATTTCAGCATTAAATGTCCTAATGTTTGTTTTACAGTTTAAAGAAGAGGTTAATACTCCTGCTTCATGTGTCAGGTAGTCTCTTTCACACACCTCTAATGGCTGCATGCAACTCAGTCAGATTAATAAAATAGCTGAATTAAATTATCTATTATATTTGAACCCAATGAATCAGTCACAATTAAGTGTGGCACCAGTTCAGTGCCAAACTGCTTGATAATCACTCACCAAATCAGAGCAAGGGCATCTATCAACTAGTAGCCAGAAGCTAAGTGCAATAACTCTGTCTACTAGTAGCTGCTATGCAGTTCTATGCTACCACTAGCAATTTATTAAAAGATGTGGCTATAACATGAGAAGAGGAATTCCTAACCTTGTAATAGAAAGAAAATACTGTGTTCAAAACACCTGCTACTGCTAAGAAAAGATTGCTGCAATGTCAAAAGTAACAGAAAGCTGTAACAGCTGCCCTCAATAAAAGAATAGAACCATTAAATCAAACAATTTCATTACATCAGATTGAGATTTGTGAGTTTATTTAACAGCTGAAGCAATGTCTCACTTCCAGTGGTGTAAACAATACCCCTACTCCTGGTCCACCAGGGTGACTATGATATAGTCGCCATTTCAGAAACTTGGTGGGATAACAGGAACGATTGGAGTTCTATACTGAGGGGATACAGCCTCTTCAGGAGAGACAGGCAAGGGAGAAGAGGAGGAGGAGTGGCTCTGTATATTAGAGAGTCACTCCTTGCCACAGAGCTTGAGGTGAGGGATGAAGGGATTGAGAGCTTGTGGGTGAAAATCAGAGGGAGGCCTAACAAATCTGACATCCTGGTCGGAGTCTGCTATAGAGCACCCAAGCAGGATGAGGCAGCAGATGAGGTATTTGACAAACAATTGGAGGCTGTCTCAGGATCATCAGCTCTTGTTCTTGTGGGCGACTTGAACCTGCCTGATATCTGCTGGGAACTTAATTCAGCAGACCGGATGCAGTCCAGAAGATTTTTAGAACGCATGGAGGACAGCTTCCTGACGCAGCTGTTAAGTGAGCCTACCAGGGGTCAGGCTCTGCTTGACCTGTTATTCTCCAATAGAGAAGGGCTGGTGGGAGATGTGAC
>VXBP01004399.1:0-18073 GCA_013400115.1 Rhinopomastus cyanomelas
ATGTCCCCTAGCAATTGCTTGAAAAGGCCAAAGAGATGTTCAAGGCCCGCCAGGGTGTGTCCCTGTGTGACTTGGTCTAGGTGATCCTGCTGTGGAAGAGATGTTCAAAGCCCGCCTGGATGTGTCCCTGTGTGACTTGGTCTAGGTGATCCTGCTGTGGCAGGGGGATTGGGCTGGATGATCTTTTGAGGTCCCTTCCAATCCATAATGATTCTATGATTCTATGATTCTATGATATAGGGTCGGATATCATCTAATCTCTTCTATACCAATGACAGTGTGTAGGGTACCTCTGCATTAGTGTAACAAGCTGTTCTTATCTAACTGTTCTCATCTAACCTTCATAGTATATTTAAATCATTCTTTTCGCTGTAAGTTACTGTCTTAAAAATGTCTGAACGTGGTATGTTTGGAACATAAGTGTTTCTAATAACTGCTTAGTGTTTCAACGAGAATCTTTCTTGTACTTTTAAGTGTTTCACTGCTGGAAGTTGCTACCTTGCAGTAGGGAAATCTGTGTAGTCACATGCCCTTTAATTTCACCTGTCCAACTACTGGAAGTTGAACTTCATCATGCTTATTGGAGGCAATCATCCACAGTATTCTTTTAGTCCAGATATGTGAAAACTGAGCATAGCTTTGCAGAGAGTGTTCTTCCAGAGGACGCTATTGCCATTGTGCTGTTGGTGTGAATTGTGACAGGAACCTCCTACACAGCTTACAATACATATGCGTGGATGGCATATGTCAGTACCTTGTATTTGGTCTCTTGGAAGGTGTGTTGTCTTTCTGCTACATTGGTGGTGACTTGCTTCACATTTTCAAGTTTATATTTAAGTGGACATACTAGCTCAGATTGTTTCATGAGCAGTACTTGAAAGGTGTATTAAAACTGTAGAAACTGAAGTAGAAGTACGTGTCATTATAAACGCACAGATGTATGCGTTTGTAGTGTTTCTGTGTTTGCAAGCTTGCAACATGCAGTTCTTTGCCTTTATTATGAGACGTCCAGAAATTCTTACATTTGAATTAATTTGCAGGTAAATTTATCAAGTTAGAACTAAGCAGCAGCCTCATTTATATAATCACAGAATCATAAAAATTGGAAGAGATCTACAAGATCACCAAGGCCACCATGCCCACTAAGCCACGTTCCTTAGTACCACATCTGTGCATTTTTTAACACCTCCAAGAACACTGACTCCAACCACCAATTTGGGCAGCCTGTTCCTATACCTGACCGCCCTTTCAGTGAAAAAATCTTTCCTGATGGATTGGACTAGATGATCTTTCAAGGTCCTTTCCCATGCCTAATGTTCCATGATTCTGTGTGACATTGATTCTCATAATGTCTAATCTAATCCTCCTCTGGTGCAACTTGAGGCCATTTCATCTTTTTCTATTGCTAGTGACTTGAGACAAGAGACTGACCCTCACCTTTCTGGCTCATGCTGGCTCATGTTGAGCTGGCTGTCAGTCAACACCCCCAGGTCCTTTTCTGCTAAACAATTCTGCAGTCTCTCTTCCTCACGCCTGTAGCCTGCCAAGTGTTGTGACCCAGGAGTAGCACCCAATGTTTGGCCTTGTTAAACCTCATACAATTGACCTCAGCTCTTTGATCCAGCCTGTCTATCCACAGAGCCTAACTGCCGTCCAGCAGATTGACAGATCTGCCCAGCTTGGTGTTATCTACAAACTTAATTAGATTTGGGGGAATTAGCGAGAATAGTGACATAATAATGAATCAGATGTTGGCTTGTTAATGTTCCACTGATTCTCAACCAATGGAAAGCAAGTTAGCTTCTTTCTGTGCTAAGAATTGACTTGATGGAGAATGGCATTGGAGATTCTGCTTTGCATTTATGTCATTTTTATCTTTTTGGTTTCCCCCAGAACCAAAAGCATTTTTTGAGCTTTTTAAACTTCATTAGTTGCACATATATATCATTTTATGGTCAAAGATAAAATGATATCAGAAAAAGTCAGATAAAAGGAAACAAGAAATTTATATTCAAGTATGTGGTAATTTTGCTGTGAAATTTGCCTGTGTAACAGACATATTGGTAAGTATGCAGGTACGCTACAAATATTGTAGGCAAGAAATATTGGCACTATAAAACAAGAATCTTGGTGGCAGTTTCCCACTGCTAACAAAACCATACATGAGATGAAACAAAGAATTAATCTCATACAATTAATTTAAATTTTAGATAGAATCATTAAAGTTGAAAGAGACCTCCAAGATCATCCAGTCCAGATATCTGTTGCAGTGATATTTAGAAAGTATAGAGATCTATAACACACAGTTATTCATAACATACATACTCTTTGGTGAGGAGCACACATAAAATTATAAATGCTTCACTAGAAATGCATGGATAGACATGCTGTAGTCTTCATTGGTACTGGAGTTGAATCCCATGCATTTAAGGATGTGCCTCTGAAGGAACAAAAGTGTGACCTGAAAAGCTTTTCCTGATTATGTCAGTGGCGAATGGAAGTGAGCTCCAACCTGTAAGCAGGGCTAGAGGCTTCAGAACTGGCTTACAGTTGATTCTCTCCAAACAGTTGTTTGGCATTTCATACCTTGAAAAGTATCACTTGTCCATCACCAGCTGTGGCTTATGCATTTTTCTGGTGTGGTTTGGATTTTTTTAAAGGAAAGGCCTTTTATTTGGCCATCTTAATTACAATGCTACCTCAGAGTATTTGTACTATTTCTGCCTTTTGGTGTTGGTTTTTAAAATTTATATCTTCTTTCTTGGGCATATTTATCTTTTCTGTATGAAAAGATGAACCTGAATTATTTTCTCTGACGTGTTTCAGTCAACACTTGACATACCAGATCGTTGAATGAACCTTCTCCTGGTGATCAACAGGGGAAAATCATCAGAGGGGCACTGCGTAAATTATTTTTGCCATTCTGTGACTGTTGACCTGACATATTATGACTGACTGGTTAATGACTTGTTAGCTAGTGATTCTGTAATCAGCAAGAACAATAAACGGGATAATGACTATGTTTGCTAGATACTTGTGTTTTATACACCCGAATTTCTCATGTAAGTCTGGCAGAGTGTATTAATACAGCATTTCAAAATTTTGTTCTGTAACATCCAATACATTCTATATCTCAATGTTTTTGAAAATGCTAGTAGCTTTTTTTAAATATGAAAAACATCTAATAGTCACATTCATTGTAATTTTTTTCATTACAATAAATACTATATAAATAAGAACCCTAGCCATTATAAGATTCTAAGTCAAAGTCTACAGATTCTTCTAGATAAAAGTGTGAATGAGCCAGTAATGGATAGTGTTTTAGCTCCATAAAATGGGATGGAGTTATTAAAAATAGGGAAATACGTTAAAAAAGTGTGCATACAAGCCTTCACTATAGCATATGCAAAGCAAAGTACACCAAACTTAGTTGCTACAAGACTGTAGACTTTTGAACCCTTCCTCTCAGCAGCCAACCAGGTGTGTCTTCTGGAGAGGATGATCTCGGTGCTGCTTTCCTGGTGTTAAAGCCCTCTGTGAATCCACCTGCCTGCTGGAGTTGGAACTAGATGATCCTGAGGTTCCTTCCAGCTGAAGCTGTTCTGTAATTCTATGATTTGAAGAAGGCTTTAATTATTTTGAAATTAGATGGTTATTTCCACTGGAAAAAAACATTTCTTTTACTTTTCTGTCTCAATCGCGATAAACAGTTTCTAGAGTTTCTTTTAGCAAATTAAGAAATTTATGCTGTAAACTTGGAAAAAAAATATCACTGTAATAGCTACAAAAAATTATGGAGCACCTACAAACTGAAATTGTGGGCTTGTGAACTCATTGCATTTACACAAACACATTAAATAATGAGGGTAAAGTGATAGATTATGCTTGGAACACTATCTAGGTCAATATCATGAGTAGATAATATTATTACTCAAGAGGTCCTAGGAAAATGGTATGTTGTAATGCGAACTTCATTTGTGTGTCACATTCATGGTGTCTGTCATTTGGACTATGTGTTTTGAACATTTTTACTTGATTTTTATCGTCTCACTCACTGACTTGTTCTGTTCCACCAGTCTCCTTTTGTATTTTAGTTTTTGTTTTCTTCTTTTCAAGATTCAGTACCACAGGTGTATGTAGTGTGATATTCACAGCACTATAATTTTAAAGTATGTCCTACCTTTTTCTCAATAGAGTGGTTTTGTATTTAAATAAATACATATATATTTGAATACAGTTACCATGGTTCAGTCATATCACTTTATCATGCATTTAATTATATGCTTTCAAAAAAGCACACTGGAATTTGATTGTGAGTTGCAGAGATACCAGTGGTAAGAGGTGTAGGTGTTAACCCCAAGGAAAGATGATGCTTCTCACATGCTTGGTGCTCAGATACCACACAGTTATGCTTGTTCTGGCCCCATATGTGAGCAGTGGCAGAGAGTCACACAGAGCGCCTAAGGTACATAATGCCACTCTTTGATATACCATACATTCTGGTGAATCCATGAAACTCCAGCAAACTCCTCTGTGTGGAAAAGGGTTGAAATATTCTCCAGTAAATTCATGCAACTGTGCTCCTTTCAAGGTTGGCTCAGTCTGGCATATTTGTCCTGCACTGTTTCTCTTGAAATGGACTGCTCCAAATGCTCTCATGCTGTGCGGTGATGCGCAAATATTTTGCAAATGGTCCGTGTGCTGAGTGAGGAAGCAGAGGTCCTCCTGTATAATCCGATTTCAATCAGCTCGCTCTAATCACCACTGATAGTTGCAAAATTTAGCCTGGATCTGCTCCGGTAATCTAGATTGACAGGAGGTAAAAGGGACAGAAGGACAGAGAAACAAAGAGAAATGAGCAGATGCGGTGATTTTCTGCTTTTGCTTCCCCTCCTGGGAAGAGTGTCTCTGCCAGCACTGTGACAGGGTACCAGGAGCACAGGTGTCTTCTGCGGGGCTGGAGCCAGGGACACACACAGTACAACAGGTAGCTGCGGAACCTGTTGGTGTGCGTTATTTGCTGACATCAAGATCCTAATTCTCTTTATTACTGGGAAGATCCTGGACTTGTGAAATATTTGGGCACAGCAGCCAGCAACTGGGCATCTCTTCAACATCCTCCGAAAGAGAGTGGCTTCTAGTGTTGGGCTTCATTTGTCTACAGGTTGGGTGGAAGCTCAGTTGGTAAATGGGCTCTGCATTTTCCCGGTGGAAGGGTGAAGACTCTGTGAGAGAGGAACCTTTTGATTTCTGGTTTTAGCTTTTCTGAGAGAAGAGCCAGCTTTGGATTAATGGATATACAGAAATACAGCCAGCTGCTGCTAGAATGAGACATTGCAGAAAAATTTGTCTCTGTTTGACTGGAAGAAAAATACCATTTTTTATTGTTACCTGACCACATGCTCAGTGTGCCTGTGTCAGCCAGAATAAGGGATCAGACACCCTTTGATAACAGAAGCTCCTGGACTACTTCTCCATCTGACTTTCCATGCTGGTGGGGTTGTTGTTGGTCATCTCAGCCTTGCATGTTGCCATGCCAAAAACACCCAAGGCTAAAAATGTGTCCTGGGTAAGCACAAATGCTTCTCTAAATATGTTTGTGGAAAATAGACATAGGTGGTAAAGTAGATGTCCTAAAATAGACATAGGTGGTAAAGATTTGATTGTCCTAATTATTTAAATTATTCCTAAGAATTAAGAAAAAAACTGCAAACCTATCAGTTGGGATGCGAGTATTTTGAAGGAACTGTATTTGCAAATTTTAAAATACCAGATACAGATTTTCAAGTGTCTTGGTCTATATTTGATATATACTTTCCATCTATGCTACTAAAAGATTTGTACTACATACTTTTAAATCAACTGCAAAATTAGTGTGGACTGAATGGTATAGGATCAAGACCTTAATAGTAATGTTTAAAGACTTGGGAGAATTAATGATTGCAATTATATTTTAATTTCTACTTTTGTATACTTCAGTGATTCATGACAGTAGGTATTATTATATGTAGTGTGATCCATATCTTTAAATGTTGTTGTTAAAGTCCCATAAGTTGTTTCAGTATAAGAGGTTATAAATTGCAGTGGGATGAAGTAGTCTGTGTTCAGTGTCTTTTAGTTTACTTTCTTAATTTTTGCTAAGAAAATGCATTGTTATTTTGTCCTGATACATTATTTCTGCATCAGAAACTAGGATTCCCTGTTGGGGGATAAATTAAGCCATGAAATACAGTTCCAGAGTAAGTAACAGTGCCCTTTCGTAACCTCCATCATGTATGATTATGTAACTCTGATTGCACAGCCTGCTTTACTGAACAAGCGGAATATCCTTAAACCCCAGTTTCACACAGAAAACCTGGAGATGCTGTCAGCTGATCAGTAGATGACTTTAGGGCTTCTTCAGTGGCTGAATCCCAAATCTTGTCACAGCTGAGTTGCCCACAACTGCATTGTCTTGTCTACAGTGCTGGGGTTGCTTGGGAACACGGATACAGCTACCAGATGTAGGGATACAGATACCTTCCCTATGACTGCTCAGTGATTAGTAGCTATGAAAACACATTACGTTTCAGATCACTTAGAAATTTATGTGTGCTCATGGAGCAGGATATGCTTGTATATAAGAGCAGTGGATAGACATTTATATTCACCAACTTAAGTACTGAGGTATAAACTGCTCACAGACACAATGTGTCTTCCTGGGGTTAGAAATCTCATCTGTTTGCAACTGTAATTATCTCCAATTTTAGGTACTTCAAATACCTATTTCTGTTTGTTATGTTGGAGAATACGAACTCTAACCCATAGCTTTTATGGAATAATCACTAAGAATACAATAAATAAGACCTCTCTCCCTCTCCATACTTATACTATCAATTTGCTTACAAAACTGAATATATGGTCTCATTAAAATAGTAAATTTTGGTAAGACTTTTAACTGAGTGATTCATTCAGCATTTTTATTTATTATGGCATAGCCCCATGTTGCAGACATTAATAACTTCTAAGTCTTTCACTAAAGTCATAGTTGCACATGTGAAATGTATAAACCGTAAATCAGTTTGAGAATTCCAGTGCAAAAATGGCAACTTAGATGACTGCACCTATGTGCTATATAAAGAAATAGACGCAGCATCCAAACCACTGTCGCATTTGTATTTCTTCTACTTTTGGTAACATTTCCCCTTCAAAAGCTGCAGAATTCATTTGTAAGGATTTATGACTTAGTTTTGAAGTGTATTCTTTTAGCAATTTATGGTTGTGGCTTGATGTCTGTTTAAGCCACAGAGAGCAAAAGAAAAAAAATTCATAGTTCTGTAAAAAGGTGAATATAGTTTGATGTAATTCTTGCACTCAGCACTTTCCCTTTTCCTTGTGAAGAGAGGGGTGTTTAATCATTTCATCCATCTCTGTCAGTAAATATAAAATTATTCACTATTAAGTGATAGAAGCTGTCATCCTCCTTAGTAAGTATAGAGATAATCGTGTGAGGAGTATTTTAAGTAAAGAAAAATTATGATAGTTATTGCACTGAGGATGCAAATTCATATTTCCCCTTTAGGGCTTCAAAGTGCCTATCTAGATGCCTTCTCCACTGAAATAAATTGTGTGTATAAACTAGGCAGATTCTTTTTAGACTTTTAGACTTTTTAGGTGTTTTGCACCAATGTGTTTGACAGACCTTGGGCTACTGCAAGGACCCTCAACTCATAAATCACTAGGCTGAAAAATTATTTTCTCATGTCTTTCAAGAGCTGAGGAATTGACACTTTCCTGTTGGGTTGTTTCATCCCTGGAAACCCTTGAAAAATCATTTTATAGTGCTGCATGCCTTTGATACAGGCTACAGAATGTCCAGACATGAATTATGGCCTTGGTTATGTGCATACTACTTTGAAGAAAGGTGTGTGGTTTTTTAAATGTTTGAAATACTCACGGAGGGAGTTGCAGTGATTTTAGTTTTATATAGAGAATATTTTCACTTTCCTCTCTAAAGGCTGTTGATACTGCAATATGCGAATGTTCCTGAAAGTTAGTGGAAGAACTAAGGCTGACATAGAGAAGATGACTATAGCATCTGTTTGTCATGTAGTGCCTTGAGATCTTCAGTATTTGATTTGCAAACTGGATCAATTCAATTATCCCTAATGGAATAATATTGCTAAACTGACTCCTACTGGCATAAATTTATTTTTATTGTCCTATAAAACCATTTCTATTTTTTGTTACTCTATGTAGATAGAAGTAATTCTGTCTCTGGGCTCTGTGACAACTGTCTGTAAGACCTACACCTGTGAAAAGGCCAAGATATTGCTATAAATGCAGCTATGGGATATGGCAGAACTTTTAAAAATATGTTTTTTGCCTAAACATTAGGTGATGGTTAAGACTTGAGCTTAAAGAAACTTTTAAATCTGTAAAAAATGTTTAAGTGCTGTAAGGTCTTCAAAATACTGTTCTGTGCCTGTTAATGGAAGAGTTCCTTTGATGTAAGGATTGTTTAGATGCGGTGTTTAAAGATGTGGACTACTGGTGAACTTGGTAGAGTAGGATTGTTGGTTGGACGTTAAGATCTCAAGGATCATTTCCAGTCTGAATGATTCTATGATTCCCTTTATTTCCTGTAAACTCTTTTATACTGGTTTATTACAGGAGTAAACATCTTTAAGTATTCTCTGAAAGACATTTAACTTTGTACCTGTTGTAATTTTCAAGGCTAGGATGATCTTCCAGAGTCCCAGTAACAGCCCTTTTGTCCTATCCAAATGTCCTCTGGCCTTTAAAGCCATACAAGCCCCGCTGGAGGACTGCAAACCTTGACTACATGCCAAGCCAACCCACTGAGCAGAAAGGTCATTGAGCTACACATACCCAAAAATAAATTATAGCTCTTTAGCTTCAGCTGCAGAGCCTCCTGCCATGTTCTTCTGTCAGTACTTGTAGATCACGATACCCACTGCAAAGAAAAGAACAAAGTCTGTGTGCTACTTTAGTACATAAATCATCTTCCCAGAAATACAGAGTAGAATGGGTAGGAAATTTGTTGCATTGTTGTTATCGTAAGTGAAGGTGCTTAAGGGTGCATACACAGTATGTTTCTGCTTTTATTGTATTTTGATTGGGTTGTCATTGTTAGTATTTATGAGAGAAATCTTGATTGCAAAGAATCCATTATCACACAGTATCTTTCAAACTCAAAGGAGTGGAATTTGGAGAAGAGGAAACCTGACTTTCATGTAGTTAACTAAGTTACAGTTTCTGGTGAATTCCCTGAGTTAACAAAAAAGACTGATATTTCTGCCTCACTTTATTACTTAGGAAGTTATGTGGTGGTTCACACAATGTCACAGTGGTGGAGCGGGTGAGAATGAAAACAGAAAGGCAGGGTTTATGTTGTGAAATAATGCCTGTTCCAGCTCGTAATGTTTCAAGAGAGGATGGGACATCCGTGGAAAATTTAAATACTATTTCAGTTATATTGTTGTGAAAACTTATTGAAATATGGATTAACTTTAAAAAATGTAGGAGGAAGTGGTCAAGGAATAAAGGAAAGGAGAAGATAAAATGATGAAGGAGAAAAGGGAGATAAAGATTAATACAAACTAGAGCTTTGAATTTTTAGATGTCATAGCATTAGAAAGGAAGGATTAAACAAATGCTCAAACACCAGGGAAAGGTTGGCTCGGTGGCTACACTGAGAATTCCGTTTTTGTGCCTGCATTTAGGGTCAACTTAAAAATAGGAAATAAATCAAGTGGTTTGAAGAATACACAGTGGAAAAAGCTTGAAAATAATTGTGAAATTATCTGAGCACGACTTTGCCCTGAAACATGGAAGACAGAATAAAAATGAAATTTGCTGTGTTTCTAACAGAGAGGACAAAGAGGTGCTTCAGATGAGTTTTTCTTTCTTGACATTGTCAAGGTATGTGGATAAGAGGAAAACTTGGAGAGAAGCACTCTCTGCACAGGCATAATCTTACTATGGTTTGGATTAGTATGGTTCATCTGAAGAGACTGAAAAAGAGGATAATGTCAGGAAATATTAAAGATGGAAATGTTACCTATCTGTGAAACATCAGTAATGCTCTTGCTCATTTCACAGGGCTGTTTTTGAAAGGGTTATCGGGGGTCTGATCCAAGGTTTGAGTACAGAAGAGGCTGACTGCAACAGTATCCCTGTGGGTTTAAAGATGTGTCTGTGCAGTAGTTGAAGTAGCCTATGGCACAAGGAACAAGTGTGGCTTGTATGGAAGACTTCCTTGTTGGATAAATCAGAGCTCTTGACATTTAAAGATCAACAAAGCTGAAACAGCTGTAGATATTCTGGCCAAAATACACTGTTATTAGCCAAAAAAGAATGAAAAAACTTAAAAATACTTTTTTCTTACGTTGCTTATGAAGCTATGTTTCTGTTCAGTAAATCAATTGAGTGCTATTTTGACTTTCCCTCAGCCTGGGCTTTAATGTATGCTAGTGTGACTCTTGTTCTGCCAAATGATCGTGGACAGAAATGACATCATCATTTACTCTCTTTCTGGATGTTACGAAGTCTTTAGTTTCTACTGAAGACAGCTCTTAGCAGGTTTGATTGATGAAAAACCTTCCTCAGAGAAATTCTGAGGTCTGCATCTCTCTCTCCTGGCACACCATTTTTTTTACTGTTAATAAAGGTGGTCTTGGGTTGTCTCCATCCTTCAAAGGCAAGCCTGTGGGAAAACTCCTATGGCTGCTGCATTGTCTCCCTTTGCTTGCACAGCACTCAACAGATGTGCAGGGGCAAAAGGAAAGCACTAGGAAATAAAAGGCAAAAAGCTTAATTACATATTATCCCGTCCTGTGGTTTTCCTTGTACTTCCTTATCAGTGTAATTTCTACTGAACTTGGTTGGAACTATATGCATAATCCAGTTAGCAGAAAGGTCATTAGGGCATGCAGAACTAAAAGCAGTCTGCTACAAGGCAGAAAACTTGAAAGTTCCCTTAAGTTTTTGTAAGTTTTCCCTTTAATCGGAGGAACCTGGGCTCTGCAGGCATCCTAACAGCTGCTGGGCAGTACCAACAAACAGTTGCACTGATCGTTTCTGTGGGCCAGAGTGCAAGACTCTATTTGCTGACTCTAGGAGTCTGGGCTGAATGTGGGTAATGCACCCCTATTGATAACATTGCCTGACTCAGGCAGGTCCCTTGATCTTTAAAATTAAGCAATTGTGTTTAAAAAAAATTTCATGTTACATTCCAAGTGAAAATCTATGATTAATTTTAGCACTTCAACTTTCTGCTCAGTGTGCTAAGTCTGTGACTACAAAGCAGTTATAAAGATAGGACAAATTATGTTAAAGGTAGAAGTTGACTGATGTCACACAGTAACAAGAAATTGACTTTCCAAGAGTACTTTCTCTTAGTCCTGTGTAACAGCATACACCAGCATTTACTGCAGTTGTCCAATCACTTCTAACCCCTACAGACTTTTTTAACCGCACAGATATAAAGAGGAAGGTAAGAAAGTGTTTTCCTTTCCTTAAGGGAGGTGCTTTTTCTAAAGTTTGGGGTTTTTTTTCACTCTTAAGAGTTAACAAAAATGCAGAGGAATTTCCCAGTTGGCACAGTCACAATCTGTTTGAGCTACCTTGAACTGTCTTGACAAACAGAAATTTTCTGAGTCCTTTAGTCTATTCTGGGATAGAGGAAAATATAGGAAAAAACACAAACCAGACTTTGAAAGTAATATTGCCTGAGATGAAATAGAAGATGAAATTACAGAAGCATCTGTGGATGAAAGGACATTATTCTTGTATTCCTTGGCAGCATTTATACTGGCCTTTGACATTAAAATCTAGATAAAGGAACTTTAGCAGTATATTCCAGTGCTTTAGTTATTTCTATTGTCATATCCCTTTTCTAAGATTTTTGCCACCACTAATGTTCAAGAAGCCTGCAATACAAATTTGCAATGTAATTTTCCTTTGAATTGCAAAGACTAAAGCTGACCAAGGTTGCAATTTGACAAATTGCCAAATACATCTTGCATTTCTTGAGGCACAAATGAGCCCAGAGTCCATAAAGTGTAAATAGTTTATTTCTCCAGTGATGCTTGAAAATTTAACCATGTAACTGCATAAGCATTTTTGAATTCTTCCCTCAGTGCATTAAGGGGACATTTATTCCTAAATATTTGGTAGCCAAGGGAGAGGAGAGAGCAGCTGGTGCATATTTAGGACTGAGAACATACTGCATCACTAGGAAGATACTTTAAAATCTAATGAAGATGGGAAAGGTTTAACCCTTTACATTTTGGTTAGTGGTATAAGTTAGAATGACGTTACATAAATGTTACATGGAGTTGAACACGCTAGTACTGTATGTGAAGGCTGTGTGATTTTCTGTTTAGATGTATTTTGCTCCCTTTTAAAAGCACTTGTGCTCATTACAGGTGCTAGTTTTTAACTGAAATTCTGGTTGTGCACAGATTTTTGTAATGTCCTGTACTTGTCCTTCAAGTAATGCATGATGTTGAACAAAAATTATGCATACAATAAGGAAGGCTCATAAGAAAGAAATATTCAAGAATCATGTCCACATATTAGTCATTAAGTTTTGGATACAGTTGATTCAAATATCATGGGAATTTAGTGTTTATATGCTCAAACTTCTTCTCTCTGTTTATTTCTTGCTGTTTATACACACTCGTAAGAGGATTTTTAAATCTAACCATTAACTGTACTATACCAAATTCATAAGGCTAATGATGATTTCAAAAGCCTTCCTAAGTTCCATTTTCATTAGGTAGCCTGTTCTTGAAGGAAACTAAGAACAGGATTTCTTGAGGCAATGTGGCAATTATTTTTGAGTGTTTAGAGCCAATCTGAATGATACTTTGCAGAAAACTAAACCAAGTAAAACATGCATTTTTATTATTTTTGAGGCAGAAAGAACTATAATAAAAATTACCACAATAAAAAGAATCTCAACACAGTTACCATAGTCTCTCTGAATGATCATCAGAAATATACTTAGTTATTAGGATTTGTTTATTTATAGCTTCTTAAAATGTAAGTAAAAGGTGTCAGTAAGACATCTGAACAATGAAAACAGCACTATTGCTTTTTAACACAGACTACCGCGGTTGATTACTAGTACTAGACAAATCTGGACAAAGATATGCAAAGGTGTGTCACAGGGAAAAATATATATTTATATGTGCAAATAACTTCCAAAATAAATTACATATGTGGAAGTGTATGTTACATTCTCCTTCAATTAGAAGTGAAAACGTCTTGGAAATGAGACGCAAAAGGCATTAGAGATCAAAAATAATTTGCTCTGATAAAGCAGCGAAGAAGAGCTTTAGATTTCAAGAATTCCAAAATCCAGAGCTGTGCCTAGAGCCCATCAGTGGTGCCTTCTCTGCAGAGGCCTAAGAGATTGCCTTTATGTCTGATTTCTCACTGTCTTCCCAATTTCATTCTCTTTTTGTTGGCTTCCATATATACATGTCTGGCTACTATGATAGATTGTGTTTTTCTGGATACAGTGTATTGAATTTTTGTCCTGCTTCCAGGCCGAACTAGTCACTTAGTTGCATTTATTGCTTTGGTAGTCACTGTAGTCTTATCTTGCTATTTTCAACATTTTAAAAAAACAATAGGAAGTACTTTGCAAACACCACCTCAATTTTTGAATATTCAGCATTCCAAACCAATACCTTATTTTTCAGATGTGGATGATTGTATTGCAGGCCCCATCTATGTTCAGTACTTACAGGTATTACTGTCTTGTGAGCTTTTTCTTCCACTGGAAAACTTGCTTCCAGTTTGAAATCTACCCTGTGGGAAAGGGTGAATTGCATTTCTTGACATGATTTTCCTTGAAATTTCCAGTCATTCAGAGTTTCTGCTGTCACTTTTCTCTCCACACCTACCCTGTGTTGCAGAAAGAATTCATACACACCACAGGTGACAGTAATCAAAAGAGAACGCCATAAATTCATAAAACACTGCCTAGTGCATTAGGTACTGTAATCATGAATAAGACCAATGTTTTAAATAATACGTTACTTGTTGAAGACTAATAAACAATTTGAGAGACAAATTTAAAGAGCATCATCTCTGTAAGAAGCGGGTATTGTTTTAGATAAAAAGATCTTGTGTATCTGTGCCAAATCCTTTGAATACACTAATGTGCAAGATGATGCATAATGTTTCACAGACTTTTTCATTGCTACATTTCTGTTGTTAAAATGTAAGTAACAAAATACCTGGCTTCATCTGTGTTTGGCCACTCAAGAGTGAAGGACATTTGTTTGTCCTCAGAGTCATCCTTAAAGACGCAAGAATGTCAGAAGGCATAAAGAAAATAAGGATTAAATCTCCAAAACACAAAGGGAATATGGAAATTGAAGTGGGTGTCAGGAGGATGGAGCCAGGCTCTTCTCAATGTCATCTACTGATAGGATGAGGGGCAATGGGCGTAAGCTGGAACATAGGAGGTTCTACATAAATATGAGAAGGACCTTCTTCACAGTGAGGGTGATGGAGCACTGGAACAGGCTGCCCAGGGAGGTTGTGGAGTCTTCTTCACTGAAGACATTTAAGACCTGCCTGGATGTGTTCCTGTGCGACTTGTTCTACGTGATCTTGCTGTGGCAGGGGGACTGCACTAGATGGTCTTTGAGGTCCCCTCCAATCCCTGATGATTCTATGATTCTATGACTGACCCTAATAACCCTCCTGTCCTTGATGTGCCTAGAGACAGCCTCTAGAACAAATTACTCTATCACCTTTCCAGGGATGGAGATGAGGCTGATCTGGGTCCTCCCTTTTTAGTCTGATAATTTTTGAAGAGTTTTTTGGTATTTCCATGGTTCCCCTGATGTGGGCGCTCCTGATAAGCTATTAGTAAAGATCATGCATCTTTTTCCAGTCCTTTTCCTGTTCAAATGTAACCTCCAGATTGAAAAACACTTCAGCTTCATACATCCGTGAATATGAACTGGGGACTCAGTAGGACAAGAGGAATCAAATGAAAAATACTTTCACTGAGACTAAAATTACGGCATTTTTTAGACATAAAGTCAACATACTAAAAAGAGCTGTATTTTTAGCTAGGATTGCTTCCTGGCAGCAGCCCATTTACTGTACTATGGGCTTAAAGTGTATTAAATAATTTTAGCTTTCCTACTTTAACCTCAGTGGATTACACTAATGCCGCAAGGCTCTTTTTCTGTGCTATGCTATATGCCTTCTGGTACAAGAGAGCAAACCCCTGTCAAGGCCATATTGTGCTTAATCCCAAACACTATTAAACTTTTTTTAGCAAAAGTATGGTAACAGAATTTCTGCTACTTTCTTACTAAGCAACTAGCTAAGTAAATATTTAGCAACTCAAGAGACTACTATCCAAACAAAGTCCTGATTTATAATCTTGTATGTTAAAAAAAAATTGAAAACAGTAAGTCCTTTCTTAAAATAAGAATGAAGGGAAAAATTGGAATGCGTGTGATTAATCTTTAAGTCTGATAAATTTACAAAACATTTAATTATTTCCACGGTTTAAGAAGATACAGATTTCTAGCTAGGCTTCTGGTAAGATTATAATTTGGTTTTTAAGAGAATCATCTTGACTTAATTAATTTCTAAATACTTACTTAACACTGAGTTATTTTCACCTCACTGCTTTTTACTCTTATATTCGTGCTACAGCATTGCTTTGCAGAGCTTACTTCAAGAGTAGTTTTGATTTTCATCTGTAAACAATGTGTATATCATGCTGAAGGCAAATACTAAACCTCCTGGCTTGAGCAGCTTACTCTCTAAATAAAGTTTGCCTTGCCTGAAGTATTTAAATAGTCTAGACATAATAATGCAAGAAGGCAAAGGCCATACAAGTCATTTTCTTCCATACCATCCTACCTTTTAAATGTGGTTTAAATCTGAAGAGGACTGACCATATTCTGGCCTGCATCATAAGAAGCATGGCTAACAGGTTAATGGAGGTGATTCTGCCTCCCTGTTCTGCTCTCTTGAAACTCCACCTGGAGTACTGCATCTAGTTCTGGAGTCCCCCCAGTGTAAGAAAGATATGGATCTGTTGTAACAGGTTCAGAGTAGGGTCACAAGAATGATCAGAGGGCTGAAACAGCTTTGCTGGAAGGAAATGTGGAGAGAGTGGTTGTTCTTCAGCTTGGAGAAGAGGCAGCTCAAGGGAGACGTTATTTTAGCCTTCCAGTACTTAAAGAACCCTACAGGAAAGATTGGGACAGTCTTCTTATCGAGGTTTGCTGTGGATAGGACGAGAAGTGATGGTTTTAAACTAATGGGGGGTACATTCAGACTAGACACTGAGACAGGCTGTTCAGAGAGGTGATCATCTTGGAGACTTCAAAGTCAGTTTAGACAGCAGTCTGGGCTACCTGATCTATTTGGAGATGTCCCTGGTCACTGCAGTGGGGGTGGACCAGATGAGCTTTAAAGGTTCTTTTCAATCGAAAACATTCTGTAATTCTATGGAAATCATCCTCTCAGACAGTGACCCTGCCTTTTCTGAGTAACCTAGACTAAAGTGTTTAGCTTTTTACTTTTATACACTTTTTTAATATCTAGAAAGTGTTATGGAATGAAGCAAAGAATAAGTCTTCAGTAAATTATGGCCAGTAGCTACTCCTTGTAGTCTTCTAAGATATTGTAAAGTTTAATTGTATAATAGGTCAACCAAAGGGTTTTAAAATACTTTAATTACCGTAAAGTTCCAAATGTATTTTAAAATACTTTAATTTTATAATTTATTTTACAGTAAATATATCTATGTCCCATTCGGCATTCTGGCAAATAAGATACAAATCTGACATTTAGGAACTTCATATCTTTTATTTATTACAGGTGTTTTTGTCCTGTTTTCTAATGTTTTCTTACTAGGTTTGGGATGTGCATTTTTCTAGTATTGCTGGAAGTGATAATCTTTTTCTTTACCCTGTTAGGCTTCACATCTAAAATATAAACTAAAAGTCTTTGGACTAATTTTGTTATAACTTAGGCATGAGTATAGCAAATCACAGATGTCAGGTTTTGTGGGTACCATGAAAGATGCTTATGCAAATTACTGAAGAACTCATTTTGCATGCTTAATGCAATTGTGCACATAATAACAAAAGTGCTGATGAAAAACTTGTGTTCGCTCTGGTCAATGGAGTATTTTATTATGTACAGGTTAAACATAAATTGTAAACATATGGACCTATTACCATGTCTCAGTTCTGGCCTCGTGGGAATAAAAAGGTTATTTCCATCTTGTTTCTTTGCTTCAGGTGTTTTTCTGTTTCATTACCGATGAAACTGTCATCATGAGTATGTAGTGTGGAAGCTGAAAATGAAATCTTAGCACCCTGGCAGATGAGAATCATAGAATCATCATAGAATCATCATAGAATCATAGGGATTGGAAGGGACCCCGAAAGATCATCCAGTCCAATACCCCTGCCACAGCAGGCTCATCTCACTGGAGAAGCCATGGAATCAGAATCACTCAGGGCTGGAAGGAACCATCATCCAGTTCCAACCCCACCAGCACAGGCAGGGACACCCCACCCTAGACCAAGCTGGACAGAGCCTTATCCAGCCCGGCCTTAAATACCTCAGAGGGTGGTGATCAATGGTGCCAGCTCCAGCTGGAGAGCTGTGACTAGTGGTGTCCTCCAGGGATCGGTGCTGGGACCGGTCTTGTTCAACATCTTCGTCAATGACACTGATGAGGGCACAGAGTGTCTGCTCAGCAAGTTTGTTGACGACACCAAGCTGGGAGACTTGGCTGATACGGCTGAAGGCTGTGCTGCCATCCAGAGAGACCTGGACAGACTGGAGGGCTGGGCACAGAGAAACCAGATGAAGTTCAACAAGGACAAGTGCAGAGTCCTGCATCTGGGGAGGAATAACAAATTCCACCAGTACAGGCTGGGAGGTGATCTACTGGAAAGCAGTCCTGTGGAGAGGGACCTGGGGGTCCTGGTGGACAACAGGTTAACCATGGCACAGCAATGTGCCCTGGTGGCCAAGAAGGCCAATGGGATCCTGGGGTGTATTA
>VXBP01004400.1:797-45602 GCA_013400115.1 Rhinopomastus cyanomelas
CCCAGGTCCCTTTCTCCTAGGCTGCTCTCCAACAGGTCAGTCCCCAGCCTATCCTGGTAGCTGGGGTTGTTCTTGCCCAGATGCAAGACTCTACACTTGCCCTTGTTATACTTCATTCAGTGTCTCCCCACCCAGCTCTCCAGCCTGTCCAGGTCTTGTTGAATGGCAGCACAGTCTGCAGGGGTGTTGGCGACACCACCCAGCTTTGTGTCATCAGCAGACTTGCTGACAGAGCATGCTAATCCCTCATCCAAGTAATCAACTGGTCTGGTCCTAGCACCGACCCCTGGGGTACTCTACTAGATCCAGGCCTCCAACCAGACTGTGTCCTGTTGACCACTACTCTCTGGCTTCTGTCCTGTATTACCTAGTATTAATATATATTAACTAGTATTAATAATGGCAGCTGAATTAATATCTGTGCTTTTATAAGGAAGCAATTCTAGAGGAATTCACTAAAGCCACCCAAGAAGTTACTATGCAGCATAGAATATAAGTGAAAAATCCCAACAACTCACAGCCTTTCTGGGTCCTGCTCACGACACTTGATGTTAGGGCCAACGCAAGCGACTTGATCAAACCAGAGCTTTCCCACATGATTTTCAGAGACAGATTCCTTTTGGGCTTTCGGGCTAGCCCAAAACATCCACCTTCTCAAATGGACATTGCCCCAGCTGTCCACAATTGAGTGTGGATTGGCTCTCCTCTGCAGGTAAGGAACTGAGAAACACCAAGCCACTCAGATGTACTGTTGTCCTCATGGCCCTGATGGGTGCTGTTGGAGTCTCACTGGGAACAAATTAGGGCTCCTTTCTTTTCTAAAACATATTTCTTTTTACCCAGGCTCAAAACCATTACCTGCCTTCAGTGTCACTATGTGGTGCATACAAATTGTTCACTTTTTTTGCTTCTTTCACTGCTTCTTCCACCACAGCCTCCATTTCTTTTCTTATAATGTTCTTCTCACGGCCACTGATCACCTTTTGGATCCTTAGGACAAAGGCTGTCCAAACAAAACATGCCATGCATGAGCTGTTGGCATTTGTTAAAGCTGCTGGTATCGGTTCAGTCTGTTGCTTTGGATAGTGTCCTAAAATTTTCTCAAGTTTAATTTTTACGAATCTCCTGCATTTTTTCCAATCAGTCCAGAGTGCTGCATGTGGCAGGATATAGGCAGCTGTTGTTTAATTTCCTGTTTACTCATGACAGCTTAGTCTGCTTCACTTGCCAAATCTCCTGCTTTTCTATCCTCCACTGTCTGGAGCTGGGGAGTGCAGCCTGGGGAGGGGTGGGCCAGCTGCAACAGTTCAGGAGCAGCCACGAGCCACTGGCACTGTGCAGGATCCGTGCAGCCCAAAAAGCATTAGCAATGGACCCGTGG
Organism: Rhinopomastus cyanomelas; assembly: GCA_013400115.1. Classification (NCBI taxonomy): domain Eukaryota; kingdom Metazoa; phylum Chordata; class Aves; order Bucerotiformes; family Rhinopomastidae; genus Rhinopomastus; species Rhinopomastus cyanomelas. The sequence goes on from VXBP01004400.1 coordinate 2,179, forward strand.
GGGCAAAAAGGGTGACAGAAGAGATCTGCATGTGTGGAAAGCGCTCACTCCTGCTGTCCAGCTCCAGCATGGGTGATAACGTGCACCCATGAGAGCACCAGACACGGAGAATGCAGATCCGAGAGGCCTGAACAAAGCAGCAAAAGGAAGGCATTTAGTCCAAGACTTCGCATTTGGACTTTTTTCTTTTGCAAAGCCAGGTTGTTCTTTCCCCCTTCTCTTTCTTCTTCCTAACTGTTTGTCAACAGATGTTTGCTGGAGGGGAAGTTGGTCTGCAGGGGCCATGTTTTCAGCAGAGTGACGTGACTGCAGCAAGAAGGACCTGCGGCAGCACCTTGGCAAGGCTTATCTCACATGGGTGACTTCCTGATCCACAGCTTCAAAGTTGGGCAGAGCAGGAAATGGGAGCGGGAAGCACATGTCACTTCCAGGTTTTTTTGCTACAGGGTCTGGACTAATTGAGAGGAACTGGAGTTGGGTGGAGATGAACACAGCCAGGATATGGAAAGTGGCTGCATTCATGAAGTCATAACCAGCCTCTTCAGTTAGAGCATAGGTGGAAAACCAGAGGAAATCAAATACATGCAAAAGCTAGATCTGGTGAAACTACAGAATGCTTTGGGGTTGGCAGTACCTTAAAGGTCATCTAGTTTCAGCCCCTGTACCACAGGCAGGGACAACTCCCACTATAATCAGGTTGCTCAAAGCTCCATCCAACCTGGCTTTGAATATGTCCAGTGAGAGAGCACCCACAACCTCCTCAGACAACCTGTTCCAGCGTCACCACAGTGAAGAACTTCCTGCTTTTATCCAAGCTAAATTGACCATCTTTAGGTTTGAAGCCATTACATCTCACCCTACCACTACAAGCCTCCGAAGAAATTCTCTCCTCGGCTTTCTTATAGGCTCCCTTCAGATACTGAAAAGTCACAACAAGGTCTCCCTGTAGCCTTCTGTTCTCCAGGCTGAACAACCCCAGCTCTCTCTCAGCCTGTCCTCATAACAGAGGCCCTTCCTGGACTTATTCCAATAGCTCCTTCTCGTGTTAGGGGCTCCAGAACTGACACAGTACTGCAGGTGGGGTTTCAGGAGAGTGGAGCAGAAGAGAAAAATCATCTCCCTGGACTTGCTGGCCACACTTGTTTTGGTGCAAAGATGAGGCGGACTTTCAGGCTGCACACCGCTGGTTCACGTCCAATTTTTCCACCGGCCAGCACCCTTGAGTCTTCTCCACTGCGCTGCTCTCCAACACTTCTGCCCAGTCTGCATTTGTGCTTGGGATTGTCCTTGCTGTACTTCATGATGTTGGCAGGGACCCAGCTCTCAAACCTGTCTCTCTGTATGGCATCACTTCCTTCCAGAATGTTTACTGCATCACACAGCTTGGTGTCATCTGCAAACTTGAAGGTGCTTCAATTCCACTGTCTGTGTCACCAAAGACTACATAAAACAGTTCCCTGAGGAACACTGCTCATCAGTGGTTTCCACTCTGACACCGAGCCATTGACCACAACACTTGGGTGCAGTCATCCAGACAGTTCCTTAACCACCAAGTGGTCCATGTTTTTCCAATTTAGATGCCAGGATATTATGCAGGACAGCATCAAATGCTTTGCACAAATCCATGTAGACGACATCAGTTGCTCTTTGAAATGTTTGGTTTTTTTTTTCCTTAATTATTTCAGGTTCTTGGAGATCCTTACACTGAAGTGCTGTGCTTTTGTAGACTTTTGTAGAAGGGAGAAAAGCTGTAGAACAGTATGAGCTGTCTCAGGGTGACAACTAACATCCTCTAGTAAGTTCCCGCTAGGAACCTGCAGAACTTAAGGAGAACCCAAGACATTTTGAATTACTCAAGGAAAGGTATTGGTTGGGTCATACTCTGGGTTGAAGTTTGCAACCACACATCATAGACTCAACCACACAACAGGAATTCATCAGCTTGAAGCATACACTACCCGGAAACCAAATCCTGTCATTTCTTTGGTGCCAATGCAGAGCTATGCTCATCTGAGGGACCTGCTTCCAAGGCCAATCTGAGCTCAAAACCTTAAGTCTGAAGAGCTGAGCTATTAAATACTAGCTACTAGTCTCTATTCACCATGGAAAAAAACTTTCCTTCTCTAAGCCACTCTGACAGGCAAATACTGTTCTGCAAATCAGACTGATTGCTAACTGTGCTTTGAGACAAGCAAGGGTGTAAATGACACTCAGGAAGAGTAAACCTGGAAGTGACTGTGTTCAGCAAACTCTAACTTCTGTTCTTTCTCCCCTCCCATTCCCCTTTACTGTTCTCTTTAGTGCCTACGTGTTGTCCTCCACACCATGTTTTCTGCTCCAAACCCTAAACCCACACACCATCACTAGCAGCCTGCTAAACTGAAGTCCTAGCCATTGTTAGTTGTCCAACAATAAACTACAACTTCATTTTACTTCTTTATTGATGTAGCGCTCACAGGGCACTTATCCATTTCATGAGGAGAAGGGATCACTTAATATACCACAACATGTCACCAGCATAGCTTGAACAGCATCCACGCTGTGTTCTCACCACTGAGCTCTGGTTCCACCATCACAGGCTCTGGAGAATTCCTGGCAGGACGTTGCCTCATCCGGGAAGGACAACAGCTCCTAATTTCTGCCTAGAGGATCAGGCAACAAAGGCCTGGCTTTGTTTTGAATTAAGCAAGCACCCTTCTCACAATGCAGATGACGCTCAGAAATGTGCAGCATCTGTAGACTTGCAGAGTGAGTACCACTGAATTTCAAAGCTAATTGGGCTTTCTGAGGGGACAAGACAACAAGACCTTCACGAAGGTGGGGCTGTTTGCTTTCTACTCAGTCAAATTAGTTCTGTCTGCACAGTGACAACTTGGCCTTACCTCTTGGAAAGCTGCTTGTTTATGGAAGTTGCATAAAAGACTCAAAACTTAAGAGCAGCTGCCAAGTGACATTGGCTCCGATTCATTAGTGACAAGTGCAGTACTAGGTGACAGGAGCTCAGGCAAGATCAGCACCACATTGTAGGGTGGATGTAGGTCCTGCCTGCACATCTAAACAGACCAGGAAATAGCCATCAGAGGCACAATGACTGACTGCAAAACTCAGAACAAAGACGCAGGGCCTTGCACATCAAACAGGGTCTGTGTGCTTACGTGCTGTGCCTGGAGCTCACTTGCAGGCTTGTGGCATTTTAAGACCAGGCAAGAAGGGCTTCGACACTTTGTGCTCCTCAGGGGCGACGGAACACTGTCACGGTAAAAAAACCTGGCTTTTTGCTTTCTGGATTTCTACTCCTAAAGTACCTGTGACTGCTCTTCTCTCTCCTTTAGTTCTGTCCCTCTGCAAGATCATTTCCAAGGGATGCAGAGGAGGTCTAGGGAACGTCCTCCGAGAGAAGAGCAAAACAATGCAGATCTGAGCACTTAAGTGGGAAGTCTGCTCCTGTGCAGAGCTCCTGGAACGAGCCCATTGGCTGTGACCTACTGAAAACAAGAGGAAGTGCTCTCAAACTAGATACATGGGCTTTAGAAACAGACAGGCGTTAGGAGACTATTAATCTGGGGTCTTCTCTTGGAAAGGGATTTCTTTCATATATGTATTATGCCCGATTGTCTCTGAAACAAACGGAACAGGAAGTAACGACAGACCTCACTGGTGTTTCTTTGGGTTAAAATTACATTCTTCTCCTTTCGGTCCCTGGATGAGCTAGGGGAAAACACGACCGAGCAACCCTGTCACTTCTAAACGAAGAGCAATGGCACCATCTCCTGGAAAAGCCTGAAGGGACAGTTTCTAATCAAGAACCCTGCCATCAGACGGGGTTTTTCCAAAGTCTGTGTGAAGAGGAAAGGAAACAGACCGCTGACCACTATTCTGACAGGAAAACATGTGCGGTGCGTACAGGCCTTCCAGAAGAGCTCCACCTTACCACCGCACCCTACAAGCGTGGTCTGAACAGCTGGTACGACTACTCCATCCCACAGACAAGAAACCTCCCAAAGACCCAAAGGGCTGGGACAAGGCAACAAGAAAAGCAGTTGAACAGAATAGAAGTACCCTAATGCTAGATTTGTGGGAGCCAGATTCCATCTCAGCTTGAACACAGGAATCTTCCAGCTTGAACAAGTGTCAGAATGCCTGAAGGAAGAACTTGTCTCACAGAGCCTAAAGTGGCTGATCCAAGACCTAAAATGGGATTTGCAGAACATTCACCAACCTGACCAAAGTTTGTCTGCCATAACTAGACATGCCTCCACGAGAAAGGTGTGTCTTAGAAAACACGTACTTAACAGAAGTGTTGAGATCAATGTGCTTTGCTCTCTCTAGGGCCTCCTTTGGGTGGGGGATCCTGAACTGTCATTTTCCTGCTACACCCGACTGTCCTTTTGCAATGCTCAGCTGATGGGTGTTGGTGTTTTGGCACTTTCCAAATCCCAACAGAAGGCTGGCAAATACCAGTTATAGAGTCAAAAAAGGGTTTTGTTAGGCAACACGTCCTAAAGAACATGAACTACCAGGAAGGGAGAGGAAACAAAGATTCATCTGGAGTGCTTCACCTTAGCCAGTGGGCAGTAAGTTCTTGGGTATCCTTGAGGGAAAGCACAGAGCTGTGAAACATGCGGGATCTGAGTGAGCCTGAACCATGGAACAGGCTCTCAAAAAAGGTGCAAGAAATAAAAAGAGGACAGCAGCTTGTACAGATAAATCAGTATCAGAGATTACAAGAGCAGATTTAGTTCTTTAGGAGAGGGAAGCTACGGGATGTGCTTTAAAAGGGGTATAAGTGAAAACTCCTGAAGAGAGGTTAATGGGGGGAATATACGTGCTGGAGGACAATGCTTACGAGAATGTCAGCAGGAGCCGATAAGCTTCCTCCTCTGAGCATTTGCTGCCCAATTGCCGCAACAAGTATTCCTGGGTAAATTCCAAGTGCGTCCTGCAGAGGCGTCCGTCGCCTGGGGGGCAGCCTCCTTGAGCACCAGGACCCGTGTTGTTTCCTTGTCTCAAAGCAGTAGACACCACAGGTGCAACCACAACAGACATCACAGCAGCATCACCAGAGCACATAAATGTGAAGCTCATTTAACTTAGACACAGGAAAAGGCCCAACTTGCCTTTAATTTTAGAATCGGTTCCAAAGTTACTAACAAATAGCATTTGCCCCAGTTAAAACTGAAACCAGTCCAACTTGCCAGACACCAGCTTCAGAGGACACAGCAACCTCCAAGAGTCAAATTCTGAGCCCTACCAACTGAATTTCAGCTCTACACACTTGCTAGAGACATCTGGAGGTACTGCCTTCAGCAGCAAAACGCTGTTCTGCTTAAACCACCCCTGCGTTCACAGCCTGTATCCTCAGTCTTCAGCAGGCAACTTAGTAGGAGTTGTGCCCTTTTCAAGGTAACCTATTGTTACGGGGCTTAGCCTTTCTTTTTCAACCCCCAGACTCACCCTAGGAACAACTCATTGCCAGCTGCCAACATTAGGGTGCTCTCTTTCCAGCTGAGTGCCCCATGCAGGATCCCGTCCACAGTGCATTTTCCTGGGGGTTGGATGACAGAGTGGAAAAGCTGAACCTCTAGATTTCTTTCCCAGCAAAGTTCTTAGTGTGCTACCTCCACACAACACACTTCTGGCTGTCACTTTTACATGGATTTAGTCAAGGTAAAGAGCACCATATATTCTGATGGTTGAAGGGAAGAATTCAATGGGAAATTGAACTGGTATCTCATTCTCTGTTCCATGTTTCCTTCCCAAAGGAAGGAAAACGTAACTGGAGACGGGGCAGGAAGTTGGGGGGGAGGCGATGTTATTTTTACTTTTTGCTCTCTTAACAGCATTTTCAGTGCTTCCCAGGTTTGGAGTTTGTCCCATACGACACCCCGTCGCATTACTGCTGCACTCACAGGACCCTTTCTGACTTGAGCTTTTAAAGGCCACCACGAAAGCTGAACAACTGGGAGCGGTTGTTAGCACACTGCTCAAGATCAAACGCGCGTTGTGCACCCTGTAAACGGCTACTGCGCACATCCCTGCAAGAACTGCATCCTCAGAGGTCCACAAAGCCTCCACCACAAAGGTGCGGAACACCTGCAGTAGCGCGAGGGAGACTTTAAACACTCAGTGCTTCTTGGGAAGCACCTGGCAATCCTCAGCACGAGACCTGTCCTAGTGTCCACAGGAGACACCTCTATGCTTTAAGTAACTGAAGGAGGGCAGAGGGCTGATGAGATGCTCCTGCTGGCAGCTTACTGTGCTGATTTTATTCTTTGCTTCACCTGATTATTTCCCCTGTCGTGTTTCGCTTGTGTCAGCAGGCATGAAAATGAGTGCCATAACATATCCATCAGACTGTAAGTTTCCAAGACATAATTTTCAATTATCATCCAGCTGCTACCTACATCCTGACAATGAACTGACAATGCAGATTGTCAGCGGAGTGCAATGCAGTAAGCGGTTGTCTAAAATCCTTGTAAATTGTTATAAAGAACTTGTTGGCCTTTTCTGTCATTTCACAGGCCTTCTCTCATGGGCTAAATTCACCGTCTTCATGATCACATTCAAGGGTGATCTGTAATGATTTTTCATGGAGAACATTTAAGGTAGTAAACACTGAGAGCTCTGGGAACACATTTTCAGACATAAACCCCTACATAAAATACAACTACACTATGTGCAGTGCACATACTCAATAAAAGAAAGAATCACACAGTTTCTGAGAACGATTGTACTTTGTTTTTTGCCAGATGAAAGAGGTTTTTGCTTTTTACTCTTCAATAAAGGTGGCTACACATTTGACAGAGCATCTTCAGAACAAAGTGCTCTCTGGAGAGTGTGATAAATTAATACAGACACAAAACTGCCATCATTAAAATAACATTTCATTGGTGTGGATGTCTAGCAATTCCCCAAGCAGACTCATTATCTAAGAGATGCCGCATGATTTTACTCACCCATGTACATCTGCAGGCCAGCAGGAGAAGGAGAAGAGAGAAGGAAAAAACCAGTAAGATCCTGATGGACTTCTAAGATTAGAAGAGGACAATCCATTTTCATTTGGTAATAACATCTCTCCCCAAGGGACCAGACCTCCGCCCTTGTATGCAAAATGTGGGATTTCTGCTACACCACCCTAAGATCTGCCCTTGTTAAATGACTGACCATGGAAGTTAAAAGGTCTGAATCCGGGCATCACCAGCGTGGGAGCAAATAGGTTCATATCCAGGGATAGAGAGCAGGTCTGCAATGGTGGAAGAAAAGGATGCAGTGTGACTACAGCACTAAAATTATTTATCAAAGATGTAATGTCTTGAGAGTTGAGCAGCCCAGCCATCTTTGCAAAGTCCAAGCAGCCAAAAGGAGACAGTTCATAGGATCATAGGATGTTAGGGGTTGGAAGGGACCCAAGAGATCATCGAGTCCAACCCCCCTGCCGCAGCAGGACAAAACTATCTAACACAGATCACAGAGGAACGCATCCAGGCGGGCCTTGAAAGTCCCCAGAGAAGGAGACTCCACGACCTCCCTGGGGAGTCTGTTCCAGTGCTCTGTGACCCTCACAGTAAAGAAGTCCCCCTTGTGTTGAGGCGGAACCTCCTCTGCTGCAACTTACAGCCATTGCTCCTTGTCCTGTCACAGGGAGCAAGTGAAAAGAGCCTGTCCCCCCCCTCCTGGCCAGCCTTCAGGTACTTATAAACATTGATCAAATCTCCCCTAAGTCTTCTCTTCTCCAGACTAAAAAGCCCCAAGTCCCTCAGCCTCTCCTCATAAGCCATGCCCTCCTGTCCCCTAATCATCCTCGTAGCCCTCCGCTGGACCCTCTCCAGTAGATCCTTGTCCCTCTTAAACTGGGGGGCCCAAAACTGAACACAGTCCTCAAGATGAGGCCTCACCAGGGCAGAGTAGAGGGGGAGAAGAACTTCCCTCGATCTGCTGGACACACTCCTCCTAATACACCCCAGGATCCCATTGGCCTTCTTGGCTATGTAGCTCAAACAATGAAATCATGTAGCTCTTTGCACAGGGCAGGTGGACACCAATAGTTTAAGGAGATCTCAAATAGGAACAGAAGTCCGAACAAAAAGAAAACTCATCTTGCTCTAGGAGATCCTAAAGCCACAGATCTCTGGTGAATGGGCAATCAGCTTGGGGAATCGCCATGAAGGCACCGACTTGCTACTCTAGGACACCCAGCGCTGTGCTGGACAGACTTTGGTCTGACCTGCATGGCTGCCTGTACCTCCTCAGGCACTTTACTGAAGTCCAGGAGAATGGTGCATATCACCAGGACTGCCCTGCAAGGCCACAGGCAACAGCATCCAGCAGGGTCCTTCACCATGGAAGACAGACACCAGCTATAAACATTCTGTGTGTCTCAGCTGCCCCAGCATTCCACCACTGGTTGCCTCAGTCATAGAGAACAAGATGCCCTCTAATGCCCTCATCAAACAGGGCAAGGCCACATAATTCATGCTCTTTTTAGCTTGCCTTCTCCATTCTCTAGCCGGGACTGAACTTGCTTCCAAGCACAAGAACTAAACTAAAAGCAGTTTTTGCAACAGCGATGCCATTCTGCAGAATCAGGTCTGTAGAGGCTGCAGATGGCATCCCACATCACAGAGACCAAAACAAGGGATCCCTCAGACCTGTTACGGGCTGCTGCCTGGAGGAAATGGACAGAGCAGCTGAAGTGGAGATACCCTTCACCACCTCGCTGTTACAGAGATACTGACAACTCGGGATTCAAGACGACATTCCCCTAACAGCACCTAATTCCTGCCGGGGAAATGCAATTTACAGCCTCAGTAGCTCAAACCCATCTGGAGCACCTGAGGACCACATGTTCCGCAGGCAGATTATTTATCCTGAAAATCTTTGGTGTAAAACACATTAAGGCCTCCACTTAGTATCGTGATGTGAAAGTCAGTATCTTTTAAAGAGCCTACTCTTTAGGCTGCCAACATGGAAGAAATCTCTAAGTCCATCTTACCACAGCCACTGTCATATAAGACTGTGGAGGAAAAGGAAAGAACAGTTCAGGGACACTGGTTCCTAGTTATGCGATTCTCTGACACAGAACTGAGATGCTGATCCCTAGGGAACGTTCTCTCTCCATAGACAGTCAACAGAAAAGGAAAGAGAGGGAAAAGAGAAGAGCAGATTTGCGCGCACACGCAAGAACAGTGCCAGCCCCAACAAAAGGGAAACTGAATTAAAAAATTAACCCAGATTGATGGGCTGTAATAAGGCTGTGAAGCGGGCAGCTAGAGGCTACTCATTAATCACAGCAATGTGGTTGTCTCAGCAGCCACGCAGGACACTTTCCATTAGAATTTATAGATCATCATGTTACCCCACAGTCGAGCGTTGCAGCTAGCAGCATGCAGCTCAGCTAAGATGCAAAAGATCAACTAGGCCATGGAGATGAGACTCCCACTTCAGCTCGAGAAGCAGAGAAGAAGAAAACTGGTGACACCAGAGGTAAGCACAAGAGAGGCAGCAAGTGCAATAGGCCTGCACGTACCACCTCCAGCTAGCGCTCAGCTGTCTGAGCCAGACGCGAGTCCTGAGCTGGAAGGGTTAAAGGGGACACATGTAAAGTACAGCCAGATGCCCTCCTACTCCAAAGAACTGGATCAAAAGCACTACAGCTGGTCATCCAAGGTGCTGCATTAGCCTGAAATGCCGTATTTTGAACAGCTTTAAAGCTGGCTCTGGTGTTGCCTAGGCAGCCTGTCACAGCTGGACTAAAATCACCTAACCTCCACACTGCGTACAAACCACTCAATGAGGTGGCACCTACAAAAGCTTGTGAAGTTCTCTACTACTAACAAGAAATTAACTATTAGCCAAGACTAGTAAAAACACTGTGTTGACCCCAGGGAAGGTAACTCAGAATCCTCACCACACTTGGAATTTATCATCACAGTCTGTGTCTAAATGCACTGCAGCAGAAGCATTCAGCAGCACTTTCACCTTGTAACTTAAATCAAGCCAGCTGCTCTTAAGCAGTTGTTTTTATTATCTTCCCACTGTTTACTCCACATTTTTTGCCATCACGCACCTGAAAGTGAAACCAGCTATAAAGCAAAATTAAACTGTCTCTCTTGCTTTCCCTTTGTAGAGGCAAAGGAAACGGCAGACGCTGATGGCACGCAGAACCTGACTACAAAAGCGGCGTGGCTGGCTGTACAGAGAAAGACACCTGTCACTCAGCTTTAAAAAGAGTCAAAACTGAAGTGAATGCAACAGCCCACTTCTAGAAGAGAGGTTTGAAGTACGGATGATGCCAATGACTGCTGAATTACCTGGTACATCTACTACATCAACTCACAGTATCACAATATTATCAAGGTTGGAAGAGACCTCATAGATCATCAAGTCCAACCTGTCACCACAGAGCTCAAGGCTAGACCATGGCACCAAGTGCCACGTCCAATCCTGCCTTGAACAGCTCCAGAGTTGGCGACTCCACCACCTCCCCAGGCAGGCCATTCCAGTGGCCAGTGACTCTCTCGGTGAAGAACTTTCTCCTCACCTCAAGCCTCAATTTCCCCTGGCGCAACTTGTGGCTGTGTCCTCTTGTTCTGGTGCTGGCTGCCTGAGAGAAGAGAGCAACCTCCTCCTGGCCACAACCACCCCTCAGGTAGTTGTAGACAGCAAGAAGGTCTCCCCTGNAGCACCTCCTAGCACCTGCTTCACAAGGATGAGTCCTCTTCAGCTGTAACGACCACATCAGAGGAATAAACAGAGACTCTCTCCCTGCATAAGGAACATTACCTTCTTTTAATTTTTATAGAGGAAACATTTTTCCTTCTGACAAAGAAAACACTTGATGAACTCCCGTGAGCTTCAAACAGCAGGGTCCAGGATCTGAGCAGTCATGTCCTCTGGATTACTGGAAGGTATCTGAGGACTGCTTGCGGCAGTCAAAACAAAAGTGGCATTTTCAAATTATAAAAGAGGTAATTCAGGGTTTTCTTGGTTCCTGTTGTGCTTTCCACCTCAACTCCGTGGCTGTTTCTTACCAATTCAGCATTGGTATTTTCCAGGACAAGTGAGGTTCACAGAACAAGGGTAGCCAAAGCGAACAAGCAAGAGGAATTTTGTCCACAGCACAGAAAGACGAGGACCAGGAATACTAGGGCTGACTGCTCCGTCCTGGGAACGGGAAAAGGTCTCAGGGCTGTTACTGGGCAGACGGAAGAGCTACGCCTGGAAGGGCACACGAGGTGGAGAAGGTAGCAGTCACTGCACAGAGAAATGGGACAGTCAGTGAGCAATCAGCCTGATTGCACTAGGAGAACTGGGAGATGGATGCAACTTTAGAAACTAGCTCTTGTAGCAAGTGTGCTTTTGCCATTGCTGACAAAACAAAAGGATGACCGATTCTCTCTGTGCTCATCTCAGCTTAGTCTGTACCTAGGGCTAAACTACAGCAGTTCCACAATTACCCAGCAACCCCTCCCCAGCTGAAAACAGGGATCAGGAAAAGGAAAGAAGCCTCACTGGTTAACACAAAAGCACACTTAATGAACAGCCAACTAATACCACAAGCATAAAACTGCACCTACCCAACCAAACAGTCACAGCAAAGCAGTCCTCAGTAGAAGACAGCAAAACCTGAGCAGAGCCTGAACATAGAACCACCTTTCTTCAGGAAACCTCCCCTTTTATATTGACTGTGATGTTTATGGGGATGGAATCCACCTGTAGCCAACTCAGGTCAGCTGTCCTGGCTGACTCCAGCCTGCAGACCACGGCCGGCTGAGGAGTATGTCAAAGCAAATACAGGACATCATGGAAAGGCTTTAGCTACAGCCCTAAACCCCTAGAATATAGTAAAACTGGAGCTATCTCCTGGATCCTTTTCCGTACTCAGTGCTACAGGATGCATCCCTCATCCAAAATTCATGGAGCACGGAGTAGCTGCAGGGAAGCCAGGAAGCAGTCTCAAGATTCAGCAATGGCACTACATGGTATTGTCCCTCTTAAATACTTTCTCTGGTCCCTTTTAAAGTGGTATGGTGCAAGATGGTGGAAAACCACACCGGAGGAGACAGCAGGAGTCCCAAGGCCATGGATAAGGTAGAACCTTCCAAAGAAAGAAGAGAGCTGACAAGCTTTTTCCAGTTCTTACTTTAACAACTGAGTGGTGACAACACATACAGTTCCTGACTTAGAGGGGCATGCACCCAGCAGGAATGTCAACATCTCCTCTACCAACCAGTACAACCACACTAAAAATCTGCTGTGCCCTCCCTAGAGTGTCCAGCTTCATTCATGACAACAAACCCAGACGCAGTGCACCCACCATCCTGCAGTGACACACACGGCATTCCCCAAAAGATCTCTGACTAGTGCTGCAACGTAAGCAACACGCTGGAAGTTCAGGGAGCGAAGAATACTGTGGCTGTTGCAGAACACCATTCTTCTGTACTCTAGCAGGGGACCATCTCACCCTAGGAGGGGTCCCCCCGCAGCAGTACAGGCATTGCTGTGTTATGAAGCGTCTGTGAATGCCGGTGTAGTCACGTATCTGCAGAAGCTCACCAGTTTGCCGAGGCAGCGCTAGTGACATGTTTGTAAGAGATGGCTGGATTGCCAAGAAAGGGTCTCTAGCCTCTCCTGAGTTTCAAACTCTGTGATACTCCTGTAGCTGTACGCTGTTCTTACATTGCAAAGCAGTGACTGTAAACTGTTGTTATAGCTCCTGGTCGCTAAAGCTGACAAACACCCTTCAGCAAACCATGAGCTGCAGGAATTTCCCTCTGGACCACGTGTGATCCAACTTCCACTCGGACCTGTTTTAAATCCAGCTGTGGCTCAGTGGTTAACTGTTTATCTGCTCCTTCTCAGTTGTGTTTGAAAGGTTACAGTAAGTGCAATTCTGTGCAGACACTCAATAAAACGCTGGTGCTGAGCACCAGGTCTTATTGTCTCATCAGACACTGACCAGGAGAAAGCATCTGCAGATCCCCCCTGCCACTATAATAAAGCTAGCGGCTAGGGCCGACACAGCCATGTACTGTAATTACAGCCCAAGAGGCCATCACTGACAGACAAAATGCCACAGTCCGTGGTGGCAGAGGGAAGCCACATGCTGGGATGAAAATTTATTCTTTGCAGCTTAAACATCTCTGCTGCAGAAGCCAGGTGGATATTTGCCTCTGTTTCATAAGCTGAATGAAACAGGTGGGAGGAACTGGTACTTGTTTACGCTGCTTCGATTTGGGCCCAATACACATTAATTTACAGCATGGGCAACGCACAACGATTATGCTCACATCACACACACCTGTTGTAACTTCTGCCTTGACCTCCACAGCTAGAAAAAACTCTCCACTCTATCTCAGCTGCAAGAGAGTCTTCCTTCCTGGAGTGTCAGCTAAGAGCAGTCAGCACAGCTGTGTCCCTGCTCTGCAGCCCCTTGGCTGGCATGGAAGGTCCCCTGTCCCAGCCTAAACACCCTTTCTCAGGGTCTTGACTCAGGGGAAGCTTTGTCATCACTAATTTTTTAATTTTTTCCTCTTTTTTTCTCCTCCTGGGTAGTCCCTTTAGTTCTATATTTTTATCTCTTCCTGTGAAGGAAACTGGTACCTCTGACTTTTACCGCAGCACTAAGAGTAAAATTTTTGCTTCAGTCCCAATAACCAACCACAGCTGACATTAGTTTTATGGCTTGTGTGAGCACATTAACTATCTGATGTGCTAACTCCAACAATCTTCTCTCCTACGTCCTGGGGATGGTTGAGAATTGCTAATAAATCTCGATTTTTATTACAGACTTCACTTAATCCATCCTCCACTGGGGGAAAGCCAGCACTTAAAGCCAAGTGAGATTTTATAGCTCTAGAAAGGAGTTCAATATAAGCTGAAAATTACAGGCTACAGGAACATGAGCAGAGTACCACATAGAACATTTTCTGAGTACCCACAAGAGGCTGAATCTGGAGTGGCATTTCCAACTGACAACAATTATATTGTAAAGGCTGGTTACTTGGTGGTGTTTATACAGTTCCAGTGAAGGTCTGCTGCCAGTTAGAGCTACAAATCCAGGGCCCATAAAGGATCTCCACTAAATAGTTCTCCAAACACAGCCGGAAGTGCAGGGTTTTATCCCTCCTTCAGGCATGGATGAGAGATGCTTCTGCGCTGATAAGGATGTCTGCTGCAGCCTAGCGATCCCTGCTTTCTCCCAAAGAGCTGGCACATCGCTGCAGACTGAATCCTTCCATTTCAAGTAACACAGGTTGCTGGAAAGCAAGCAATTCAAGTGACCACAGTGCGCATCCCTCACAAGACACCACAACACTTCCATTCCCAGCAACAGCAGCTGTGCCTGCAGACAGCAGGCAGATGCATTTCTTAAAATAAATAGACAAGGAGACCCATAAATCTTAAATACATTTGCCTCCCATACATACAGAAACAGACCGACATAGATGGGGAGTCCTGCATCCTAACATCTGTGTCCTGATCAGTATCAGAACATCCAGTCTCTAACTAGGACTGATTGATTTAGCTGCACCCTTTCTACTGTAGCCATGACCAAGCCAGCAAATGCACTGGTAGGACGAGTGATGGCAAAAGAACTAAGCGTCTTCCTCCATTTACCTGATTTACTGAATCACGAACTACTCTCACTGCTTAAACAGACTTAGCACCCTTTCTTGTTCTAGTTTTCCTTGGGAGTTGCATAGCAAGGGATTAGCTGCTGTAAATGCTGTTAAGGTATATTCTGCTGTATTTGAGTTACATTCTGAGACGTAACTCAACTCTCAAGAGGCACTGGGGACTGGAGGTGCTAAAAACAGGTTGCTGTATGCTGTTCAGAGAATGTCAACAATGAACTGGGCTGTCACTTTTGCACCTCATTTGCTTCATCCCCAGCCCAAATCAGAGGACCACCACACGCTTACCTGTCTTGACAAATCTACTGCCACTGTTCACTGTATTGTCTAATATGAAAGGCAGCATCCTTGGGATGCACACAGGCTGCAACTCTTCAAAAGAGCAGGGTGGTGATGGAATGTGATAACAGCACTCCTGCTTGCTGGTAAAGTACCTCCTCCTTGGAGCAGACCTTTATATCCCTCAGAGTTCACATCAGGAACCCAGAGCCCACTGCCCTCTGCTCCTCTTGATGCACATGTGAAAGCCTCGACTGCACACGAGCTGATGAGGACAGCCTGAATGCACACCAACAGTGTGTCTCACCTATCTGTAACTGCGGGTTCAAAACTCACTCCAAAACTGTTCCGCTGTAGACTGCTTGGAGATGCACAGGACAAATCATGCTGCGAAATGAAAACCAGCAACACAGGGTTTCATAAATTTAGATGATTTTCTGACACCATGGTTTGGAGTTTAAAAGCCCTGGGCTCCCAGCCAGATCAGAACTAAGACTAGAGTGTGCAGTCATCTCCAATAACTCTAGGTAACGTTATTCCCCTTGGTGGCTGTTTTGGGCAAAGCCATACACATAGCCTATACCTGATGGCCTGAAACTGACTGTGAGGCTCAGGATCCGATAAGTGACCACTGAAGACAATGTCATCGTTGGTCTCTGTCCAGCAGGACACCAGTCTAAGTTCATTTGCCTGTTCAAAACCTTCTTGTTAATGTTTGTAACAACAAATCAACTAAACTTCCGATTCATGGTCTCGTAGCTGTTTGATATCAAACAGTTCAAACTGCAGAACAGTTTGACACAACTGCACTTCACTGTTTTTATAGCCTGGCCAAGATTCACACCTGGTTTCCAGAAACAACCTTTCTAAAGGAGTGCTACAACCCAAACAGTCTTCCCGAACGCAGCCAAGCGTAACTATGTCCACTGTGGCTGAGTGATGTACATGCTGCCTAGCAAACAGATCTTACTGCTGGACATAAGCTTGACTGCAGAGCAGAGACAGACACAGAGGACAACAGTGTATCGTGTCTTTGAAGCAGGTTCCTTCCTACCCTGAGTGACTCTGATTCCATGGCTTATCCAGTCAGGTGAGCTTGCTCTGGCAGGGGGATTGGACTAGATGATCTTTCGAGGTCCCTTCCAACCCCTTATGATTCTATGATTCTATGATTCAATGCCATTGCTACTCCATGGCTGCCGGGTAGCCTACAGGAAACACATGCACGTAACGAAAAAACCACAGCTCTAAACACACCTCTTTACTCAAACAGCAGACAGATTGCTGACCAGAGATGGCCCCCTCAAGCTGCAGAGAGGCTGAAGGCCACTGTCCTGACTCTTCTCTGATTGTCCATACACTGGTGACAGTCGCCAGTGCCCAGACCTTCCACTAGCACCAGGTCTACTAAACAGATGGAAAGACCGCTGATCCTCCTGTAGATGCAGTAGGCATGGAAAAATCTGCCACTGTTCTTTTACACTGCTCCCAGTTTCACTGGTCTCCCAGACCCGAACAAAGAATCGTTCAGGTTTTCTTCCACTTACAAGGAGTGTCAAAGTTTTTAAAAAGTCAGGAAGAGAGTTTTCCTGTCAAAGAAACCAAACATTGAAAGGGCCAGTAGGCGCTTTGTAATCCATACTGTGGGCGGCCTTACAGAACCATCCCTGGGCAGGTTTAAAGCCCCGCAGATACAATGCGCAAGGACGTGGTTTAGCAGTGGGCTGGGTAGGGTTAGGCTACACTAGATGATCTTAAAGGTCTTTTCCAACCTAGACGATTCTATGACTTAAAAAAAACAAAGTGGAACATTAGTTTAACACCAAACACTTGTTCTTTGTGTGGCAGCGTTAACGAATGGCACAATTAATTGTTCCTTTTCATCAGCCATAAACATCATGGCAAAGGGCACGGGCTCCTTCCAAGCTTCAGCTACTCTTCAGTCCTTGCAATATATCCTAGAGCACATTTCAAACCTTAACACAGTATGTATGATGAGAGGGGAAGTTAATCAGTGCCACATCTCTGGTTTACCAGTCACTGTGGTTCCTCCCATCATACGGGAAATGTGGAAGAGGTGGGGTGACTCACATCTGACAAAAGCAGTGGTTAATATTCATAGCCATCTGGGCCCGTTATCTGATCGCTTTGCAGGAAATCATCTTCATGGTCTCCTTTGTTTGATCTGTACTTCCGCACTTTTGTTCAGTGTTTCTTTCCCCCACCTGAATTACAATGTCTTCCTGAATGAAGCAGACAGAAGCCAGGCTCCACCTGGGAGAATAAATACAGACATCATCCACTTCTTTTGTTCTCAAGAGAAGATTACGGACCCTCTCTCAGATCAGAGCTGCTTTAGACATGTTTCAGCTATGGAAATGTTCGGCATGGTTCTGGCTGCTGTGCACTGCCAAAAGAAAAAGCCATCAATTGATGGCTGTTCCTGAGCTTTAAAAGCAGAATTTCATGTAACTTTTGGAATTGTATGTGAAAGGACTGAATTTCAGAGCTTCACTACATGCGTGAGCTTCCAATGTCAAGCCTTGCAGGTCCACTGCTTCCAGTGAACAGGGAGTGATTATTTCTATTTTATCTATCCAGTGGTCAGATGGAAAGACTAACCAGCAGAATTCAAGGGCCCACTCAGATGTGTTTCGTGCAAGTTACTGTACTAATTTGTCAGGGGAATTGACCTACTTCAGCTGGAGACCCACTGCAGCTAAAGGCCACACAGTGGGTCTTCACTTCTCCAGCAACGCAGGCAAGCGTTTTCACACGGTAACTGTGATCTCTGACTTACTTGTCCTAATTAAAAAATAGCCTTGAGCTGTCCCACTCCCCTCCATGTTCAGAGAAGTAAAGACATGGAAGTTTTGTCTTGCCACAAAGTGTTCACACATTGCAAACTGAAGTGGTGGAAGAATCACTCTTCATTTAAAGCTGCTTCTTCTAATACTAGTCAGTGCTAATTCCTCTCACCTTTCGGCAGCAAACACATCTGGAGACATGACCACCAGCTCTGGATGTTTCCCAGAGATCCTTGATCATACCAGGAAAACCAAGAATAGTTTGCAGAATGTACTCTTCACGCAATCGACAAAGCACAGAAACTGGTTAGTCTGCGATTAACTTCTGTGCCATCAGTTGGTGCCAAAGAACAACTTACATGCCCCAATCAGCTGAGCACAGTTGCCAAACTCAGGAGTAGGGATTAAGGAAACAAGCAATAGGACAACAGGAGGTCCTGTTTTTGAGAAGGCTTTCACACAATGCTTGCTGAAGCCGTGGTAAGATCAAAAGTTTAAATAGATTCAAAAATTGCTTTAACACAAGGACCGCTTTTGGCTACAACTGAACTAAAGGGTGTGGGAGAGCGAGAGAGCTCTCAAGGAGCATAACGACAGTTCACTGCCTTCTCATACCTTCTGCTGTTCATCCGCTTGCAGCTATCCAGATACGAGCCCGAGCCATCGGTCTGAAGTAGTTCAACAGCTATTTGTGTTATGATGATGCAGAAGCTAAGCAAACCTTCTTCCAGGCCTTCCAAGGGTGTTACAGATATGCACTGCATTATTCCTACTTGGGCTCTGAGAGACAGATTGCTGACACATAACGTGTTGTTTGACCACTTCTTCAGTCATTTCGGAGGCCAGTCAGCAATGAACTAGAAACTTGAAGTAAAAGACTCGGAACTTCCTGTCTCTCTCCCCACTTTTCCTGCCTCCACTGATCCCTGACTACCCTGATCACATACACCGGTCAAAATCTGCCCCCAGCACAGAGAAAAGCAGGCCTTCGCAGGATTTGCCTTGCAGGCAAGCATGAAGTTATGGCAGCCAGGCAGACAATTAGCTGAAGAGTTACGAAGATTCCAGCTGTAAAAGAGGCATTGCATTTTAGCTTCTCAGTTTTGCAGGGTGACCTGTGTCCTCGAGAGAATCAGAAAACCCCCTCCCCAATAGCCAACCACTGCCAACTAATCACTGCAGCTGTTAGAGCAGCAGGAAAAGAAATCAAAATGGAAAACAAGCAGCCTGCAATTGTTATGGGCTCCTTTGTCACAATTGTGCCTGAAAACAAACCACTGACATAACAATTCCAATTCCACGTTAGCGCGTACAGCAGGTTATTGGGTTTATGGTGGATGGGCACCTTCACGAACGCTCGGCACTTCAGGCTGCAAGGAAAGAAGTGCTAAGCACAAAGGTTTGCTGAGAGCGATAGCAGGAAAATAGATGACTGCAAGGTAAAGACAAAATGTCAACACCGCAGCCCTACTGCTGTCGTCTGTGCAGTAAGAACATCCTAATGTCTTCACTCATAACTCGTCAGCAGCGCCCGGCTGCTGCTGCTGCCGTGGGTGCACTGCTGCAGCACGCTGTGCCTGAGCATTCAGGAGGGGTTTTGTCATGGTTAGCCTGGTTGAAGCATTTCTCTAGCACCTAATGTTTGGGTTTTCCTTTGCTCACAGCCCCAGCTGAAGTCTGATGATGAAGAGGCGCATTTTGGAGCTGGCAGAGTCTGGGAATCGGCTGAAGGAGCCGTCTTCCATCTTGAAGGGGAAGGCAAAGGCAAAGCAGTTCTCTTCACATGAACACAACTCGGACAGTGAAGGCTAGGGAATAAATAGGAGGTTTCTAAAGAAATAGGATGGATGGTTCCATTAGGAGCACAGGATCTCAGCCTCTCAACATTAGACTATGTATGTAATGTACAGTAAGTCTGTGTCTAATTTCTGCCTCTCGTTTAACCACCCGTTCCCAGTGTATTCTTGGGCTAGAACACCAAGACTAGATAACTTGTTCCTGAGGCAGACCTGGATTTCACAGCACATGCTCATCCTGACTAACATCATGCTACCTGCAGGCTTCCAGCCTGTTCCTTGACAGCTACAGGAAAACATCACGTCCACTTCTAAGACATCAAATCAGGACCACTTGTTGATCCTCCATTCATCTGGGCAGTTTGGTACATTCAGTACGGACAAGCTGGGACAAGTAGGGAGTCCAAGCAGCCTCTATAGAAGGAAGCATTCCACTTTACAGTCATCCTCCTGCATATTGGCCACTTCCTACCAGGTGAGAGGAGGAGCCAAATTCTTCTGGCAGCAGCTCTGTGACAGTACATGCCACCTGGGCACACTCCTCAGCCTCTGGTGGCTGCCAGAACTCAACAGTTCAAACAGTTCTCGGCCTCACAGGTTTTTTTTATCTTCTTGTTTCTTCCGGGTAGACTGGTAGACTGTTCCCAGTGGAACAGAAGGGTCAGAGAATGTCTCCATGGGCACTGGTTTCTATGAAGCACAACATTTATATTCAGCTCAACACTTTTCTGCAAAGACCTACAAATATGGCCAACCCAGAGCAGAGGCTGGGAGTGAGTGAGAAGGCCAATTAACCCCCCTTTTTCATTTAGAAAACAAGAACTCCCTAGGAAACAACTGTATCTAGCAAGCACGGGGGTAAGACACATTAGGAGAAATCAACACAGGAAAAGTCCTCCTCCTTCTTTGATGCCAGGTTCACTATCTTCCCATTCCTTCTTTAAAATAATTTCTCTAGATGTACAAGACAAAATCTGACAATTAAATGAGTTTTCCTGTGTCACTCATAGGCAGGAGACAGAGATGCAGAAACCCTCCTCATGTAACTACAGTGACCTAATTTATACATCTGGGTCTTACCTTCCCAACATAAATGACTTTGAAGCCTCTCATGACAGGAACACAAAGACGAATCCAATTCTGTGCATGTGCTGCTCAGACCCTCTCCTCACAGAGAAGTTTCCCTCCTGAGAGCGGAAAGATGTGGGGGCACTGGCCACAAGAAGCAAAACACAAAGAAGGAGGGGTGGCTGAACAGGCAATACATTTCCAGCATTGTTGGTCCTTAAATAGCTCCTAAGTGCAAGAAAGGTATCTGCATGAAGACAGCCAGTGGTGCTGCTGGCTTTGCCTTCTGGCACCCGCAGTAATTGTCTATCACAGGAAAAAACAGGTGAAAAGGGTGAAAGTGCTGTTTCCAAGAGAAACTGTGTCCTCAAGGCAAGCCTGCAGTCACATCATTTCCCTTTTCAACAAGTAGCAGTTCAAGCCTATTGATGGTGCTGGTAAAGAGTGAAGAACCTCCATGTGATCAGAATTTAGTCAGAACATCAGGCAATCAGCTGTTTGGAACCTGACAAGTTTCAACTGAGTGATCAAGTTAGATGAGGACTCATGAAGGAGAGTAAAGCGGAGCCCCAACCAGGACCAGAAAAATCTAAGCATGGCAAAGGGGAGTCTTCCAGCTCCACTGCCAGCTCCAAGTCAAGCAGCCATCAGCAAACAATAAAAACTCACTGTTGCTTGGCTGAACTGCTGCCCAGGAGAGAGGCTGGAAGCAGGCATTGCAAAGCCACCGTTGTCACATCTTGCATTTTGTGATCACAGACTCACAGAACATTAGTGATTGGAAGGGACCTCGAAAGATCATCCAGTCCGATCCCCTTGCCACAGCAGGATCCCCTAGATCCAGTTGCACAGGAACATGGCCACATGGGTTTGAAGCATCTCCAGAGAAGGAGACTCCACAACCCCCCTGGACAGCCCCTGCCAGCGCTCTGTCACCCTCATCGGGAAGAAGGTCCCTCTTGTAGTGAAGGTCTGAAGTGCGATTCAATTTGGTGGAAAAGGCACAAATTAATAATTTCCACCTCTTCCCGCTCTTCCTCCTCAAAATATTTCAGACAAACTGGCCCTTTTCACTTTTTAACCGAAGTGTCCTGAATGGCTCTTCTTGTGAATAGAGGCTGTGACACGAGGCCGTATGAGCTAGTGTCAGCCCAAAGGCTATTAAATCCTCCAGCGGAGCTTGATGTTCATCTCAGGCACTGATGTGCAGAGCATTACCTCCCTTTTTAAACAATTGAGGTCTGGAACGGAGGCAGCTGTTCCAAAAGCAGAGCAAGGAGAGAAGGCACACGAGAATTTCTTATCAGCATCTTGTCACACAAGCAACTAAATGACAGTCTGGCCACTCCCTCTGTGGGGATAAGTCATATGTGGTTAATTGTTTTCTGTGCTTCTGGCAAATATATGGAGAGCAGCGTGAATCTTCTCCTAAGTTGATACCTCTACTGAAGAGAATTGGTCAAGAAAGAAAGGTTAAAATTTTCAGTTTCATTTGCTTTTCCTTCTTCAGCCTGAGAAATTTCACAGCCAAATGCCTGATTATAGTTGGGAAAGTAATGTGGCCTCAGTGGATTAATTCTAGTGACAGCTACCAACCCAGCTTGAATGTCTCACATCGGGCACGCGGAGCTAACACCTCACACACAGATATTGTCAGTGTTTTTGAAAAATGATGGTAAATGTGCCATCTGCCTAAGGATGCTGCTCCAATTTATCTGTTCATTGTCAATTGGGATGCAATACTCTCAGGTGGGCTGCACCTACAAGCAAAGCAGCATGTAACAGAGGAAGGAACCACATGTAGCGCTCTTGGTACCAAACCCCCATGATGGTTCTAATTCTGCTAAACAGCTCCATTACTGAGCTTATAAAGTCAAGCTTCTCACTCTGATCTTGCTGGGTCCTGGCATAGGTGTAGAAAAGACTTGTGCTCAAGCTAAGCAGTAAATAACTGAACTAGCAGACGAGAGAACTAATGTCAACACTTCCATGGCCTTTGCACTGTGCTTTGTGTTGAACCAAGGCATGAGAACTCCCTTCTTTTATTAGCCCTCCTGAGAGACATAGCATTGTTAATATTCATCTTCCTCTGATATGATTTGCTTTCAGAGACTCCATGGGAACCGGCAAGATTAGAATAATAAAATAGCAGTAAACTGCCTGGGGCAGAAATTGTATATAAAGTCCCCCCAATATATTCAGTCTCTGGACAGCAACAAGAACATAACTGAATTAGACTTTTAACAAGGTTTGGACGATTGATGAAGCAAATCCCACCTTTACAACAGAAAGTTCCCTCCCTGCCCTGTCACATCTGAGCTGCCATCAGAGAAATCTGGCCCATCTCCTTCATGAATTAGTCTGGCTATTTATGTTTTATTGCCTTTCTCCATGTCCCTGTTTACCACCAACCTGGCCAACCCAGCTTATTTTGTTCTGGTGTTATTAAAATTACTATTACCATTGCAAATGCTTCTGAGGGAGGTGATATCAATAACCATCTCTTCCATCAGATCCCGGGGTGATTAATATTCCTGTCTGCAAGAAGCATTATATCATTTAGCAAGAGTATATTGCGTGGCTTGTAGGCTATTCTTCATGGCCTGTGATGAGTGCAGCGCGATCTTCCCTTATTGCATTACTGTTTGCACAGCATGAGATACCTCATCGAGTAGTTAGGAATGAGCTGAAATTCAGACAGATTCAGATCTGGGAAAGACGAAAACCTGACACAAAGCTCTTTATGCTGTTTGTCCCTCTCATCCTCCGCATCACACCCCCACGGACTGTTGCTGTCGTCGTTCCCTGCCTGGGATGCACATGCCAGCTGCATTTCTGTATGTACGGCCAGAGAGCTCACTCTTGCAAGAACAATCCCAGGAATATGCTGAATCCAATGCACTGTGGAGCTCCTACAAATGTTTTTTGCATAAATATTATAGGGTACTTGTAGGAAGCTGTTACCCTATTTTGTAACACGAGATTTCAACTCCTTGGCAAGAACCGAGATCAGGTTTTATTTTCATGAAAACAGCCATAATCAGGATCTCGGGAAGCCTGGCAATCTGCTCGCACTTGTATAACACAGACTTGAGTGGAGTAAGTGCACAAGTTGTTGCACTTGAACTTGTGCAGACTATATACCGCATGTGGGTTCAGAGGAAAGTTTCCAAGGCAAACCCAAGGCCAAATCTCGCTTCCACAAAGCCTAGTCTGTGCCACAAATGAAGGTGCCTGATCTTCAGAAGTGTGGCATAAAACTCATGTCCAGGAAGAGCTTTGTCCTCAACACCGAAGCCAGACAATGTCTTCCGTGGCTTTAGTTGGCATATACAGGTTGGCACATGTAGGTTACCAACTATGCAGAACACCTCGTTCCTCAAAGGAGTGCCCCCAAAGATCCTTATGGGAGCACTAAAACCTTGCTGACATCGTGGGGTCAAAGCTGCACTGGAAAGGAGTCAGGGCGTCTGGAAGGACAAGGGGATTGCCATTCGGTCACAGTGTGTGTGTGTGAACACACACACAAGTACATGTGTAGTTATCTGTAAACAGTAAGTGTGTTATGTCTACGCATGTAGATGCCTCACAGTTCAGCTGAACCTGAATAGAAGCCCGTAATCTTCCAAACTAGGCTGTCCGGTGGCCAAGTCCTACCAGTAGAGTCAGACAAAGTATGTACCAGCTGCCACGATCAGGCACTGAGGCCGATTTGACCAATGAGACCTAAAAGTCATATAATTTTGGGA
This sequence comes from Rhinopomastus cyanomelas, assembly GCA_013400115.1. Classification (NCBI taxonomy): domain Eukaryota; kingdom Metazoa; phylum Chordata; class Aves; order Bucerotiformes; family Rhinopomastidae; genus Rhinopomastus; species Rhinopomastus cyanomelas. The sequence continues at coordinate 26,514 of VXBP01004400.1, forward strand.
GTACAGTCTTGGGAGACAGCTTGAAGACAATAATGGGTCAAATTTGCTTCTAATATAATCCTAGTGAAGCTACTGGAAAGCTGCGGCAAATAAGCATGCCCGATCGCGATGCAGGAGCTGTGTAATTGCTCAGCGGTAGTCATTCACCCCTCTGGGCACTGGTTTGTTCTGATCTTTCCAGGAGGCTTATGGAAGGATTTTTGAAAAGTTCAGGGCAGATACTAACCACTGTCACTCCGGGATCCACAGTCCCTAAGGGCAGGTACCATCGTTTTGTTACTGTGGCAGCAAACCTGGCAGGACTACACCTGCCAAAGCCTCTGCAAAAGATGGAACAGTTCCCTCTCTGTCCCTGGATCCTACTGAAAAGGATCCTACCTGGCCTCTGGCAGCCAGGCTGGTAAAACGAAAAAGCTGTGTAATTCTTTCCAGGAAGTGTCTTTTTGTCTGTCCGCCTTCCAGGCACAGAGTCCACCCAGAGTCTGCCACACTGGGTCATCTTACAGATGCTCCACTTAACACGGAGCCAACAGCAACAGAAGCAATAAAAATACCAATATTTATCAGCTGCTGGTAGTGAGTTCCACTTGTAAGGTGTCAGCTCTTGGGGCCCAAACAACGTGTTGCTCCTTGGCACGCTGAGCACGTAATGACAGACTGACCAAGAGATCTTCCAGACAGACTGTGTCTGCATCCCTGCTCATACCTTGTCCCCACATAGATCCTAGGTTTAAAAATAACATCGATAAACTATTGTCTTGCTAATCAAATCCACATGCAGGCCCACACCATAGAGCTACTGTCTCACCTGGCTGTACTCTACCCACAAGGAAGGTTTTGTGCACGATTAGCATAGATGAGGCAGACTAGAGACCAGATATGCGTGGGCAGGGTGCGTGACGTAAGGGTGACGATGCATAAACACACACACCATTATTCCTTGAGATCAGATTCTTTGCAAATCACTTTCCTAAATTCTCTTTCCTGCCCACAAAGACAAACACTAATCGGCTCAGCTATCTCGAGCCTAAAAGGAAAAAGGAGGTGGCAGAAAGTGTCAGGAGCACACCCCTGGTACGAGAAGGACGTAACGGGTAAACTGGCGACAAGCTCAGCTGGGCAAAGGTGTTTGACAGGGAGATGATACACCTCTGGAGAAAAACAGGCAACGGAAACACACGGAAACAGAGGTGGGAGGGCTGGATGAGCCGATGTGAAAGCAGAAGATGACACAGGAATTTGAAGAGGACAGGAGCAAGCACGTAGGGTAATTAAATGGCTTTGTGTCAAGCAGGCCACAGTGGAAGACCATAACTGTCAGTACATCTGAAAACAAGGAGGCCTGCAGTAGGCAGTAGAGGAGGTGCTAGGGTCTGCTTCAAAAGACAGCGAAAAAAATGATCCTAGATATAAAAACTACTCTGCAATACAGCGTCCCGCTTCCCTTGCAGCCGTCACAAATAGCCCAAAATCTTGTTTACAATTGTAATTTCTGGGTGATGGAGTTACTGCCAAAGAGATCAGCAACTGCCTTAAGTTCAGAGACATTTAAATTTAGCAGCAGGAAAAAGAAGTTTGTTGAGTGTGGAATCCACCTCTGCTGCTCCAAAACAATCAGCAACAGGAAAATGTAATCAAAAGGGAGTTTTAATGAGTTATAGAGCTATTGTTTACTGGGGAGGGCTGAAAGCATGAAACCCAAGCCTGAAGGACCTCTGTGACCCTGCACTGCCTCTTGGTGGCAAAATATTTGCTTGAAATTACGTCAAAACAACACAATGTCTGCGTCTGAAGGCCGGGGGGGGGGGCACACCGAGAAAAATAGTGGAAATTCCCCGAGTCTTGGGATGTACTGAAGGCTTCCCTTGAAAAACAGGGCAACAAACAGCAGCTGCTTTTGTACACTCAAGCTCCCTCAGTGGTGCAAAGGGGAAGGCTCTATCTCCACTCAGCCCAGGAAGCAGTGATGACCGCTGGGACCAAAGGGAGCGAGTGCCCATGCACAGCACATGCACAAGGACCAAGACCCTCTTGGCTAGCAGTCCCAGAGTGAAGAGATGCTGCCATCATTTCATGAGGTGGTCGCCATGAAAGCTTCACAGGTGGATGAAAAACCTCTTCTGGAGCAGTGAAGAAAACAGGAAGCTAGTTTTTCCAAGGAAATAATTCTACGAAGATGGTAGGTTTTTGAAGAGGGAGACATCTGTGGCTTTCCCAGAACTCTCCCTGACCCCAAAAAGCACAACACTAGCTTAGTGCTCAAAAGCAACGACAGTTTTCCCGTGGTGCTCACCAGCAGTTATTGAATCTGTAGCATGTGCCGTAAAGTTGCGCGCTGCACCTTCCTGGCTGGGGAACCAAAGACAGCACTCCTCTCTGCCCATTCCTGGTGACTTCGTGGGTGGAAAGCCTTCTGTTAAAACGCTCATGACTTGCATTTAATGCCAGTTATGATCCAGGGAACACATACAGACCCCAACAGCCTTCCCAAAAGCACCTGAGCAGGAAGAACTCAAAAGATATGAAAATAAGCAGAAAGAGTCATTTTTCCCAAGGAAAATGTGCACTTTGCAACGAAGAGGAGACCATCCCCTGGAGAACTGGAAACAGACTCCTTTGTGACCTGCTCCGACAGTGGAGTCAGTGGCAATGCGGGTGCAACATGCAGGTTTAAGTTATGTGATGTGACATATGACCGGCTCAGCTACACACTGCAAGACCCAGAGAATTTGCTTACCTGTCCATCACAGTAATATTCCTAACTGCACAGTCCCACCGGGAGTTCCAGCGAGATCCCTGGGAGAAGTACAGTAAGTGTGATGGGTGGGACCAGCGAGCTGACCTCCCTCGGCATTCATCTCATAGAATGACAGAATCATTAAGCTTGGATGAGACATCCAAGATCATCAAGTCCAACACCAACCACTGTCACCACGTCCTGTCTTTCACAAACAGCACTCACCTGCGCTGGTGGCACCGCACACAGCTTTGCAGCAGCCCAGGGAGGGGACGTGTGGTGTGTGCTGTGGCGCTAAACAAGAAGTGGCTCACAGCAGCTTCCAAGGTAACGGTCCCCATGCAAACTCCGATTCCCAGATTTTACAGACTTGTTGCCGCTGCTGAACTTCCAGATATCCATGTTCTATCTGCACAAAGCCAGCTAATGGGATCTATGGCTGTCCAGGAAAAGGCAAACCTACAGCTTTGTATGAAGTCTAATCATTTTCTATTCCCTCACTTCGCTCCACCAAGAAGCCAAAGTATTTTAATTTGATCAAGTGTGTAAAGTCAAGCTGCAAGGAAGAACTGAAAAGCGGACAATACACTTTCCAAGTGGCTACTGAAATGCTTTTTTCAAGGTCAGTCAAAGATTTCTAGCCCATTAATATCCACAGCACCTACAGCTGCCACTAGAGCTGCAGTCAGTCAGCATTTCTGCAGGTCAGGTTCAAATGAGCTGAGTCTGGACTCATCAAAATCCAAGCATTCAGGAGCACGGACTGCATCTCACAATTTCACACACAATAACACAGGCCAGTGTATTTACATGCACACACCTGATCTTCTAGGGCGCGTGCAGTCATGAGCAGCACCACGACCTACTGAAGCTGGCGCTGCTGTGCTGTCATATTAAGAAAAAACTCACCTCGCTGCCACGCACGTGTCTCAGTCAGACCAAAGAAACGAGCTACAAGTTACTCTGTTAGAATTAGAGTCTACAATATATGCACTGGAAATGGGCTACCACTACCCAAGTCCTCAGCTTTTACCACCCTGAGAACTTCAAGTCCAATTTCTAAATCTGCAATCTGACGGTGGATGTGCAGACACACCGACATCTGCAGGAACACTCTGTTTACAGACTTAATCAGAAGCCAGCACGAGCCCACCATCACAACCACTTGTAATGCTCTTGGCTCTTGTTCTTCAAGAGCAGAAGCCCTCACAAGCATGCGTTCAGCTGTCAGTCTGTGTGTCTTGGAGTGCTATTTACAAATGAAATGCAGGTCACCAGCCCGACCTTTGGATCCGGAGAAGATACTTTTATTTTTATTAAACTGGCAGAAAAAATAGCTGCAGTTTCCTCTCTTGACTAAGGAAAACATGTTTTGCCTTGTCTGGTGTCTGTAAGCAAGACTGCATCTAGGAAAAAAGACATATAGTGAAAGGAACAACTACCCCCGCCTTCCCTGCTGCTAACTCTCTCCTACAATTGTGTAAAGCAAGGAAGTAAAGGTCTGGAAAGGACTGGAAAACATATTTTTCTGTGACAGTCCATCCACAGAAACATTTGTCAGCCGTTGGCACCACACACACAAAATAACCTTCTTTTGTGAAAGCCAGAAACAAACAGGTCCTTTTTTGCTGAAAAACTGGGGGTGTTTGAAGTCCCTCCTGTGAAAGTGGTTTTTATTTGCTGCCGTTGGTTGGGATGATCAACATCTTTTGCTGCTCAGGACTGCGGCACGCTCCAGCTAATCTTTGTTTCCTGGTTGGTCACAGTCTTCCTTCTTTGTGAACAGATGTCACCACAGATATCAGCACACCAGAGCATCTAAAACAACACTCATTGTTTCAGATATCGGCTAGCAGAATGTTCAGCCAGGGACGGTACCTGGGCAGAGACAGGCTGAATCCCCACCATTCAGAGCAGCTTGGGAAACACAGCTCCTGGCAGACTGTCCTCAGAAAGATCCCTGTTTCAGAGGATGAAGGAGCCACAAGGGTATGGGTGTGCTTTCTGTAGAATACACGAGGTCCACAGTCCAGCCAAAGCCAAACCCCCAAATCTTTCTCTGGTTTAAGGTTAGAAGCCTGTCAGGGGTCAGGACTATCTTGTGGTGTACAAGAACATCATAAACTAGGAGCTAAACCCCTCTCACAGTTCACAGTGAGTTCTAGAAACAGACCTCTTTCTTCCCAGCCTCTTTTGATCCCTTTTCTTCAGCCTGCAGCGAAGAAAGATGCTCCCAAGGAAAACACGCTTGCTGAGTCCTTCCATACCAGTGCTCAACAGAATCTGATAAAAATGGACTTAAAAGTCTTCTCCCACAAACAGATGCCAAGGAAACAATAGAAGCAAGTTCTTTTCGTCATTTTGCCACTTCCTTTCCTCAGCTCTTGCTATGTTGAAACTACAGGACCACACAGAATCTTTCATTACGGCGCGGCGAAGGAAAAGGTGAGAGATGGAAAAGCATCATCAGACCAGCAGGACTCTAACTACAACGGCTTCAGAACAGAGGTGTGCTGAACGCTGCAAGACATTTAAAGATGCCGCTGCCTCTTATCTGAGTTGAAACGCTATGGAAGTGATGAGCTAAAACCACCCTGGCTCCATTTCTGCGGCTTTACCTAAGGCATACAACAAGTATCCTCAGACTGAACATGAAAAGTGTCTGGCTCAGCCACAGCTAGAACCAATCAAGTGTCCTACAGTGATGGAAATCCAGGTAAAACATTATATGGATTCCTGGGAAAAAAAAATCCAATATCTTCGGTTCAGGAATGCGACGTACTTTTAACCACATTAGGAATACAAGAGCTAGCGGGTGCTCCGTCGTTCCGAACAGCCTGAAAACCAGCGCTGGACAGGAACAGTTGGGAACACTAGCATCTCCAGGTTAGATACGTTGAGAAGGCATAGAGACAATGATGACAACTGTCTTCATTATTTGAGTCAATGACATTAATCACAGAATCACACAATCATTAGGGACTGGAAGGGATCTCGAAAGATCATCTAGTCCAACCCCCTGCCACAGCAGGATCACCTAGACCAAGTCACACAGGAACACATCCACAACGGTCTTAAACGTCTCCAGTGAAGGGGACTACACAATCTCCCTGGGCAGCCTGTTCCAGTGCTCCATCACCCTCACTGGGAAGAAGTTCCTTCTCAGGTTTATGTGGAACCTCCCATGTTCCAGCCATTGCCCCTCGTCCTATCACTACATGACACCGAGAACAGCCCAGTGCCATCCTCCTGACACCCACCCCTCAAATATTTGTAGACATTAATGAGGTCACCCCTCAGTCTCCTCCAAGCTAAAGAGACCCAGCTCCCTCAGACTCTCCTCATAAGGTAGGTGCTCCACCTCCTTCATCATCCTCGTTGCCCTATGCTGGACCCTCTCCAGAAGCTCCACATCCCTCTTGAACTGAGGAGCCCACAACTGGACACAGTACTCTAGGTGTGGTCTCACCAGGGCAGAGTAGAGGGGGAGAAGAACCTCTCTTGATCTGCTAATCACCCCCCTTCTGATTCACCCCAGGATGCTGTTGGCCCTCTTGGCCACAAGAGCACATTGCTGGCTCATAGTCATCTTGTTGTCCACCAGGACCCCCAAGTCCCTTTCCCCTACACTACACTCCAACAGGTCAGTCCCCAGCCTATACTGGTACCTAGGGTTGTTCTTGCCCAGATGCAAGACTCTGCACTTACTCTTGTTATAGCTCATTAGATTTTTCTCAGCCCAGCTCTCCAGCCTGTCCAGGTCTTACTGAATGGCAGCACAGTCTGCTGGGGTGTCGGCGACGCCACCCAGCTTTGTGCCATCACCAAACTTGCTGACAGTGCATGCCAATCCCTCAACCAAGTCATCAATGAATAGATTGAATAGGACCGGTCCCAGCACCAACCCTTGGGGCATTCCACTAGATACAGGCCTCCAACTAGACTCTGTCCCATTGACCACCACTCTCTGACTTCTACCCTGTAGCCAGTTTACAATCCACCTCACTACCCGAAAATCTAGGCCACACTGCCTCAGTTTGTCTGCAAGGATGCTGTGAGAGACCGTGTCAAATGCCTTTCTTAAGTCAAGATAGATGACATCCACGGCTCTGCCCTCATCCATCCACCTGGTTATGCCCTCATAAAAGGCTGTCAGGTTTGTGAAGCATGACTTTCCCTTTGTGAAGCCATGCTGACTGTCCCTAATGACCCTCCTGTCCTTGATGTGCCTGGAGACAGCCTCTAGTACAAATTGTTCCATCACCTTTCCTGGGATGGAGGTGAGGCTGACCGGTCCATAGTTGCCCGGGTCTTCCCTTTTTCCCTTTTTAAAGATTGGGGTCACATTTGCTATTTTCCAGTCCCTAGGCACCTCTCCTGTTTCCCAGGACCTAGCAAAGATGATGGAGAGCGGCCTAGCGATGACTTCCGCCATCTCCCTCAGCACACACGGATGCATCCCATCTGGGCCCATGAATTTGTGCACATCCAGTTTGATCAACTTATCCCTAACCCAGTCCTCATCAACCAAGGCAGGCTCACCTGTTGCCTCAAGAGGAAGCAGGGAAAGGCCAACTGCTTCACAGATATAGAAACACTGAGGAGTTACTGTGTCACATCTGTCCTTACGGATCACAGAAGTATAAGACAAATAAATACCTCCTGGTAACATCACTTGACTGAATTGTGTTCCTCTATTTCTCTGCCTGGGTCAAAAACAGACTCTGTGATCTCTGACTCAGCTTTACAAGTATGACAGACGTTACCCCTCAGCACACACAATCGTTGTGTGTCTTGCCACTTCAGTCCTCCATGCTGAAATCCTTTCCACTGACCCTTCCTCTTTGCCCCTTGATACACTGCTAGTGAAGATGCAACTACAGGATTGGCATGTAGACAAGAGAGGAGTGTGGAAGGAGTTGCAGTGTGAGTCCACTCGTTATCAGACAGGAACACAGGAGGTTTTTCATTTAACAGCCCAGCTGTTGGGGAGATCTTTATATCAGACTCGATAATATGTTTGACTTGAAAGGAAACCATGATACAAATCGATGAGAAGGCAAGTTTCATTAATTCTAGAGCTCTGTCCTTCTGAGAGCAAGTGCTACCGGTGAGCAGAAGATATTCTTGCTCTACCTTGACAAGACAGTTGTAAAGACTCTTGTTGTGTATGCACTTTCTTCCCCCACTGATGCCCAAAATGTTCAAAATGTGTAACTGGGAAGCAGCATTAATGCGGCGGCTGTGCCCACAAAACCAGGACGGAGTGCTCCGAAGAAGTAAGCCACTCAGGCACCTTCTAAAGAGAAACCCCAGTGACGTCTCAATCTACTGTCAAAGTTAGGAAAGAAAGGGATCTTTATATCCCTGATCAGCTGCAGCGACCTCGTAATGTTTGCTAATGGCAACACCATGCTGGGCAGAAGAGAGAGCTGATACTCCAGACGAGAAGCCTACCTGAGTGCACTGACTCCATGACGGTCTCGTGCATCCTGTGCTGCTTCGCTAGCAAACTACGACCAGTATCGGTGGAGCTTCCACCAGACACGTCAGTGCCCCAGAGCAAGCTGAAAAAGTTAACGGCTTGGTTCAGAGAGAAGTGAGTCAGTGCTGCAGAAACATCTCACACCCTTCCTCACATGTACTTCCACTTGAAGAACATTGACGTGCACTGCAGCCGGGCCACGGAGTAACAGCCCAGGAGCTGGAAAGCACTTGACCTGCTATAGACATGGAACATTCTTCTTACTTCTGTGACTAGGCCAAACCAAGAAAAAGGATATTCAGCTTGTATTTAGCTTAAAACCTATGGTTTCTTCACCTAATCTGGTGAGAGAAACAAAGGTGAGCTGTCTGCTCTATGACCCACATTGGTCAATCTATCAAAACTAATTGCTCCTGTTAGCCAATTTTGCTTCTCCCTTTCAAAGTCACTTGTAGTGAAAGGACACACTCCTGTCTATGAAAGCCACAGGAAACTTAATGAGAAACGCTTCTGCTACGGGACCCTCTCTGTGCACTACTGGCAAAGGAGTTCACATGGCTGGGGTTACAGCAGTTGGAAGCCCGCAACAGTCCATAATGGTTATTTTTCTCCAGTGACTGGCAACTCACAATAGATCATCACAGGTATACATGTGAGATAATTAGACCAGTGCTCCGAAGCAGCCATTCTGGGACCAGCAGCACAGCTTGCTGTCAGGAAATCAGAGAGGCCGAGGGGACCCTGCCCCCTAAGCACTCTACTCTCAGGAAGTATGTGGTGAGAAAGCAGCTGAATGCAAAGGAAAAGACACCTTCTGAATGTTGCTGTGTCCTACTGCTCTATTTCCTTAAGCACAAACACGTCAAAATACACAGTCTTCCAAGTGGCTCGGTTTTACAGGTGGAGCAGACACAGACAGCTCTGTGGCTTTTCACGTGCAGTGAAGATGTGACCAGGTCAGTAGAATTTATGTCCCAAACCAAAAACAGAAACAAAGATTTCTCACTGTTTACCAGCAAAAAGAACAGGGGCCAGCAGGGTGCCCACATGGCCCAGAAGGCCAATGGCATCCCAGCTTGTATCAGCAACAGTGTGGCCAGCAAGGCTGGGGACGTCATTCTGCCCCTGTGCTGGTCAGTGGGGAGGCCTCCCCTCGAGTACAGGGGTCAGTGCTGGGCCCCTCACTTCAAGAAAGAGATTGAGGGGCTGAAGTGGGCCCAGAGGAGCAATGAGCCTGGGGAAGGGACTGGAGGGAAGAGCTGATGGGGAGAGGCTGAGGGAGCTGGGGGTGTATAGCCTGGAGAAGAGGAAACTCAGGAGAGGACTCTCTCCCTCTCTCCAGTTCCCTCAAGGGAGGTTGTAGTCAGATGGGGGTCAGGCTCTTCTCCCAGGCAGCCAGCACCAGGACAGGAGGGCAGGGCCTGGAGCTGCCAGGGACGAGTTAGGTTGGATGTCAGGAAGCCCTTCCTACCAGAAAGTGTGACCAGAGCCTGGAATGGACTGTCCAGGGTAGCGGTAGAGTCCCCACCCCTGGAGGTGTTGAAGGCCAGCCTGGCTGTGGCCCTTAGTGCCCTGGTGTGGCTGCTGGGGTGATGTCAGGTGCTGGGCCAGGCTGGCTGAGCTCAGAGGGCTTCTCCAGCCTCATTCTGTGATTTCCACCTGTTACATCTGCCTTTATTCTGTGCTATGCACTTTAACCACCTACCAAACACACCTGACCTGATGCTTTTTCAAAAGAACACAGCACATTTGAACTCCGAGGCCCGATTTCGGACTGTCTGTACAATACAGATTTGCAGAAGTTAATATGAATTTCAGCGATGCTCCACTGGCTTTGCTAGAAATGGTCCTTCAAAGATGCAAACTGACGATCACAACCCTGCTCTCCAGGACCTGGTACGACTGCTTTCGAACTGCAAGTGATTTTCTACAAGACTTCAGTCTTTTCAAGGGGTCCTGACCATGTTTGGGAAACTACTTGATGAGCAAAGCATGAGTCGTCAACAATTCTTCAATGGATAGGATTATCATCTGCTAACCAAACTCAGCACTGTTTAATGAGGCAGCAGCACAGGCACAGAGAGGCACCTTCCAGCCTTCAGGGTAAATTATGGCTTGAATTATGACCTCCTACTGTATCCATTACGGCAGCGCAGTGGTTAATAGGAGCCTTCTTTGTGCAGGGGTTGCTGAGGAGACGGTTCCTGTACCTCAGGAAGCAGAGAGAAGAGAAGCTTCCTGTTTTGAAGAAGGTTTGAGAACTATTCTCCTCCAATCAGGCAGCAGATGCCTGGGCAGGAAATGGAGAAGGCAGCTGCCAGCTCCACTCTGGGTCAGTGGCTGTGCTGACCGGTGCAGTCAAGGTTTACCACAGTCCAAAAGGCCCCTGTGACACGCTGGATGCAAAGCTAAGGGGAGGGTGGAAGGTGCCTGCAGTGAGACTGACACTGGAGCAAGACCAAAGCAAATTCAAATACTGACTGAGAGGAAATGGGCGTGCAGCTTCCTCCTTGCATGTGCCTCTCACACAGCACATTGCACCCAGTGTGTGGCCCTCACAAAAAAGAAGCAGCAATTAATTGTTGTGGTTCAAAACAATGCTCAGAGGTAGCAATAATTATTATTGCCTTAACCTTTTCTCTCACAGAAGAGTAACTGCTGAGAGAGACTTGTGTGGATTTGTGGTGTCAAATCAATGGTCCCATCAAACATATGAAATCAGTCAAAAGTTCGCAAGCTGAGTGGAGGTTTTTTCCCGTTTCAGATGAAACTTATCAGGAACGTTTGCTGACCTCCAGAAGTAAAACTTAGCTCTAGCCACAGTGAAGCTAGATCTGCTGTTGACTTTGTTTAAGTCAACGTCACCTCTCCAGTGTGAAGGCGGAGGAGTAACAACTACAAAGCTCCTAAAAGTTGTCGACCTTTAGGAGTACACGATGTCATACCCTGGATTGCCTTTTATGATTTAAAGAGAAAATCAGCCTTTTGCTTACTAAGTATTTTCTTAAGACTGTGATTACTGCTCAGACGTTTGTTTCTTTTCTCACATTGCACCCAAACTGTTGCTTAACTGCCTGTGCGCCAGAGTTCTCGGGGTCCAAAATCAGTCTGAACTGCTCAAGAACACACTGCCTGGTAAACAGCAGAGTATCTTGTAGCAGTGCATGCGCTGCATTTTTAACCAACACAAACCAGTTCAAAGATCAAACCAATCAAATCAGATAAAAGAGAGGAGTCAGCAGCTCCTGGAGGTACCCTGGCACCCTGCCCTTTGCAGCAGGAAATGGATCTGAGGCAGACAGGAACTTGTGAGAAGCACTCACCCTTTCCAGAGCTAGGTCGCAAAACACATCAGGGACAATGCTGGCCCCTCAGGCAGACTCCGAGCTACTGGCATAATGCTAGGAGCAGGAGCTGGTCCCCTGTTGCTACGTACTGGGTTCTGCTGAAGTGCTGAGGTCCTGCCACAGAAAACACGAGAGAAAAAGAGTCACTCTTTGCATCAGGAAATTTTTCACAAATTGGTCATCTGGATCAAAACCTACGAAGTACCAGAGTTCTCTGCCCTACAGCAGATCAAGAATGATTTTGAGTGAAGAGCACACTACAAGGTGCACAAGTACAAGACTACTCATCTGTTTGCAGAATCTCATTGAGAAAAGGCTTTGGTTTGCAACCAACACACTGAATCAAGGTATTTCCATTATGTATTTGGGGATGAGAAACCTTGCTACCTAGACTACGTTTGTCATGCTGTTAGAAAACTCTCCCCATTCTGCAGTTCACATTCTCAGTTCTTCTACAAGAAGAACTTTTTCCTTCCTGCTGCCCACCTCTGGCCAGCGCATTAGTATTTTGCAGCTATCAAAGCCAAGATTTATTCTGGAAAACACAGCTGAGTACTTTTTTCCCAAATCACCTGTTACTGTGATTGACCTTTTCCCTGGCACTTTCTTTTCCATTGTGTCACGTAAACTTCTTCCCACACGTTGCCAGACCTAAATCTGCCTCAGACCATGCTTTCTATGGACTTAAGTTATTTGTGTTGATTGGCACAGAAATCAAAGCTGTAGGTGGCAAGAATAAACCAGGGACGAGCACACGAAGACAGGATAAAGTCAGATGACTGCTGGTCATGGACCACAGCAACCCACTTAATTCCATGCACCAGGGCTCAAAGAAGGCACGTTACGCCACAAGGGAATGCATAGCCCTTTTTGTTTCTTCCTCTGTTGCAGTCAGAGCAGTAAAGAAAGAGCTGCTACTGTCAATTTGTGTGACTCCAAAACCATACCAGACAGCAAAAATGCTTACCTAGAGATCTAGTGATACAACTTGGGGTCCCCGAGAGAACCAGACCCTGGACATCTGCCTCAGTGGGAGAGACTGAAACAAGGGCTGAATTCTCACTTCCCTCACGGTTTGCTTTGTCCCTTTAGAGGTCTGTGCAAGGCATTCTGCGCCTTATCAGTCACTGTGAAAAAGCACCGAAAGGTCTGAAAGAAAGCCTTGTCTGTACAACAGGGCATCAGCCAACAGGGTGATGCTACGTACTAGGTACTTTGCAAAAGCAGAACTAATGGCATCTAAAAACTAAGTTGTTCTGGATGGTGTTAGCAACAACCCTGATTTCTGCAGGATCCAAAGCATTGAAGCAGGGCCCGTCTGCTTCACACACACCAGCCCAGACACTGGGTATGTACAATGTGCTGCTTTGCCTTGTCCGCAGTCTGCTGGAATGCAGAGCTCCAGGATGACTGAGCAACTGTCCTGCCCTGGGGAGGAACGGCCTCTTCCCAACTAGGGAAGCAACTGTTGGGACCAGCTCAGCCTTCTCAGAGTTTCTTTGCCAGGGAGGGAAATTTGTGGAGTCGCTTGCTCTTGTGTGAGCAACAGCCCCGGCTCAGCCGGGCAAAGCAGCAGGGCCGTACCATGCCTCCATCGGGAGGAGGGAGCGACCTAGCCTGGTCGAGGGGGTGAGCGCAGCTGCCACCCGAAAAGAGCAGGGAAAGGGGCCCCGCCACCGGACACATGAGGTGACTTCACAGAGCTAGGAACCGGTTTATGAGAGAGGGAGGAAGCGCGGAGCTGCCTGACCCTCCTCTGAGCAAGAAGGGCTTGGATGTGCAGGCCGCTCCCGGCACTCCCGACACCGCCGCTTCCACCTGCGGATTGCTGTCGGCTCCGCGGGGATTCGCCGCCCGGGGCGGGGCGGGGGGCTTCCCCGAACTCAGGTCAGTCATGTCCTGCGAGCAGGGAGGGGAGGACGGATGGAGGGGGGAACCGGGATGGAGGGGGATACCGGGATGGGAAGGGAAACGGGATGGATGGAGACGATGGAAGGAGGGCGGGTGCAGAGGCACCTAGGCTGGTGGAAAGGGAGCGGAGAACGCGGAAGGCCGACGGACAGGGCAATCCGCTGCACCTCGGGATGACGCTCGGTCCTAGGGCGCTCGCTCCGCATTCCCCGTCCCCGCCGAGCCCCCGCGCTCNCCACCCGCCTTCCCTCTGCGGCCGATCCGCCAGGACGGCAGCCCTCGCCCGACCGCTGCTTTGGAGGAGGATCCGCCGTCCTTTCACCTCCTTCTCCCCAGCATCTCTCCCTCGGGGCCGGCGGCTCCTGGGCCGCGCCCCCGGGGCCCGCACCGCTCCTCCCGGCGGTCCCCGGGCCGGCAGGTGCTCGCTGGCTCCCCGCGGGGCACCGCGCACCCCGGAGCCGGCCGTGCCCCGCCGGGACGGGGGCAGGGAACAGCACGGGTGAGGCGGGGGCCGCCGGGGTCAGCCAAGCTGACAGATGGGGAGGGCTGCGCCTGCGAGGGATGCGGCTCTGCGGCCGCTCGTCCTTCCGACCCACTCGACCGTTCACAAAGCCACTGGGAAATGTACCGTGACTTCCTTTCTGCACGTCTCTTTCTGGGGAGGTAATGTTTTCTGCAGGATTGTCTCTCCAAGGCAAAGCCAAATCCTTCCTTCTTCCTAATGTTAACTTCCCAGAATTTTTCCTCGATGGAAACCTGGAGGTGAAAGAGGACAGGGAAAGGGAACAGACAGTATAGAGAAGAAGGTTAACTGCTAAACATTAAAAGGAGTCACTGGAAAGTTGAGCCAAACTTTGAATTCCCCACCACTGCAGTCTGACTTCCAGGGGCAAGCTGTGTGTAGAAGTCCTAACAGTCCAAGAATTAACTAATTCGGGAGCGATCTAGAAAAATGTAATGGCACATCCAGAATGGGAGAACGGAAACAGTCCCTTTGTGTTTGCCCTAGAATTTTCCACCACGTTTCCTTGTTCCAGAGGGTGCCTGTGGGCACCTAACTTGCAGGGGTACATCCTGAGGCCCAGAGATTTCACCACGAGATACCTTGCTCTGCAACTGTCATGTGCTGGGAAACCGTGAATCACTGTTTGCCAAAGCACAGGAACACAGGACTGGAAAGGATCTTCTAGGGCAAACCCAGCCCTCTGCTGTTGTATCAGCCTGTTGTACCCCTCTGTGTTTAAACCAAGAGGTTCTCTTTCCCCTTTCAGAGGGAGCGAGGTGCTCCTCTCTCCAAGAAGTCGTGACAATTTCATTTTCCAATTCTGTGTGGAAGAGACTCTCTCTCCCAGCAAACAAACTCATCTGAAAGTTAAGTGAGCCAGCAAAAAATTGCTTTGGCCGTGATGCTCCAACTTCTCTTTTTCATCTCACCGCTATTTAGAACAGATCAGCTCTAATCAGATCCTGCTGTCAGTGCAAGTGCAGTGCAGGGAGTATCGTACGTTTCCTTTGTAAACACTTCAGTTTTATTAGCTGGTTTTATCTTTTGGATGTGGGCTTTGTTACCAAAGGTAGTACCCATTGTCACAGAACAGAAGGTTGCATTACTCCTTTTATTAGTTCATGGAATTGTACCCTAAACTAAAACTTTCTGGGTAGCTTCCCTATATACCTCGCACAAAATGTAGAACCTCTGACCGTTGCCAGTTCTTCTGGTTTCCAGACCAAATTAATCCACATTTATTCTTGTGATTACATTGTCCTTTTGCTTAAAAATAGTTCTTTTCCTCCTCTGGTGTTTACCTCCAGGTTGTATTTATAGAGTGCTCATATCCCTTCTCAGCCTTTGTTTTGTATGTTCACACAATGCAAGGAATGTCTCTCCCATCAGTGCAAAGCAGAACTTCCTACTGACTCTGAAGGAGAGGGGCACTAATTAACTGGCACCACTCAGGGACCAGCACTAGTAACCTTTTCGTTACAGTAAGGAACACACAGCAGCAGTAAGCAGCAGCATGTGTGGCAGCCGTGACCCCTCAGGAGCTACAGTAGCAACAGACAGAAAACAGGAAGGGAGATACGGATTACCCTCAGATATGCAGAACCAATATGAGAAGAAAGATGAAGCTGTCCACCCAAGGTCGCAGGAAATCTGTGGTATGAGACAAGAGACAGACCACCATCTCCTATCCTGCAGGTCCACAGGACCTTCCATCCTCTAAGCAGCAATCTGCTTACAGGTGGTGAGATGATGGTTCCTGTAGGAAGAACACAGAGATGCTAGACTCCAGATTGCCCAGAGGCACAGGCAGACTACACGCTCTCTTCAGCCGCTACTGAAAGCAACAGAGGAGAAGCTGCCATGTGTACCTCTCAGGTAATTTCAACCAACATTTTCTTTGGCTCCTAGGTAGCGCTGTAAGAAACAGCACGTGAACACAAATGGTCGGCAGGAGTGTGAACTTCCTGTTGTGAAACCACAGCCAAAATGGAAACATCACAAACACAGTTACAGTAGAAAGGAATTGGTGCCAGTGGTTTAGAATCAAGATTGATCGACTGCCGTGTTCATGAGGGTTTTCATAGTCAGGGCCCCCAGTCCTACCGAGATTTTTATGTGCAGTCTGCTAGAGACAGTGGAAATGCTGGAGAATTTTTAGGACAATAACTTTGGGTGTTGAAATTCATCCTCTGCTGATGATATTGTCTAGATTTCTCTGTGTCCCCAGCAGTGTTTCTCTGTGGTGCGTTAATGCCGTCGTGTTATATTTACAGGTGGCTGCCATAAAGCTACATAGTGAGAAAAGTTTGTTAGCAGTTGATCTGGTGCCTCAGAGCCGTGATGCATTGATCTGAGTACAGGTGATGGATCCCAGTAACTGTGCAGAAGACCATTTTCTTTCTGCAGAGCAGGATGTGCTCTGACTGCCCAGCTGCTAATATTTGAATTCTGATTTGTAAGGAGAGAAAATTCCCATGTTGTAGGTCTGTCTTCATGCTGGTGGAGCCTTCTTACTACGTACATGGTACTTTTGGTCACGCATTTGAAGGACATAGGTTGATGAGAGACACTGGATATTTTTCAAACATGTAAGACCTGTGCGGAAGCCAGAAAACAGTTTTCATAAATGTCTGAGGGGCCAGTGACATGCTGGCTTTGGGCAGGACCTCAGATCTCAAGTGCCTAAAGATCCAGTTCTGAGAAGACACTAATTTCAACTCAAAGTGGAAGCTGATACTAAAAGCTGGACTGAAGTCCCATTTGAAAGGAAGACTTGTACTCCTAAATCACTAGAAAATCCTAGTCTGAAAAAGTCTCCATTTCTATTTACTCCCTTATAACCATTTTCATTTCTTATTTAGCTTCTGTAATTTCAGACGTGTCTCTGACGATGTGAACCAAGCAATCCACTTAGATGCTGTAAAACAAACAGAACTAGTTCCACAGGGAATACTGCAAAATCAGTGCCATCTCAGAATCTGGGGTTGTCCCAGTGACAGCACCGGTGTTTCGTGAGCTGAGCCCCTCCAAGGGATTGTAGTTTCCTTGTAAATCATGCTACGTCAACTATTTAATCTCCACCATAATCCAGCAGATTGCACAGTTTAGGGTGGGCTGCTTAATGCAGAATGACATTACAATGGCTTCTCTGAATAGGCAGCTTAAACACACCCTCACTGGCTGACTGGGCCAGCTGGCAGAGCTGTAAGTACAGGTTGGAACACACAGTTACTGTACTGCAAGTGTAATACGTGATTTTAGGAGTCACCATGCTGGACTTGGCATTGCCATAGTGGTTGGTGCCCATATACTGGCCCGGCCCAGAACAAGCTCTTCATCAGCAAAGAAGAGCTGTTGGTTTCACTTACAGAGAGGCACCATGTATTATTTTGATGGGAAGTCCTGTCTACTGTGCTATTGGAACAACTGCTTCTGCAAGGAACAAGTACCATGGTCCAAATATAAACCCATGTATTGGAATAGCCAGAGCAGAGGAAGGTACAGAATTTCCTCCGTCTTGCTTTATAAGAACTCTGTGGTGTTTCACTAGCTGAGGTGTGGAAACTTCTACGTAGGACTGTGCAGCACTGTGTTTCTGGGTTTGTGCAGCACTTAGTACACGGGGATTTTGTCAACCAGCGTTCTTCTGCTCAGATGTGCGAGGGAGCGTGAGCATGATGGCGTTGGTGCAGGGTAGGGTCTTTGTTGTTTCATGTTGTCTAGTTTGTAAAAATAGAAATACTGCCATGAAAGACATATTGTCCTTCCTGGTCCGACCAACTTCTGTGTCTTTTATGTAGTGTTTTGGCTAGTAACACGTACATAGATTCTTATATGTAGTGCTATTCCTAAGGCTGCTTATTCTCATGTCCTCAATAGTGGAACTTCACTTGCTTCACATGGGCAATCCAATCCCTGCCTTCGGATGAAGTCACAGATTTGCTTGACAAAGGCAACCGTATAGATGCAAAGACGTGTCAATGGCTGTGTAGTACTTTTGTGGCATATTCTGATCTAGGGGAACAGTGTTTTATGTAAGAGAAAGCTGGGTTAATTAGCCTGTGGACTGGCTGATCTGCAATAGTAGTTATCTCTGAAACATGATAAAATGGTGGTCTGCATGGTGCTTGGTCCAGGATTATGTGGATACTGTCCAGTGTCCTCCTATGTAGGAATGTTGTAATGATTGAAGAAAGGGTAATTAACAGGTTGGTCATATAAGCAGATCTGGCTCATGATGCTGGATCCATTCAAACAAGTTACACCTAACATATTATAAAGCCATCAGTTTAGAGACGGGCAACACAGCCTTTGGAACGCTGCAGGGGTCCTAACGGATCAGCAAGTCAACCTGATGGAGTAACAAGCTGATAGAGAATAGTGAGAACTAAGGAAGTACTGAACTGTGTAGACAGCATCGTCAGTACCCACTGTGGAATTCCTTAGACTGGTCTGTCTGCCCCTTGTGTTTTACAGGGGATACCGAAACATCAGAAAAGGTTGGGGAAAAATTAAGAAGCGCTTCAGGAGAGGCAAAACTGTCCAACTGCAAAGATTACCAACTTAATTTGTTCACTCTGGCAAAAACAACACACCAAGACACGGCTGTCAGGGAGAATGTCTACTCTAGAAACATCCTACAGAATAAAAGAGCCCTGAAGATGTTCATAGGATCATAGGATGTTAGGGGTTGGAAGGGACCCAAGAGATCATCGAGTCCAACCCCCCTGCTGCAGCAGGACAAAACTATCTAACACAGATCACAGAGGAACGCATCCAGGCAGCCTTGAAAGTCCCCAGAGAAGGAGACTCCACAACCTCCCTGGGGAGCCTGTTCCAGTGCTCTGTGACCCTCACAGCAAAGAAGTTCCCCCTTGTGTTGAGGCGGAACCTCCTCTGCTGCAACTTACACCCATTGCTCCTTGTCCTGTCACAGGGAGCAAGTGAAAAGAGCCTGTCCCCCCCCTCCTGGCCAGCCGTCAGGTACTTATAAACATTGATCAAATCTCCCCTACGTCTTCTCTTCTCCAGACTAAAAAGCCCCAAGTCCCTCAGCCTCTCCTCATAAGCCATGCCCTCCTGTCCCCTAATCATCCTCGTAGCC
>VXBP01004400.1:46366-66407 GCA_013400115.1 Rhinopomastus cyanomelas
AGTTATCAAGGCTGCCTCCTCGCTCAGTAGTGCCCCTACACCTTCCTTGTTCTTCCTCTTTCTACTGATGTATTTGTAGAAGCCTTTCTTGTTCTGTTTTACCTCCCTTGCCAGCTTCAGTTCCAAGAGGGCCTTGGCCTTCCTTGTTGCTTTCCTACAATCCCTGACTACTTCCCTATAGTTCTCCCAAGTGACCAATCCCTTCTTCCATGAATTGTAAGATTCCCTCTTGCCTGAGATTACCTTCAGGAGCTCCTTGTTCAACCATGCAGGTCTCCTAGCACGTCTACCTGATTTTTTATTCAGGGGAATGCACCTAGCTTGAGCCTGGAGGAAGTGGTTAGAAGGAACAGTAACAAATGCTGGAGAGAGAAGCCAGGCAGAACTAACTGAAAATAAGGAGTTCAATTAAATAAATGTAAAATTCATTACAGGAGTAAGATAAGGATGATTCCAAGATCGTATGGTCCACCTTTTGCTCACTGCCAGCCAAAGCATTCTAGAAGACAAGTTTTAACTTTATTGTGATATAGCTGATTGACATTATTACACAGCTCCTGCATGGCTTTGTCTGGATACTCTCCCTCTACCTCGTGTTTCTCAGCCACTTTCTATCTGTGGATTTCACTCCTTTCTTCCTGGGCAGGAGCAGTGATCGACAGGACTTGCATGCGTTGGTTTCCACTAGGATGCTAGGTTTGGTGCAGTCCCATCCCACTGCTGCAATGTGACACCTCCACCTGCGCTGTCACTTGTGTTCAGCAGATCCTGAGCTGTGCAGTGCACTTCTGTCCTCAGTGGCTCTCCCATTTTAACGTGTCTGAGCTGAATTAGTGCCAAAGGCATGAAGAAGTCACAGGTTCACAAAAGCTCATAGGTCAAAGAAAGCTACTTTTAGCATCTGAAGAGATGTCTCCACTGGATTCCAAGGCTGGAACTACTGTTTGCACTGTGGAGCTAAGATGTTTCTTGAGAAACTGTGAAAGATCATGGGGCTATGACACATCTACAGATATCCCTGTAAATGTGAAACCTTAGTGTTTGGTTAAGTCTTCAGCCCAAAACCAGCTGCTTGATGGAGGGGGGAAGGATGAGTTGCTGGAGGCATGGCAGATATGATCCTTTATAAGCCTTAATTAAATTCCAAGCCAATTCCTACATGGCGAGAAGGCCTGCAAGTGGCAGCTGCAGTGTTGCAGGCGGTACCCCACTAGAAAATGTTGATTGTTTCAGAGTTGAATGGTGATGGCTCTGTGGGTTGATCGCCATTCCTGGCTACTGCTCATTGCTTAGAAACTTGGAAGGTCTTCAAGCTGGTGGACCATGGGTTTGATGGGTGGACCACCAGATGGGTAAGGAACTGGCTTGATAGCCGCACCCAGAGAGTGGTTGTCAATGGATCCATGTCCGAGTGGAGGCCAGTGACAAGCGGTGTCCCTCAAGGACTGGTACTGGGACCAGTCTTGTTCAACATCTTTGTAGGTGACATGGACAGAGACATTGAGTGCACCCTCAGCAAGTTTGCTGATGATACCAAGCTGTGTGGCGCAGCAGACACGCTGGAGGGAAGGGGTGCCATCCAGAAGGACCTGGACAGGCTGGAGAGGTGGGCACAGGCCAAACTCATGACATTCAACAAGACCAAGTGTAAGGTCCTGCATCTGGGTCGAGGCAATACTAAGCACAAATGCGGGCTGGGTAGCGACTGGCTGCAGAGTAGCCCTGGGGAGAAGGACTTGGGGGTCCTTGTGGACTAAAAGCTCAACATGAGCCAGCAGTGTGCACTTGCAGCCCAGAAGGCAAACCGGATCCTGGGCTGCATCAGGAGAAGTGTGGCCAGCAGGTCAAGGGAGGTGATTCTCCCCCTCTACTCCGCGCTGGTGAGACCCAACCTGGAGGACTTATTACAGGAGGGATGTGGAGATGCTTGAGTGTGTGCAGAGGAGGGCCACAAGGATGATCAGAGGGCTGGAGCACCTCTCCTATGAGGACAGACTGAAAGAACTGGGGCTGTTCAGTCTGGAGAAGAGGAGGCTCTGAGGCGACTTTATTGTGGCCTTTCTGTATCTGAAGGGGGCCTACAAAGACGCTGGGGAGGGACTATTTAGGATGTCAAATAGTGACAGGACTAGGGGCAACGGAGCAAAGCTGGAGATGGGTAGATTTAGAGTGGATGTGAGGAGGAAGTTCTTCACCGTGAGAGTGGTGAGGGCCTGGAATGAGTTGCCCAGGAAGGTGGCTGGGGCCCCATCCCTGGAGGTGTTTCAGGCCAGGCTGGATGAGGCTCTGGCCAGCCTGGTCTAGGGTGGGGTGTCCCTGCCTGTGCTGGGAGAGTTGGCACCGGATGATGGTTCCTTCCAACCCTGAGTGACTCTGATTCCATGGCTTCTCCAGTGAGGTGAGCCTGCTGTGGCAGGGGGATTGGACTGGATGGTCTTTCAGGGTCCCTTCCAATCCCTGATGATTCTATGATTCTATGAATGTGATTTCATGTGGGCCACGGCAGGAATGAAACCAAGCTGAAATGTGGGTTTGCCTGAGGAAGGTGGGTACCAAGAGGAAGCAGTCCTTGTCAGTACAAGGAAGCGTCCAACAATAAGGGGAGGAGCAGACTACAGAAATTCCTATTCCCCACGCTTCCTTTTAAGCACAGGGTGGGTGTGTCTCGCTTCGACATAAAACACATCCTAAAATAAACACGCACGAGGGTTTGTGAACATACACATTCCTTACAGTGCGATTTGGGCTGTGTCTGCTCAGAAGCTAGAGCCAGAAGCTTTCAAGTGGCTCAGGCAGCAAAGGAAGCAGAAACTGAAGCAGAATGAAACTGCGGTAAAAGGCAAACCGTGGTGCTTTCTTTTCAGCCGCTGTTTGGGTTATTTTTTAAACAACCACTTAACACTTGTTCTTGTCCTGCTGCCCTCCCCCACCCTGCATGTGCCCCCACAAGAGAAACTTTACAAACCTAACGATCGTTTAAGGAGCCTGGCAAAAGCAACACACAGGGCAGCTAAGAAAACGCTGCAGGAGGAGTCCGTAGTGACCAGCAGCTGGCACAAGTGGGTTAGAGTAGGACATCCAAGTGCCTGCTGCTGCCATATGGCGAGCAGGAGAGTCCTTGACACGCGCAGCCTCACGCTGGTGATGTTACTGAAGGTGTCCGAAGGGAAAACTCAAGGTCGTACTATTCCTTTTGAATCAGAAAACTATCACCGGAGGGGAAGTGAGTCACTGTTGAGGTTTTTTGAGTGGATGTCTATCCTCAGGATTATTTTACATAAAGAAAACAAGAGCATTGCATTGTTTCATTTCAAACTCGTTTACAAGACAAAGCTTGGGAGGTCTTGGCATTTCCTAAGGTCCAGACTTTTTCTCATTGCTGAGTGTTTCTGCACAGTCCATCTGGCAAGGGGAAGGATAAGAATGCAGAGTCTGTGTTCAAGGAACAGGGTATGTGTGTTTGTGTCCTGCTCTTGGACAGATGCTCCCGAGAAAAGCCAGGCACTGCAAGAAGTGTTATAATCTAGCGAAAGTGGTATTTAGTTCTGGGAGTGAGTCCTAAAAATGCCTCGTTATGGTGTAAGGGGTCCATTATTTCTGGCGGAAAAGGTGTAAGGATTCCATTTCTTCTAATGAAAATGCCATGCATTTACTACCACAAAGCTTGTTGGGGATGCTCAGTCATTGCAGCAACTGATTTAAAAACCAAAAGGCAGGTCTAGCTGGGGAGCCAGGCTTGTAAGATGCTCAGCCCACTTCTATTCCACCACAGTTTTTTAACTGACAACAGCTGAATGTTAATTGTCTTGACTCCCACATGTCAAAAATCTGTACTTCAAAACACAAGAGCACAGTAACGACACTTCCTGAACTTATACTGTGGTACACGACAGGTTTTGCAGAGGAACCAGGTCCCAGACGCTGGAATTCAGGGAAGAGGATCTTAAAGACACCTGTAGGATGCTCTTCCCTGATTTCCTCTGTATAGGTCATGCAGATCCTGCACAAAGGACTGTTCGTGTCTGGCTCACAGTTAAACAGTTTGTCCTGCACATTTCGTTACAGTGGTGAGCTCCCCGCTTCCCATTAAAATGTGCTCATTAAAATTATAAAAAGGATTTGAGATTTCTGATCCATCAGCCACGTAATTACAGATTGATGGCCAGGAAACATTAGTAAGAACGAGACACTTCTCTTTACTTATTACCATCTGTAACCGTTTGGTGTGCTGGCTTCTTCACAGCGTGTATGTCATCTCATCTGAAGTCTCATGAGGGAATATCCCTATTGTCGACTTTTTACACAGCCTTTCAGCACTTCCTCTAGTTATTTAAAGAATATTAATTTCAGGCCCAAGACAGCTGGAAGTGCCTGTGGCATCTAAATGGCGCTGCGTGTAACATGGCCATATATGACTTCCTTCATCCCGCTCATCGTCAGTCTGCGGGAATTCTCCCCTCTGCCTGTGTCAGCACTCCCACTAGTGGAAGAGACCCCCATCTTCTTAGTTTAGAGGTCCTGTCTGGCCTTATTTTGTAAGAGAGTTCAATTTCTCAAAGTACACTTTGAAGTTCAGAGAGGACTGTACTTGCAAGGGGTCCTAGCATGTACAGGAGGATGGAGACTCTTTTGACTAAAGAGTGGACTGAAGAAGTTGTGCAGTGAAAACCGAAGTTCAGTTTACACTACTGACTCTTCCTGGTTTGGGCTGAAGTATCTCCTTCAGTGCGTTACAGCTCAACCGCATAATCAGTATCAATTATTCACCAAGCCTTTAGCAAAACATCCCTCATGATTACACCTCTGTAATTTGTTACCACGGTGCTGACCGATGGGAAGAGGGTTTGTATGGCCACAAGTGTTCACCTCGGTTTAGCTGGATTGAGTTAAACATCGGTCTGCTGGTAGAAGCAATTTGGTTCAGTGCTGAAATTCTACAAACAACACATTGAAATTAAAATACTTGCTGCACCATGTTGGCACTGGGCTCGTAAGAACAGCTACTGTGGCTGAAAGGTAGCTTCTCCTTCCAGCAAAAGGCTTCAGCATCACTGGATTGATATGTTCAAACTTCATCTTGGTCAAACAGAAGTCTGGAGCAGAATCCAAAGGTCTCTGATGTCACTGTCACTTCTGAGCACAGGAGGTGTTACCTGTCTGTGTCTGACAAAGCTTTGGCTCTGAAGCTCTACATCTTTCCACCACAAGTGTGCTAGGGCTGCATCTAGCTTGGTTTAGTTTTGACCTTAGAAACTGTCTCCTGGAACAGCTGCAGTGCCAAATGGCAGCACAGCACAGGGGTTTGCTCCTTCCGTTCTCCTGTCAGAACTGAGCCTTTTATTGGCTGGACTCCTCCTGCATTAGAAGTCTCTGCTATAAAGTCTACTGTGGGATATATTCTGTTGGCTTTAACAAGAAACCAAGTTGACTAACATGGCTTTTCTCTCTTTTCTCCAGAAATCACAAAGCCACCACTAGCACCGAAACCAAAGATTATCAGTCATCTTTCTCCAGTAGCTGTCTCCAAATTTTCTCCTTCACTGCCAAGGGCTGATATTCTTCACAGTCCAAACTCTATGTCTAGGGGTCCCAAACCACCTATTGCTCCCAAGCCAAAATTATCAGCTGATGCTGAGGGCAAGTCCAGTGTTTACACCAACAATAACTTAAATAAATGCTCAAATGGGAAACGACTGTGTCTGGATGGAGAGCTGAACGAAGGAAACCAGTTCAATGTCGATGGCCTAGAATCCGAGGCAGACAACGAATACATTGTAGTTCCTGAAGCTCAACTGACCAGCAAAGACTGTCATGACCTGGAACATGAGCATGATCTGAACCTAGACTCCTCTGTGGAAAATGAAGTCTCAGAAATTCCACGAGAGGTAGAGAAGGAAAAAGATAACATTGCTAATGATGAGGACACCAGTAATCAACAAGTCACTAGAGATGAGCACCCTAACTCTTCAGATATTGCTGAACCAACAGAACCAGACTCTGAAGAGTCAACCAGAGACTGTGTCCAGCCTGAAGAACTTCATGAGGAGTCCTCAGATTCCCCTGATGTGGGCAGTAACACTTTCAAGAATGTAGATGAAGATGATGTAGGTGACTCCAGTGAAACCAAAAACAAGCAGGAAACTTTTAACAACGTGGAACTGGTTAAGGACAATAGTAATTGTAAGACTGACAGTGGTAACCTCTTGAATAGAGCTGAGGAACTAATGGATGATCTCTGCAAAGACACCATTGTAATGCCACTCCCTATAGATGAGTCAATTCCAACTTGTAAGAAGGCAGGACAGGAGGAGGAGGAAGAACTGCCTGAGATTTTAGAAGAGGGACATGGGTGTCTAGCACATGACAATGACCACAGCGTGCATGCAGAGCTTGATCTGATGATGGAACAGGAGTTAGAAAATGATGACTGTGCAAGTCCTGACATGCTACCTGATGAGACCAGCGAAGAAACATCTCCTGACCTGGAACCATGTGAAGCAGAACTCAGTGTCGGCAACAGTTTAGGAGAGTCCATTCATCAAGCAACTGCTGAAGTTGGTGAAGGAGACCCAGATGAGCACAATAGTACAAACACAGGAAGTGCCAGTGATGGCTGCCAGATCACTGAGAAGAAAGGTGAGAAGACATCAGAGGTAGCCTATGGAGCAAGTGAAGATTCTGGTAAAGGGGAAGACACCACTGTGAATGCAGACAATATGGATGACAGCTGTCAAAATGCTGCTTGTGAGGATGAATGTGGTGAGGAAATACCCAGGGATCATTCAGATGGGAATCTTCAAACAAAAGGGACCTCTCTGGATGAAGACAGCGTTATCTCTGATAGCCTACCTACTAGTCCAGGGATGGAGCCGGAACTAGAAGATATCCCTGTTAAACAGCATAGTGAAAGTACTGTGGAAACCTCTGGGTCAGATGCGCTGCAACTTGAAGACACCGAGGTGGAAGCAAACAGCCTCAGCAAAAGTCCATCTCAACAGGTCCTGCTTGAGGAAGAGTTAGAAGTCTGTAAGCTCAGCAAAATGAATGTAGAATCAAATGTCTTGCATGAAAATCTGTCAGTCCCTGAAGTTGTCATTGTGCCTGAAGAAGCAGATGAAAGAGAAGCTAGCAGTGATTCACTAGATGATCCCTATGTGCTTCCTGCAGAAAATGAAGTTGCTAATGATGGGCAGACTGATTTAGGAGTCAATCACAGTACAAGGGATGAATTAGGCATTGATGGTGAAAACAACTTGCTGCCTGTTGATCGTAAAAGCACTGTTACCAGAACACGGTCACTGTCTGGGAAAATGCCCGGCTGTGTCCCAGAGACAGTTCCAGAAGAAACTGGACCTGAAACTGATTTACCATCTTCCCACAATGACTCTGGGATGGAAGATTTAAGCAAAAACCTATTCTCATTGGAAGGAAAACCAATTGAAGCTAACAACTGGACACTGACAACCAAGTCAAGACGTTTCCTTTTATATCCTCGGTCTTATTCTGTTGAAGGGAGAGAGACACCAGTCTCTGTTTACAGAGAGAGTGATGGCTGTGTAGTGAATGATGGTAGAATAAAAAGGACAGAAGAGAAATTGTCCTTGTCTTGTGCAAATGGCTCTTCAGGTAGTTTTTCCCACATCAACCATCTTTCACCATGTGGCGTATCCACTCCATCCTCAGTTGTTGATATCCCACCTCCTTTTGAACTTGCCTACATCACCAAAAAGCCAATCACTAAAAGCTCCCCTTCACTTTTGATAGAGAATGATTCACCTGATAAGTATTCCAAGAAAAAGAAATCCTCCTTTAAGAGATTCCTCACTCTAAAATTCAAGAAGAAAACTGAAAGTAAAGTCCATGTAGATGTTAATGTTTCCTCCTCAAGATCCTCGTCAGAATCTAGCTATCATGGGCCTTCCAGGCTGATCGAGCTGGACAGAAGAAGCCTAAGTAGTTCACCTCAACTAAAATCACATGTGGGGAAGCTCCGTGCATCTGAGTGTCCCTCAGCTGTTCTTTTCTATAAGGACGGCAAAAGAAAAGGAACACCCAAGTCCTTCAGCAGGAGTGTGTCACGGGTGGAGTCCTTCGAGGACCGATCCAGACCTCCTTTCATGCCACTCCCATTAACAAAACCCAGGTCCATTTCTTTTCCCAATGCTGACACATCTGACTATGAGAACATTCCTGCAATGAGCTCCGACTATGAAAACATACAGATTCCTCCTCGAAGACCCACTAGAGCAGGAACTTTTACTGAGTTTTTTGAAGATCCCAGCAGGGCACTGTCTGCTGCTAATGAGAATGATGGCTATGTGGATATGAGCAGCTTCACTGGCTTTGAGAACAAGCAGCAAACCCCAGACCAGGAAACGGAAAGGTACTGTAATAAATTCTTATGTAAGACCTGTTAGCCTTGACCAAATAGGCAAGGCCTCACCTGCTAGGTACTGTAGGCAGATCCTCCATGTTGCTGAGCCTGTCCCCCCTCTCAGGAAATGCTTACAAGAAAGATTGGAAGAACACAAGATAAGCTGTTATCAGTGAAAAAACAAAAGACCAGAACTTAACCTTGCCTTGTAAATGTGTCCTGGCAAGTGCCGCAGGTCTGTGTCTTATGGTTCACAGATACAAACCAGAGAATATTTAGAATTATCCAGTTAATCCGGTGGATCGAAGTTTTGTGGGTTGGGGCTGGGGTGGGGAGAGCTTGCTTTGTTTGCACTAAGAAAGGTTTCGGACTTAGCTGGATGAATAGAGAAGCCCGTTGCCAGAAGGGGCCCTGCTTTATTTTGCTCCCTGTACATTTTTCAAAGCAGCAGTGTATCTTTAACAACCTTTCATAATTCATCTGTGAAGTACATCAGTTAGGTATCAAGCAGAAAACCCCATGCCATGAACTGATCAAACCAGACAAGAAATTTTAGAAGTTGCTTTAAAACCTGTCATTATGGGCCTTCAACAGAGCTGCTAATATTTACAAATAAATTAACTCAACTACCATCCTTGCATTGCTGACACAAGTAACAGGCTTTCACTCCATTCCATTAGAGTACTTGCAAGCAAGAAAACACCCTTTTCACAGTTACACAGGAGCAATCAGAGTTCTGAATATGAATCTCTTATTAAATTGTAGCACACAGTTAGAGGGGTGCAGAAATGCAATTGAGAGTGTCTTCCATTAAGGTCATGTTAAACAGGTGATGAGAAAGCGACATGCAAAGCAAATGAATGAGAAGGAATGCATTTGATGCAGTTGCATTTTGGTAGAGCTGCATAAAAAGGAAAACATTTTCAAAGCAAGGCTCCCATGTCCACTTTCATCTGTCATTCCCCTTGTAAAGGACTAATACTCCTGTTTCTTTTCAACATTTCTATGTTCTGGTCCTCTCCCCTGCCACTGTGAGTGGACCAAATCACGGGCATGCCACAGATCCCTCTTCAGCATTTCAGACCTGGGCAGTAAAAGAACTTTCCTTCCCCACCTCTGAATGGGTCTTGTGAGCCATTTGTAAGATGAATGATGTGTGGTGCTCTGCCTTTCTGAGAGAGGAGAGAATTGGTGGGGTGGGGGAGGCAAGTGTGACAGGGGGACAGAGACTGTAACGGTGCTTATGATATGGATGCCCCTGAAGCTGAGGGGCCTGGGACACCAGCCTGTGGTTTAGCTCTCGGGAGACACTGGCTGCTTGCTGTGTTGGGAGCCCCAGTGGGGCTGACACTGGGATGTGGTGGAGCACAGCGCAGCTTCACAACCAGCACCGCCACATCCCCAGAGCAGTGCTCGGCAGAAGCTGCGTTAACAGCCTGACAGCCCATTAGTTACACAACGTTCAGTGGTCTGCATTGCGCACAGCACACTGACATTTGCTCCTGGAAAAGCTGGCCCCTTCTTTGTGTCTGTGAAATCCCACCCACTTTAGGTAGTTCTTGAAGAACCAGGTTAAAAATACTGAAACTACGTCAATTGCTGTGACTTGAGCCCATTTATGAACTTCCTGTGAAAGCCTGTTGTTTCAAAGGGAGAGCCAATCCAAACTGGTTCAGGAAGTCTCAAGGTCAAGGCGTGCTCAGTCTGCTGGTTGTTGTGCATGCAGTTTTGCTGTTCGGGGAGAAATGAAGGCTGTGCTCCTGAAAAACGCCTTTATCAAGATAACCAGGGTGGAGGGGAAGAGCACTGGGCAGACAGCAACATACAGGCATTGCTGCAAGAGAGCTATTATTTGATGTGCTTGTCAGGATGTTTTTGACAAAGACCTGCCTGAGAAGCTGTGATGAACTGTGAGTGGAGAAGGCACACGCAGCGGCACACTATACTTGGAGAAATAGCGTACGGTCTGATCGTGCAGCAAAGCAAACTGCACAAGCGTGTGCGCATGATTGTTTTCACACACAGACATGACGTGTGGACACGGGTGTTTTATTTCTTGTTAAAGCAGCTCTGCCTGAAGTATCTCTCAGTGGAATTAGGGTAGCTATCAAGCACAGCTCTGCCACAACCACACAGGGATAACCATCACTTTGAACTCCAGCCTGCTCATATTCTGAGGCTTACTTCAACCATGTGAGAGTACAGGCTGGATTAAACCCTTGCAGTATGTGAGGGTTGAGCCCAGAACCTCTGTGCGGTGCACTGGCCTGCAGAGCGATGGTATTTGGCATCTGCCGATACCTTATGGAATCGCTACACTTGTGGTGAGTGCCCAAGTACAACTCTCCTGTTGCACTGCAAAGAGCAGAATGTGAGTGTGCTATAACAGAGTAGAACAATGTGGGAACCTCCTCTGCTGTGTGTGACTGGGGAAGAAGCAGGGCAGGAGCAGGGCAGACTGAACCTGACATGAGGAGACTCACTGTTCAGTTTTCTTCCTTTAAAGGAAAGACCACGTGGAGTAGATTTAAACAAATCATTTCTAATTAAAAGTGATTATATTTATAGAAACAGTCCAATAACAAAAGTCTAACATCTTGACTTAAAATTCTCATTGCCAGAACAGAACAGGGAACAGTGTCCCCTGGAGAGCTGTTACTGCGCATCCCCAAAATGCAGCTACCTGGCATCAATAATAAAGCTCTGATTTGGGTCTACAACAGTAGAGATCATCATTAGCCTTCTATAAGGCTATAAGTGGAATTGGGCTGCATTCCTCTGATCTTTTCCTGGGCCACAAAGCCTGAATCAGATTCAATTTTCATTAGCTTTTGAAGTGCCTGCATAGTGCAAAGCAACACGAACCTGTTGTTCAGGCTGAAGCACAAGACAGCTGCACCCCACCTGCAGGACAGTGCCCTGTAAGCTTTAACAAGGCCCAACAACTGTAAGTCAGAGTGATTTCACCAAAGTTACTGATTAAACTTCCATCAGAGGAAAGTCAGCTAGAATTAAGGTATTTCTCATGTTGTAAAGAACCACTTCACTAACCCTGCTCTTCCTTCACAGTGTCAGCTCTGCATATGCCAGTGTGCTACGCATCAAAGGCATGGGAAAGAGATGCTCAGACACTCATTTTGTAGTCTACCACAGTATCGCTCCCAGCGCTTTTAGGAGAGATGGAGAGAGCCTTTTATTAGGGTTGAGATAAGGCCAGGAAGATGGCAGAGGCTGGGTGTTTTCAGAATTTCATTTCCCATTTTTGCTTTCTAGTTAGAGACCACAGTCTGGATTTACCATGTTTGCTGAGTGTCAAATCTTCTCTCTGCTACACTGCAAAATCCAGAGGAAAGAAGGTAGGGAGATGTGAGGAATAAAAGGAGTGTTTGCAGTTCCAGAGCTAGTCCCACTGTGATGTAGAATGTTCACGAGAAATGAGCTAAAAGCCTATGTTGCTATTACCTGTACTTTCCTATATCCTTCTACAAAATTGTTATCAATACTAGAAGAACCTTAGTGTGATTATTGTATTTAACCAACAGCAGGACTTGCTTAAACTTTGACTCTCAAGTGAATTCTTAGGGAGTGCTCTGGGCAACTACACCCAGGCTCACCGTAACTCCTAGTAAGTCTAGAATAGCAGCCACATGCTTATAAGTTACTCCCAAGGCTCCAACTTTCCACTGGTTTTCAAGGTACACGGCACCTCTCTGATTCCTCTCAGCTTTAGCAACATCAAGAAAGCTGATCTTCTCTTCAGTATCCTAGTTGTTTGCTGATGTGTTCTGTTCCTAAGGGATGTGCTTGTTCATGAAGATAGAGAAAAAACTGTCATTAATAGAAAGTCAGGGTAAAACACAGTTCATGTGTGTCGAGCAAGCAATACCCTTCTTTTAGCTCGGCCAGACTGACGCAGGAACACAGAGGTGCTTAGGGACAACAGTGCACTGGAGAGGATTCTTCATGGCTAAGCAGCTGTGTTAAAAGCACAGTAAGCAATCCTCCTTGCACACAGCCACAGGCAGTCCGGGCTTCTGCCACGTGAACGTGCAAGATCACAGTCACTGATACCACCTCTTCATTTCTTTACATTAGTTGAATAAATCAGATTTTCTTCATAAATTTCTTCTCCCTACTCTGCTCCATTTTCTTCTCTTCCAATTGATGAAGACATTTGAAAGAGTGT
This sequence comes from Rhinopomastus cyanomelas, assembly GCA_013400115.1. Lineage (NCBI taxonomy): Eukaryota > Metazoa > Chordata > Aves > Bucerotiformes > Rhinopomastidae > Rhinopomastus > Rhinopomastus cyanomelas. Next base: position 58,927 of record VXBP01004400.1, read on the forward strand.
AATCAGACTATGTCAGTGCTGGCCAATTAAAAAATATACATCCAAATCACACTACAGTTAGATGGGCCACAGAGAACACAAATCCCCCTGCTTTAAAAGGAGAAGAATTCAGTGGATGAGCAGTTACTCCCTCCTCCTTCCCTCACCACTGGATTTATCAACCAGTGCTCTATTAAATTATGACACTTAAGTGATTATATCCTCTCTGGTCCCTGCGGGTCATCAGTCCCTGGTTAGCTCCCAGTCTGTGTGAGCACCCATTCCCTACCATGCTGGTAACACGTACCAAACAAACCAAGCCTAACAAGAGTTGAGCCTAATAAACACCTTGGAATGTGAATTCTCTGCCAAAAAATAGTGTGATATTCGGACCTTCAGATGCCCTTAAGCTTCAGGTGAGATTTAAACCACTAGATTGAATTTCCTCCAACATTAATACACATTTTTAACCAATAAAACCAAGATGTCCTGTGCCTGGCTTTCTCCTCCTTCAAATGCGAAGCACATATGTTACAGAAGATTAAATCACCAGCTCTTAGAGAGGCACAGTCTGAGCACAGCGCATGAAGGTGAAAGTCTAGAGATAATTATGTCATGGGAGCTTCCATATAAATAGGTCACACACCAAAACAGCAGCAACCCAGAGAGAACAATCAGTAAAAGAAATGCACAGGAGTGCTGAATGTATTTTGTTATTATTGTGAATTAATGTCATTGATATCATCTCAGGCAACTTCATAGAGCATTAATTTAAATAAAAGATCTGTAAGTTTCCAAATAAAAAGGTTTTTAGAAAATGTGATACTTGCAGGTTCATTGCAGTGGCAGCTTTTCAGAGCTGCTCAGGTGTAGTAGCAAAGGGCAGACAGGTGAGCAGGCAGAGAGATGGCTGTTTGGGAAGAAACGATCATGAGGCTAATAAGTGCATCTCGAAGGACTTGCAAATCACAACTGAAAAGATCCGTCAACCCTTTAGCAAAAGCTGATGTGGAATTCATCTCCACTTTCTCTCTGCATCTCTAGCATGTTTACAAAACCAGAGTAGTCGCTGAACTGAGGTTCAGTAGGAGTGGAGGGTGACCTACAAGGCTGCTATTTCATACTCAAAGCAAACTCCAAAGTGCCATGCGTGCACAGGCAAATGTTCAGGGCTGCTCTGTGAAGTCCATCAGTGAGCTGAATTAAACCTGCATGCAACTGCACCTGCTAGAGCAGGGGGAAGCTTTGAAGGTACCACCTGTTCATTTCTTTACATTAGTTGAAGAAATCAGATTTTCTTCATAAATTTCTTCTCCCTACTCTGCTCCATTTTCTTCTCTTTCAATTGATGAAGACATTTGAAAGAGCATAATCAGACTTCTAAAGAAGGTCAGATATCACCTGCACCATAGTGTTAATCCCCAAGCATCATATGACTCAAGTCCTTCAGAGTGTCTACCCCTGCCATAAATCATGGCTTTTGGATACGTTCCCGTGGCAAACAGTTCTGGTGACGAGGCGGTGGCTCACGTGTTCAGTCTGTCACTCAAGAAAATGTAGCTGTAATTGTGGTTCATAAACCAACTCTGTTCTCCCACTAGGAAAGAAATCACATCTGTTTCTAAACTGCTTCACTGTTACTTCAATTTCACACAGTATTCACACTGCTACTTAAGTGCACATTTAAAGTGCTCATTCCAGGAGCATCAAAGAGCTGGAGAGGTTTCCCTAAAGGATGTTTGAAGAGTTAGGAAGTCTTTTCACAACTGATTACAGATCCCTTTCATTCAAATACTGATCAGACAATGACAACGACTTTAAAGGATTTTATGTAAGATGGCTGTAGGGAACAGGGCTCCTTGGTAAAGTCTCAACAAGCAGCACAAAGCAGGGACTTCAGTGGTTGAGCATTTAAAGGGTGGTGGTAGGCACCTGGCAGGAGAATCCTAGCAGTGATGTCACCATGTTGATCATCTCTGAGAAACAGTTGTGGCGTGGTGTTGCACCAGAGGAGCACACAGAATGGCCACTAGAAACTCTGGAAGCCTTTTATTCCTTGGATGAATGCGGCAGGGCTCCGACTGCTGTGTATTAACGTACAGGTGCAGCCTGCCCTTTCCATGGAGAATTAAGCTGAACTGTGGCTGAGGGAACCGTAAGACTCCATTTAATTCTGCCTCAACGAAGAGCAAACGAGGGGGAATAACTGTAAAAAGCAAAACAGAAGCAAAAGAGCACAGGGAGGACTTGTGAAAGGAGAAGCAACACCCTGTACCCAGATGTTTCTGATGTTTTCTAGCAGACAGAAGCCACATGGTTTGTTAGCTGAAGAGCGGGTTTTGCTCTGTAATAGGCTTGTCCGTATGCTGCCCGTACGGGTGCTATTCCCACCCCAACCAACAGCCCAGTTACCAGAGTTTCTTATGTAAGGTAAAACTCAAGGAAAAATTTGTGAAGAAGTTAAAATTAACTCATGTCTTGTCCGAGCAAGAGCTCCTCACTACAGACATGGCTGCTTTTTTCAGCACCACTCGGACTGTCTTTGGATTAGGGTTTGGTGCAATCACAGCAACGCTGCTGACATTGGTTCATGCTCCTTTACCCTGCAAGGGCAGCAGAAGCAAGTTACCTCTAGATTAGACTTGGAGATGAGCCAAGGCAAAGCAGGCTCTCAAGGAATCTGGATTTGGGAGGAAAGTTAAGCCCAATCTACAGATTGTTCCCAGCCTGCCTACACTAGGCCAGCATGCACTCCCAGCACTGGTGAAAAGCTTTACAAGAGAAACAATTTCCTTTTTGTAGGTCAAGCGCTTCCCAGGGCTGCTGGTAACGTTAATATGGAGGTAGCACAGCAGTGGGTTTCTAAAGGGACTCACGGATCTTTGGGATGGAATTCTGTTGCTGGTAGTTAGGCCAAGGACAAAACATGATGACCAGAAGCATTGTGACAGGTTGTTTATGGAAACACACATTATTTTTTTAAACATACACGCACAAAGAACTGTATGTAGAACCATAGAATCACTTAGGCTGAAAGACACATTTAAGACCCTCAAGTCCAACTGGCCACTGCCAGGTCACCACTAACCCATGTACCTCACACCACATCTCCACAGCTTTTCAACACCTCCAAGGATGGGGACTCTACCACTGCCCTGGGCAGCCTGGGCCAGAGCTCAGCAACTCTTTTGAGGAAACAATTGTTCCTTGTGTCCAGCCAAAACCTCCCACGGTACAACTTGTAGCCATTTCCTCTTGTCCTGTCACTCATTCCTTGTGAGAAGAGACCGACTCCCTCCTCGCTCCAGCCTTTCAGGGCACTGAAGAGAGCAAGGTCCTCCCTGAGCTTCCTTTTCTACAGGCTAAAACCCCCAGTTCCCTCAGCCTCATAGCACTTGCTTCACTTGTGCTTCAGATACATCACCAGCTTCTTTAGAACTTTTCTTGATTGGAGTGTGGAACATGTGGAACATACATTCTGGATCTTGTAGGTGGGAGAAATCTCATTAAAACACTGTGACAGAAGGAAGGAGGATCAGACATTGAGCCTAGAGTCAAGGGAAAGAAACATTTTCACTTGTATTCCGATGAGCAGAATGAAAAACAAAGTCTCAACAGCTTTCATCAGTCATTGCAGACTGCACCATAAACTTGAAAGGAAGTTTTCTAAGTCTATTGCAGAGCAGTGGATCCCAGTACTATACCCTGGCTTGGGGCTGCACACAGTGTACTGCAATTCTTGACAATAGCCACAGCCAGCTCTGCCATGAGTCATGTCTTCATTTCTGTTTACTTTTCTTCTTGTCTGAATTGCCACAGGGAGTTAGAAGGCGACAGCAGTTCATGCAGGATTTCCAGCTGCTGAGAGACTGGGAGCAGTCCACAGGAGGCAACTCCTTACCTCTCAGGCCCTGGCAGGCTTCACCTTGGTTTGTCAGGCACTAGAGTGTTTGGGAATAGTCTTTTCCAGACAAGAAGGGCTTGTCTTGTGACAAGTGAGCTACTGACTGCTCTTTGACGGCAGAGCTCTTCAATCAAGCTCCTTTGAGAAGTGTCTCTGGACAGTATGGGGAACATCATGCTGAGGCTGAAGGAGATACTGTAATGCATTGGTGAGATTCAGGTATGAATCTTACAGCACCTCCATCACCGGTCTCCTGTGTCCTTTCAGGCTGGGCACTCGGGTGTGGTGGGACAGCGCAGACAGTTAGAAAGGCAATGCGCTCCCACAGCACAGCTTTGCATCGCATCTTCCCATCCTGCACGTGCAGCAGATGTGTCCCAGCATAGCCTCAGAGGGCTGCTGCTGCTCCGCCAAAAGATGCTCTAACCCTGGCTTTGTTTGTGAGGCATTGATCCTGGTACTACTCCCAGGAGATGGCCTTAAGTCCTTAGCAGAGGTTGCCTTTGTTAGCAGCTGCAGTCCACTGTGATGTGAGTTTTACACGGACACGGTCTTCAAGTCCTTCTGGGCCTGGGTAGGCTATTTGTCTTCTCGGTTTCCATTATCTGAACCAGCAATGCATTTTGGTGGGGTCCCTCAAGAAAGGTCTGCTGTGTTTTGCAGATTTACCCTGCACAATGTTTATGGGGAACAGAAGTGATTCTGGTACCATTTAAAAATTCCTAGCTCCACACAGAAAACAGACACCTGCTGCAGACAGGGTGATGAGACTGCAGACGGGCAAGAGACCGCCTGTTCCAAATGGTCCACCTGGTGTTCTGCTGTCCATGAGTGTTCTGTGCGCACCCTTCTCCTCTCCCACCCCCTGCCCTTACTGAAACAGGTTATTGAATGTGAGATTGCCCGTTACAGTGCTACAGCCATTCAAGAACCCACTGTTCAGAGGCACAGAGGCCTGTCTGCAGGTTAGCTGTGTAATGAAACAGCCACGATGCTACTGCATTTCGCCTGTGGTTTGCTGTGCCACCCAGCAAAGTGACTTGTGATGTACAGTGCATGTTTAAGTGTCCTACAGGAATTCTTCTCTTACAGGACCCAAGGGGGGTCAACATTAAAACTGCCTTAAAGGTTTGTTGTTCAGTGGCACACAACAATTAATTTCACTTTAATTGACCAATCAGAGTTAATGGATGGAAGAACACACTGAAGAGGCACTGTCTGTTTTGCCAAGACCTCTCTTAAAGACTTTATAAAAGGACCCTTTCACTCGAGGAATTGTCTGGATTACTCAGATGCTATCCTTCAAAGACCCAGACCAAGGGCCGCAAGTGCACACTGCTGGCTCATGTTGAGCTTTTCGTCCACAAGCACCCCCAAGTCCCTCTCCTCAGGGACGTTCTGAGCTGTCTCAAATATATCTTTGTCTGTTGGCAGTTTGCCCTTACGTTCTGTGTCCATTTAGTAAAGCTAGACCAAAACCTCAGATATTAACCTACTGCATTTTTCTGATGGCCCTTTGGGCAGGCAGACCTATTCCAGAATGGCTACTTTGGTGCATCTGAGGAGAGTTTCTTAGTGAGGCTCATTGATGCTCTTACATTTCACTGACCAGGATGCATCCTAGATTTCAGAAAGGTCTCCCTTAGCACACATCTTCAGAAGTAATGGGCTGCGTACAGTACAATTCAGTACAAATACAGTAATGAAGTGGTCCTTAAAGAGAAAAAGCCGACATGGGAGCTAAAGCTGAGAGACTCCAAATCTTTGCTTTAACCTTTCTGCTTTTCTGTTGTCAGGCTTAAAAGCTCAAGGTAATGGCAGTGAAATAAAAACACGTCACACTGTTTCTGATTATTTTGCAAGTTAAAAAACATATGCAGATATCTCTCTATCTGTATAGATCTACAGATATACACAGACACAGAAATGAGTTCTGAACTGGAACATCATTTGAATTGCACAGTTAAGATGGATTTGATGTTCCAGAATTACTGGGCACTAGGCAAAGTGAATTGATTAATCCCAGACAAGTGTGTCAACCAATCTCAACAGTTTTAAATCATGCCAAGCCCGATTTTTCAACCAAAAGAGCCTCAGCCAAGCTAAACTGCAGTCAGCACTGGTTTTAATCTAGGAACTGAAATTGATGCAAACTAAAACACAGGGGAGTCACCCACCACTTTGATTCAGTCCTACATCCTAGCAATGAAACTCTGTCTCTGAAACGCAAGAAAATTCAGTTCACTTGATGTTTCCCTCAAGTGTCAGGAAAGAAAATCCAGCCACAAGGTTCTGCTAAGTTTAGAGTTTCAGATCCATTTGTTTTCCTGGTAAAGCTGCAGAGTAGCTGCTCTCAAATCTAACAGACTCTTTCAAGTCCAAAGGGAATCTCTGCTGTGAAGACAACCATGAGATAAGACATTTTAAGTTAGTTATGTCAGTTCCTTTAGTATGTCCTCAGTTCTCTTTGAAAACGGATGGGAAAAGCTGCCACAGCTCCCTGCCCTTCTGATAGGGGAGTATTCATGCACAACCAGCCTGCGAGAGGGCAAGAAACCCAAAACCCAGGAGACTAGACCCTGCTTTCTTCCAGGCTGGTCTTTGTGTGAGGGGCAGAAGCACTCCAGACAGTCTTCCTCACACTGCTTAGGGGCACTGAACCTTGCAGCACCAGCACTAACAAGATGCAGAAAAAAGACGATTGTATTTTTCAGTGTCTTCCTACCCCAAGACCAAATGACAGGACAAACATGCACTGGCTGAAAAGCAACAGCCAGCCCCATTTATAGCTTGTGCTTCGAGGAATCCGCTATCTACAACTCCCAAACTCCTTCCTGGTAGCAAAACTATGTTGGGGATCTCAGCCAGTGCAGGGCAGTGGTAACTCCCCTTCCATCCTAAGAGTCCTGCAGGGTGTTCATTATGTGAGTATTTTCCATGTAAAGTATGGAATAATGGACTGGCAATACAATGAAAATAGAACATAAAGGCTCTGCTTCCAAGTTTTAGCGATGAGGTTACGCTGCCAAAAATAAACGAAGAATAATCAGGAGCATAGCCCAGGTCTCTGACATGTGCCAGGTCATCAGACAGCTTCTCTCTGTGAAATGTGTCTTTTTCTAACTGGATCCAGACCTCACAGACAGAAAAACATTGGTAAATGCATCACAGTTGGAAATGTGGCCGTATGAGTGGCACCCGGATGAAAACACGATACTGTGCCAGATGCTTATTTGGGGTACACCGGGAAGCCCTGTTCATTTGCACCTCTGAGGATCTGCACAGCTGTTTATGATCTGACTGCACAGATAATCCAGGCTAGCACCTTAGAACATCTTCTGCAACAGAAGAATTCCCAAAAGCATCCTGTGTGAACAATACATCTGCTTAGACAAAGTATAAGGGAAACTCCTCTATGCTGTTCCCTAAGATAGAGAAAACCCATTCTGTGCTTCTCCCAGGCTTGATTCTTACCCCAGATCACTATGACTGAGCCAGCACTAAATGAGTTTCTCACAACCCAGTGCCTAAGACACCAGACAGAGAGGAAAAGAAATACCCACAATACTAGGCAAACTGAAGAGGAAGAAGCAAGCCT